>JAQJVL010000236.1:890568-1323397 GCA_035578905.1 Stictocephala bisonia
ACACACTTGTTTGACTATATCATATTGTATCAAAGTGTCCACGGACTTAGAACTGTCCGATGAAATGTTTCCTGACTGTATCAGTTCCAACGTTGAATGATTTGTGAAGAACTTTTTGAATAGTATTTGTATTTCTTAGAATTATTTTCCTCCTCACTTCATCCTGCCATATTCTCGACACTTACCTTCAAGCAATGTTGAGCAAAATCGACTTGATGAGGCATAATATCAAGGTTTTGGGAGACTTTAACGATATTGCTGAGGCATAACATCAAGGTTTTGGGAGACTTTAACGATATTGCTGAGGCATAACATCAAGGTTTTGGGAGACTTTAACGATCTTGCTTGTTATGTAAGGAACGCTCATTTTCTTTTAGTTGCAGCTCTTATTAAGGGGATAGTAAAAGTTCTCGTTTAAAATTAACGGATTATTTTGAAAATTCAGTTTCCAACAGATAATAACAAGTTGAATCTTATACTAACAAATTACAAAGATCTAGAGTTATGTTTTTTCCTGGTGCACTAGTCAGGGAGGATGTGGTAAATGTTATTCTTAGCACTACTGCTAGTGCTGCTACTAATGCTTTTAACTCAACTATTATTTAAATGATGAAGGTTAATATACCATTGAAATGAAGGATAGTTTCAAAGTTTCTTAAGTGGTTCTCATATACAACAAAGTTGCTTAAGAGGAACAATGGATGAGTGTGATGTTTATTCTGGTCTGAGGAGATCTGTGAAAGTGGAATTAGATCGCTGTAGGGAGCATTCACTAAGAGTGACCTGAAGTTGAAACTCGCTAACTTCAGGAAATATGTCATCCAGTTCATGAATGATTCTTTTCTATCTTAATAATGACCGTATGTGATAAGATTTTCACTTAAGCTACTGGTCTTATGTTCGAGGTTTGGAGAATACTTCGTGGCTGTTTATCAATATTTTGGTAAATAGCAATTGAACGTGAAACAAAAGATTAACTGTGACGTCGTTCAATATGGCATTACGTGCCTTAAGACTCCCTCAGCGTGTGGGATTGACAATATTACTTCGTTTATTATTAAAGTAATGTCTAATGTGATTCCTAAAATACTGGTCTCTTTGTTTAGTATGAGTTAAAGAAAGGAAAGATTTTCCTCATTGGAGGAGGGGACAAGCATTGATTTTACTATACATAGAAGATAGTTCCATCCAATGTTAAATTTTGAGGCACGGAATATGGGAGCGACCGTGCTGCAACCTGTCGTCAATCAAGTTAAAGAGGTCGAAATTGCCTCCAGTTTCGATTGTTCGGTTACACAACCTGGGAGCAGTAAAGGAAACTAATCACTCCCTCTCATTCCCCTATTCTCTCTATCTCTTCTTTCTCATGACACGAGCGGAAATACTTGTCTACTGTCGCCCCTCCACCTGTCTAATGTCGCGGATTGGCCTTGATAAGAGAGTCAAAGTGGGATATTATTCCGTTCTCTGGTTTGTCTTGTACGGAAAGGAATCGCGATCTTTTATTTAGGCCTTAGGGGTTTGTGAGTATGAAAAATGTTAGAGGACATATTTTTTGTTATTTTGTCAATGTAAATAACAGTATGTTACAGATGTTTAGTTAAAACATTATGCATTATCTAAAATGATGTAAATACTGCGTATTGTAAGTTTATTGATATTTTAAGTAATTGTATATTTAGAAGTAGCAAGAAAAATGGTGGTAGTTCTAAATTGTTAAAGGCTAATTTTTTTTGTTAAGTCCCTGGATAACACCAAACATTTTACATAAATTTGAGAGACGTAAAAAATTATATAAAATTTCTACGAGAAGCCCATATGACAGAGTTTTTCAAAATTATTTTGCAAAGTATACTAATCAATTAAATAATGTGATCAATTTTACAAAAAAACAATTATTATTCAACATCATTGGAAAACTGTAAAGGTGATGTATATGAGCAGTGGAAGGTAATAAATAACTTAACAAGTGGTTTTTCAAAGAAATAGTTGAGCTAATTGAATTGCCAAATGGCGAAGTTATGCGTGAGCCTTCCGTCATTGATAAGATAAACAATCACCTTATCGCAATCCAGTCTATCCGTCCAGACGTTGTACATTCCAATACTCTTCCACCTTTACTTACTTACTATCAATATTCTTTCTTTATAATTCCAACAGATTTAGATGAAATTAAGAGTATTGTTAAGCTTTTAAAAAATTAAAAATTAACTGGCTCTGACCAAATTAATGTACATTTACTGAAAAATATAATTGATGAAATTACCAGTTTTAGTTCACTAAACAGTAGTTTTATCAAAGGCATTTTTCCTGAGAGCCTGAAGATAAGTTCAGTGGTACCTATTGTGAATGACAATAACTCTATAAAACTAGATAACATAAGACCAATCAGCTTGTTATCTGTATTCTCTAAGGTTTTTCAAAAAAAAAAAAAAAAAAAAAAAAAAAAAACAATGATTAAAAGACTCCATAGGTAGTTATTTATCTAAGTTAAATTTTCTTAATCTACGTCAAATCGGTTTTATCAAAGAAAATTCAACTGAGGATGCGTTATTAGTAGTATCAGAAATAATTTATAACAGTTTAGTTATTAATTAACTTATTATCTGTCATATAGTTCACATTTAATACCAGAATTAAACCTTTATATTATTGAAATCATTATTCATTTTATATCAAGTAATTAAAGCTTCTTGTCAATATTGCATTGTATAATATTATTGTTGTATTTTTAATTATAAATGAATATTACTTTTGTTTAAAAGTAAATTGAACTATTTGTCATACATACCACAATATTAAAATCTGCTTCCTTGTCACGCCGTGGACAGTGAAATGTGTGTGGTAGGCCTACCAAAAGTTTTAATATTCGTAGTTTTTCTCGTGTGTGAACTGTGTTTGTTAAGTTTTAATTAATTTGTGACGCGTCCCACTTGGACTTACTTGTGTTCTTTAACCTGAAGATGCCGTTTTGTTAGTTCTTGGCTTTGTTTGTTCTGTTATAATTAAAAACGCCACAGAGTGCGGCTTTAGTTTATTTTATTATTATTTAGACTCTGTAGTTACTTAAAATTAGTTATTTCTTATGTTATTGCTGGTCACGCTACTTGTGAAATTTTACCAGTGTAATTCCAGAGTGTCTTTACCAGAGAAATTTAAAATATAAATAAATTGCAGTTTATCCATACTTTCACTTCTAGTAAAATAATAGAAACGTGAATGAAAAACATATATGATAACTTTAATCATATTCCTCTTAGACATACTTTTTACAATAGTCTGATTCAATCAATGTTATAGAACGGAATTTTTGAAAGGGGGACATAAACAAAATTTACAATAATTTCAACCTGATTAAAATAATGAAAATTGAATCTAAATAATCAGTAGTCTAGTTATATTCTATCACGATAATATTTCCTAACCAATTTCAATTGACATTAAGATTGTTTTTCTCAAGAAGTAATAAGAGTCACAACTCTTCATGATTCCGAAAAAAATGAAAACTGACCATTCACCAAACAATGAAATATTTTACAATCATGCAATTACTTGGAACCAAATAATATGTTAATGTTACAGACAGTAATAGTAAAACAGATGTTTATAATAAAATGAAAAATAATGCTATTTTAAATTAAATGCCTATACACAGATTGTCAGAATCAGGCCATAAGATGAAAGCTATTTTTATCTTGTATAGAAGTAAATTAGTGGTTTGTTATGATTTTTTCTAACCCTATCATGAAATTTGAATCTCACCTGGGTTTTATATTTTGCCCAGTATTATTCTATATAAATATCATAGGCCTATTTCAATATCTATTTTGTCAAAGAAATAAATAATGTCACATTTTTTATATTTCACTATATTATATATTCCTGGAATATTTGCAGATTAATTTCATAATTGAAATGGATTGATTGGATTCGAAAACAATTAATTTTTTAATCAATTACCGAATATTAAAAAATTAATGATTGAGTACAACAGTCGATTTAAATCACCTAATCGATGGTTAAAATGCAATAAATAAAGATTATTCAGATGGGCTATATAATATAAAAATGTTAACTAAATCAGCAGTAATCGCCAGCATTGCCGATAAGTTAGCGGTCTATTCAAGTGTGTCTATTTACAAATACACGGTGTGTTAATCATATAAATCAATATGGTGTTTTAATTTATTCAGTTATAAATATTTCTTTATTCAATATGAATGTCACACTGAGTTTTACTGTAATAGTATCAACACAGTATTCTTTATTATTCGAAAGAAATGGAAGCAAATATAAAAACAGAGAACCCGGATAAACGTTGACAATATGGAATAACGGAAACAATTATCTAAGCAGGACGTTGTTTGTGTGTGGAACCTGAGGAAGGAGAGGGCGGGGCGGCTGTCTGGAGAATGGGAGAGTGGGTTAAGAGGAGGGAAGTGAGAGAGAGACAGAAGAGCGTGCGAGAGAGAGAGAGAGAGAGAGAGAGAGAGAGAGAGAGAGAGAGAGAGAGAGAGAGAGAGAGAGAGAGAGAGAGAGAGAGAGAGAGAGAGAGAGAGAGAGAGAGAGAGAGAGAGAGAGAGAGAGAGAGAGAGAGAGAGAGAGAGAGAGAGAGAGAGAGAGAGAGAGAGAGAGAGAGAGAGAGAGAGAGAGAGAGAGAGAGAGAGAGAGAGAGAGAGAGAGAGAGAGAGAGAGAGAGGAAATAGGGCTATGCACAGCGCAGCGTGGGGCCTCAAAATAGTTTTGGGGCCTCGCCACAACTCTCCCATATGGATGGAGTAGCTCTTTATATAGTAAAATCAATGGTACAAGTAATTTCGTTTTCTGAAAAAGGATGCCGAAGTATGTTTAGTTTTTCAATACCTTTTCTTTGTTTTATACAACTAAGATATTCAAGGAGTTTCTATACAGATTTTTTTTATACATGAGACTGCTACCTGTATATAAGGTTAAGTGGAAGAGAGGACTATCCAGTCTTAACCTCACCTTATAAAATAAAGACGATTTTCATTTCAAATTCACCTTGTATCTCCTCAACTTGTTCCATTTTCTGGCAGTGAATGATTCATCTACCTTTTGGACAGGGCATTGAAGGCTGTATTTACAGAAATGTTATGCATGTTCAGGAGTACCAAAATGTGATGTCTAACTGTATATATATTTTTACAATTTGCTACAAGTGGACATTTGGCCCAATACAGTTACGTGCCCCTATATTTCAGTGAACAAAAATTGTAATTTTTCTCTGATAAAACTGGAATCAGTGGCTGTAAAGTCAAAACTAAGCCAAAGTCTTTAAAATAAATCATTAAAATATGTGCATATCAATAAAGTAAGTAATATCTAGTAATTATACAACAGAACCTCCTAGAGAGAGTCATTGTAATAAGGTGCTATGATAATGGGCACTATCATCCGACAATCCTGGGAGTTGAAATTCCGTCATAGGGTATGGGAGTTATAGGGCATAGAGCCATAGGGGAAGGAGTAAAAGGATTGAATAAAGGGTCTCAGTAACCCTAATAATATCAACAGCTATTTACAACATTCCTTACATTAATATGTCTTTTCCTTACATTTCACGTTGTGGTGTGTGAACCCTTGAACAACTGCTGTAAGAACCAGTTGAGATTAGAACGTCACCACTGGATGTGTTGTGATCTGGTAAGGTTGGAGTCAAGGTGACGAGAGATTTACGCAGGTTGTTCCTTTTCTGATGACCGATCAAAGGTTAATTAACACTTAAGGCACCTGCCAGAGGTGATGACCTCGGTGAGTGACCTTGGAGGAGGGCGAGGCCGACTTGCAGGTCTTCCGAGTGCCGATCTACTTAACTGTACAGTTGTGTAAATCGAGACGCCACTTGTGCGAGCCTGTGGTCTGGGGGACGCCACACAAGTGCCTGCCGTCACCGCAGACAGGATCGAAACGGCAACATCACAGACTTTGTAAGGATACAATATATCTACACTCAGAAACGATCTGTCAATTTTTAACTGATGTGATAAATGTTTGCATGTAATTAACGTTCTTTCTCTTTTTTCACTTTTTCTTATTCAATGTAACATTTTTAGCCACGTGTTTATGACCAACCCCTTTCTCAGGTGAGGCTGTAGAGGTCATCCAGTTACAACCCTCCCCCTCACCTCTTAGCTTGAAATCAGGATTGTGTTAGATTAATCGCGTATCATAAAGCATTTAGATTATTATTTATTTATTCAAATCATCGCAAACAATACTACTCACTGTTTGGGTATCCTTGAGGAGAAGAAACTTCATAGGTTTTATTCTGGATTGTTATCTCATCTTGTAAAATTTAAAGTAAATTTGAGATGAGTGGAAGGCCATTCGAGTAAAATCGTTAGGCCGATACTCTTTTTAACTGTGAGGAAAGTCTTTAATAGTAAAATAACAGAATAACTCATGACAAAATCCATTCTCACTGTCAAAATATATTTATGCTATGTGGTTCTGTACATGGTAACATAATATTCCGTATACACAAGGCCTGTATTGTGTGGCGGAGGTCAAACATGATCATCCTCAAACTAATTAATTAAACTAAAGTGATTAATTAAACTATTTATGGATAATTTGTCTATAATATATGAAACAATACTAGGCCTATTAGTTAACGAACTGCTGCATAAACTTAACTTTTAACAAGAGTAGTTGAAGTAAGCCCAAACATTTTGACGCTATGAATCACGTTGTATGATTATGACGTGACCTTAGTGGGGTTGACTGGCCATTTCAGTAACGAATTTGACAATCGCGTTAAGATTGGTGGTAATTTGGTAAATATTTATACATTTGCTAATGTACGAACTACATTAATTTTGGATGCTAACTGCTGCATAAAAAAATACAAAACATTGTACGACATTGGTCATTATAAGCCATGTATATTGTGTACCAGGTGTGTCCTGTGAAAGAATATAACGACTTAACGGAAAAAATTATAAATGTCTGTCCATGAAGTAAAATACTGAAATATCTGATCATTGGTTACACAGATTCCAGAATCTGATTGTAACTGAGGACCACAGATGTGTGGAATGCAACCAAAAGGAACAAGCAATAGTCATTTGTGTTTGGGCAGCGGCTGGTCGGGCATCTAGAGTGAGCAATAACCATAAAAAGGTGTGAATAAAACTGCCCCAGCCTCACCCCACGGACGCTAATTGTCGCTCGTTAATTCAATTTACTGGCAGACAAATACTGAGAGGCTACAATGGGTAACGGACTGGGAGATACCATCGCTGGATCTCCGTTAACCTGGACAAATTACTACAAAGTGGTTAATTAATGTATTGTTTAAGATATAGCTGGGGGCGAGGTGTGAATGGTACTGCTCTAACGCCCCTCTCCAGAAACATTATCTTTAAACTCATTATATCGTGGCTCCCTCCAGCAATACGGTTTTAATCTTGTTTCAATTCCTAAGTTCCGGTGGTTTATGTCGTTTCGTTTTGGAGGGTCCGACATCTCCTGGCTCCTTTACTGTTATGGTCGACGTCTCCGGAACTTTCTCCTCTAACCGCGCCGCTGAAGCCCCTCAGGAGGGGAGTGTATCTAATTTGATTGCGACTCCAGTGTTGGGAATTTAACGGTTGTAAGTACTTAGTTTATGAGGGATTTGTTGTTTCCTGACCCTCGGTTGTGTACACAGTTGGGTGATAACTCACGGCGTATTGGAATGTTCGATTAAGCATTCGAGAATTTCCCCTCGGGAGAGGCGCTGTATAATGTATGTTCCGGGCGATAAAAACCCCATGTCCTGTTTGAGTTATTCTCAACACTCCAATAAAAAGTAGCAATGGTAAATTAAATTTAATTGGTTGCCGCAGCCTATTACAGGTGTCAGAGGGGTTCCGTACGTAATTGTTGAAGTAAGCTATGTCAAACTGGTGAGATCGATAGTATAACGGAACATCTGACAAAACGTTGGTGAGGTAATATGTAGTAGATTTTAAAGAACATACATAACGTTAAAATAAAGCAAAAGTGTTCAAACAAAGTAAATCCGTGTGTATTTGTATATATAAAACGTTTTAGTGTATTTGTTTACGTGAAGACAGAAAAATTTACTTTCCAGACTGACCTGATTGAAACTCTTTGCAAATATTCTAGATTTGTTGTACATTAACATTGATCTACAATTACGTGACGGTTATTGTTATAAATCTGAAAACATAAACACATTTATCAGATTAAATATAAAGACATTCTTACTTAGTTGTATCATATAGGCTATGAAATTCCTCAAGGAAGTGTTCTTGGACCATTTGTGTACAAGTACTGTACAAGTATATACTGCTGGCCTTTCATTAATCGATCAATATCATATTGCAGCATTTACTGATGACACTTAAAATTAGTCAATTCATAATGATCCAGCACGAACATCATCGATTCACTTGTAGCAAAGTTTGGATGATATTAAACGATTTAATACTTGGATAAACAATGTAAATGAAAATGAATCAACTCATACAACGTTCACAGTAAATCTAAATTCTTGTCCTCCAGTTTTATAAATGATTCAAATGTCTAAAGTAGCATAAGCAAAATATTTAGGAATGCATATTACTGATATAAGGCTAACATGGGAAAATCCTCTCCAAGACACAAAATTTAAATTTAAAAACATGTAAACTTTACTAGATGATACCATACAAATGTATTCTGAAACCAATCTTCACATATGGTATGCAGCTATTTGGCTCTGCAAGTCATCCAAACAAGGACATAATTCAGAAATACCACTTTAATTTGACGAAAAAGAGTATTGGAGCACTTTGGTATGTATCAATTAATTGCATTCACAGGACGTTAAATACACAACATTAAGACAGGACTTCAGGAAATTAGTGGATACTGTGAACGTTATTTGTTCAAACTACAAAATCACCCGAATAAATCAATTAGTCATTAATGATGGGATAACTCTAATTTAGTCTAATAAAACGATAAAACTTCTTTGAGATGAAACATAGATTTTTATAGTTTTGGAAGTCTTAGCAAAGGCTAACATCTATTCCAAGTTAAAACAATACCTTATACAAGATTTACTTTATGTTAAAATTTCCGAACAGGTTGTAAAGGTAATACATTTTTACATAACAAATGTTTAACCATTTAAGTTCTTTAACATAAAATTGCTCATTTATACGATGTGATATATTTATTAATAATAATGTTGAAACTCAACTTTTATAAGTAACTATGAATTAGCATTAAACTTATCCAAAAGTATGATAAACAATCTGAGTACAGTGAAAATAAGTTCAGATGTGTGATAGTCGAGATTGCCATTTCTAATCCACTTGACTGCTGTAAGTTGGCCACAGTTTATCCCTTGGTCACGTACTTGGATGGAAGGAATGTAACCGCCGCCACTAAGTTGGTACTGTTGAGTCAAAAACATTGATGGTAATCTTAAACCAGCCTTAAAGAAATCTTAGATAAGAAGATGTAACCATTATAACAAAAGTTATGTATATTCTTTAGGATCTCCTTCAGGATCACATTATGCAGATCTACTCTCTAGTGTACCGAAGTCACTTTACCAAAAGTAGAAGGTTACGATTTTATTTTTTTAGCGAAAGGATGAATATTTTTCATGAATAATAACTTTTAATAATTCAAAATAATTTTTAAGTATATTTTATTGCCTAATGCAATTTAAAAATAATTATTTCATTTAGAATTGCAATAATTTATTTATAAATTCAACTTGTAACAGTAACAACTGTAGACAATACTTTCCTGATTACAAAACAGAAAAAGATGATTTTTTGCAACAAATTATCAAACTGACAAAACTAGAGAGGGTGTATTATGTTGGATCCAAACATGCCACTATTGTTATCATTTAGTTTGGTCGTTATTGAAAGGAGGTAATTGCATGGAGAGCAGGTAACTGCATAGAGAGCAGGTAACTGCATGGAGAGCAGGTAACTGCATGGAGAGCAGGTAACTGCATGGAGAGCAGGTAACTGCATGGAGAGCAGGTAACTGCATGGAGAGCAGGTAACTGCATGGAGAGCAGGTAACTGCATGGAGAGCAGGTAACTGCATGGAGATCAGGTAACTGCATGGAGAGCAGGTAATTGCATGGGAGAGCAGGTAAATACATGGGAGAGCAGGTAACTGCATGGAGAGCAGGTAACTGCCATGGGAGAGCAGGTAAATACATGGGACAGCAGGTAACTGCATGGAGAGCAGGTAACTGCATGGGAGAGCAGGCAAATACATGGGAGAGCAGGTAACTGCTTGGAGAGCAGGTAACTGCATAGGAGAGCAGAGGTATCTTTTAAGAAAACTCTTGTTCTATCGTAATTAAAATAAGCCACAAAAATATTTACAAAAACTTATATTCCTTTTTTAAAGGACAAGTAAAACCACTTTTCTAACTGATATCTAAAACAAGTGAACATCGCACAACACAAATTTATTACGATTTAAATGCAACGTGTATAAATTGAACAGTAATAACTGATTTTAGTAAACCACGTTTATCAATCTTAGACCAGACGGATTCACGTAAGGAGTCGATTTTGTATTTATATTACAGTAAATTTGTGTTGCGTCACTGTTTTTTTATTTCTACCAACACATAATATACTAATTAAGAAACTGTTCAGTTCGTATCAACACTATTTTACACTGGCTTAATCAACCCTTAAAATAGCGATCAACAAATAAAAAAACAATATCAAATTATATAATTATCTAAAACGTAAAACGCTTAGATTTTTTAAAAGAATATGTCTAATATTCAATATCTAATATCCTTGAACTGATTTTTTCTGTTAGTATCACGTAAGCAAACATAAATAACTCATAATAATATCATAGATTCAACAATGATATCACAGACCAATCCAAAACAGAGTACAATAAAAAATATATACTGAAACAAATTGTAAATTATTATTTTTAATTTTCTGAAATCTAAATAACAAGATATAATATTTCACTTAGTAGGAACTCAGTCAGTTAATTTATTATTGTATTCCTTTTGTTATTTTATTCTTTTGAAAGGTAACTTAACTATTTGAAAATCATATTATTAATTTATACATCCAAGATTCTAAATTATATTATATCTTACATACAGTTTATAGAGATTAGATTATTTACTCATCGTGCGCTACTATGTGTAAAGCTGTTTCTGAAGTAAAAATGTTTCTTAAATTTTATTCAAGACGTTTGTAAAAATATATAGCACAAAGAGTAAGCCCTTAGTGCACTGGAGGAAGTTGACGTCCCTTAGTGCACTGGAGGAAGTTGACATCCCTTAGTGCACTGGAGGAAGTTGACGTCCCTTAGTGCACTGGAGGAAGCTGACGTCCCTTAGTGCACTGGAGGAAGTTGACGTCCCTTAGTGCACTGGAGGAAGTTGACGTCCCTTAGTGCACTGGAGGAAGTTGACGTCCCTTAGTGCACTGGAGGAAGTTGACGTCCCTTAGTGCACTGGAGGAAGTTGACGTCCCTTAGTGCACTGTAGGAAGTTGACGTCCCTTAGTGCACTGGAGGAAGTTGACGTCCCTTAGTGCACTGGAGGAAGTTGACGTCCCTTAGTGCACTGGAGGAAGTTGACGTCCCTTAGTGCACTGTAGGAAGTTGACGTCCCTTAGTGCACTGGAGGAAGTTGACGTCCCTTAGTGCACTGGAGGAAGCTGACGTCCCTTAGTGCACTGGAGGAAGTTGACGTCCCTTAGTGCACTGGAGGAAGTTGACGTCCCTTAGTGCACTGGAGGAAGTTGACGTCCCTTAGTGCACTGGAGGAAGTTGACGTCCCTTAGTGCACTGGAGGAAGTTGACGTCCCTTAGTAACCATGACGTTATACTTAGACATCCGTTATTTATTCCAGAATTAAGGTTTGAATATATCAGTTAATTAATAAAGAGTATACCAATGACAATAAGTAATGGAAACTCTAATGATTCCTCTAATTGTAGACCCATCTGTCTACTATTTGTACAATTGAAAATAAATATAATGTTCATATAATAGACAGTTAATTTTAATGAACCCAAATAGACTAACCAAAAAAGTTTTTATTTTTGCCGCTACAAAAATACCAAACCAAGTTGGTAAAAAAGAAACAGAGAAGGACTTAAAAGAACTCCAAATCACATACAATATGCTCATATATAGGACTGCTAAAAAGATAACCAAAGTCGAGAAAAACATATTCAAATTCAAAATTAAATCCAAAATAACAATCAACATCTCTGAAACAGAAAGAAAAGCAAGATCCGAAAGAATGAAACAATACTTGGCTAAAAGAAAATCACAGGACATTCAGAAGTTATTGATCCAACGTACTCCAAAACTGAGTGAAACAAAAGAAGAAGACAGTCAATTATTGTTCAAATATTCGAATAGTGCTCAATCCTGGAAACTTGGATCTAGTTGTAAACATTCTTATTATTTTGTCTGAGATGAGACCGGCGAAACTTTTAACATAGCTAAGAGTATTTTTTTACTTGCAGAAAAACACGTATAATGAGTACTGGACATAAACCGAAGGAAGCTATTAAAACGAGACATATAACGGTAAAAACAGTTATTTACAGCGGATATTGGCTCCACTAACTCTGTCACTAATAAGTAAAAACTATTCATTAGCATCCTTTGTACTTTTTCTTTAATTGGCTTTGAGATACTTTTTACCGACTTGGTCATGATTTTTTCTCATATATATATTATGTCAGAAACCTTTTTAAGTAACCTGAAAAACGTCACCTACTTTGTTTATCAGCGCAATTTCTCGTTTTTTCCCTCACTTTTTCTCATGTCGAGGATGTCAGATCGAAGTCAACCAATTAGTACTACCTGTTCACACGACGTTGAAGTAACTGTTACTCTACACCATATGAGAACATAAACACAGGATATGTTTTTAGTTTTAAAGTATAGTAAATAAAATATTTTTAAGATAACCTTTTAGTATCGGTTACAAACTGCACTTACATTACTGTAACAGATGATCCATCGGTGTTTACAAACTCCCTCAAAAGATTATGATTATCACGACATCTTTATTGGAGTTAGTAATCACAGCTGTCAATTTTAACTTCAAGGGTATGCTAAATCAAATGTCTTACTATAATATTATAATTTTAGTCGTTTATCTCTCATATTCCAACAAGTACTTTTTATTCCTCTAATCACATTGATCAAGTATTCACATTGATTCGTATCAATCAAGAATCATTTTTCACTAAAAAAAAAAAAAAAAATGAAACACATTAATTTAATGATAACCCAAGATTCGCATCCGTCATTATAAAATTCATCTGACAAATTTACACTATTTCTCTTTGGTGTAATTGGGAGAGCTAGTGGCCGAGTGGTCTAAGGACTTTATTACACCTACCAATACAGAGTCATCGCAAGTTCGAATCCTGATCTGGACTGTTAGTTTTTATCAGTGATGTTCTCCTTGTACTGTACTGTTCCCCCACTCCTTACTTGTCTTAATAAGTTCCTCGCACATATCAATAGACTATGGGGAATAGGTGGAGTAGGGTTAAAAAAGAGGGATCTGCCTCTCCGTTACTTAACAAAAAAATCTTATAACAGATATACCGAGCCACATCAGAATCATCAAAAAACCACCGTGATCAAAACCAGTGGAGAAGTGAAAATGTGCATGACTATTGACTGTGTATGAAGTCAATGTTACCTTCAAATTTACCTTCATAACTATGATTAACAAATAAATTTTTGTATTATTATTATTTTACAGCTGGTTTATTTGTCATTTTTCCATTACACTATTTATTGTTATAAAGGAATGACTACTACATTCCTTAATCCAATGACTACTACTCTTTCTTTTGATTTTTTGTTGTTGGTTGTTTTTATGGTGGCTCAGTGGCTAAGACCTTCGGACTGCGGAGAGCAAATTCCAAGGTTCGAATCCCCACTGAGCCAACGGTCGGTACTTCACTCGTTGAATAAAGTTCACGGACAGGCCTGCAAGTCCATGTGAACTGGCGAGTGAAATTTTTTAATTAAAAAAAAAAACAGGAAAGGCTCCTTTGAATAGTATCTTACATATTCTCTTTTAGCTTGTCATTTTACAGTACTTCTCTAACACATCTCTTAAAAATAAATCCTCTTAGGTATTCTGGCCACTTTTCATTTTCAACTCCCATCGAGTGAGATACAACACTCATCCACCCTTTCACCCACTATGCCACGTTCCGTATGTATGACTACAGTATTACCTTACACAATATACTTTAACTTTTATTCGGAGCTCTCGAGTAGTTTTACTCCCACTTTTAAATCTCAAGGTGTAGGGGAATTGTTTTGCGAATGACAATGACCGATGTAGTCTCGTTACTGACGAGATTGACTCATTATCTTGCGTGTTTTGATGATATTGAGTACCAGTTCTTCTCCAATGTGATACTCAATCCACCACTCAACCCAGGTAGTATACGTATCCAATCTCAGACGTTGGTGACCATTGAGCGGACGTCATTCAATGTGAGAATACTCAGCTTAGTACAGATCCAAACATTTTGGCTTCAAGTAGCCGGATTATAACAGTATGCCACCAATGTCGATACTATTAGTATTCAAAATATTATTGTGACAATCTATCCATTATGTCATTACTAACAGAAAGACTACGTTCTTTTTTTATAAATGTTTTATATTACTTTTCCTCACATTGTTGACAAAGATTGTTGGACATTTTCCACCAATTATTGAAGAAATCCTCCTCGACATTTCGACTTGATACAACCTTAGTCTTGAAAAGTCTCGAAAGTCAAAAAGACGCGGAGGGTTTCTTCGCGAAATGGAAAATGTCCAACAATATTTGTCAACCTTACCGACTACTCTATCATCATAACATTTTAAAAATAAAATTACTTTCCCTATTTTCATCAATTTACAACCGTATATATTTTATTGAACTATACAAATAATGGTAGTTTTGAGTATGTTAAAATGACCTGAATTTGAAAGTATATGTATTTTACTGTATTTAAAGCCTACTATGGATATTTGTGATGTAAAACTTCACACATACAAGCAAGACAACGTACTCACTCAGCTCTGTTTACTTCTGGAACTCCATGTACTTATAATGCCTACAAATTATAAAAGTAGAAATATATTTAACCATTGTACATAGTTTGAGTCCCTTAAGAGAGCCAGTGGCCGAGCGGTCCAAGGCGGCAGGACTTTTTACCTCAGTTATAGACAGCGTAGGTTCGAATCCTTACCTTGACTGTTAGGTTTTATTAGTAAAATCCAGCTTTAACTGTAGTGGTTCTCCCTCTTACTCTGCCTGAAAAGTTACCCCCACAGATCTGTAGTATATGGGGAATGGGCTGAGTAAGGTTGAAGAGGAGATCAGTATCTCCTTGAATGAATAAATAAATTCAATTTACAAGAATTAAATTGTATTTCTCTAATTAAATTCCAAATTTGTTCGGTACAAGTTACGGTCCATAATCAATATAAACAAGAGACGAGAGACAGATGTGTGCGCAGATCACAAGACAGACGACCGGCCAATAAAACTAGAAAGGGATCACCTACAGCCGAGTGGACTGTAAGTTTATCTATTTTTATCGCGATTCCTGGCGAAATATCACCTCGATGTGGAAAACAACAATTGAATATATTAGTTCGGCGCGTGTGTTACTGTCCGTCCATCAACGTCCACCTGCGGACTTACTACTGGCCAGTGCCCTTGGCTTTAATATAACATTCCTAACCGACTGCCGGATGTATCGATTTGTCGATTTTATTTATTCAAGGGACCCACATGACTCACTGTATTTTACTGGTGTTTTTACGAAGTACCTTACAGTTGCTTGCCTTTTTGGATGAATGATTTTGTTTACAATTGGTTCTCGTCATAGCGGATCGATCAATTCATCATCATCATCATCCGTTTCCAGCTCCAGTGTCCCGGGTGTTGGTGACTAGTCTCTTCCACCTTGATCTGTCGAGGTAGGTTTTACTTGCCAGGACTTCTTCCCAGTTGGTCCCGCTTGTTCCAATGTCAAGCTTTATTTGGTCTAGCCATCTTTGCGAGGTCTGCCTCTAGGTCTTTTTCCTAGAATTTCAGCTTCCATCCAATATTTATCTGTTCTGCCATCCTCCATTCTCTTCACATAGCCATAACAGTTCATTCTAGATTTTCTTACCTTAATTTCTACAGTTTCCAATCTCTCTTTTTAATCTCTTATGTTGGCCCTTATCCTATCTCTTATTGTTTTTTCAACTACTGTTCTTAAGAATTTTATTTCTGCAGATCTCAATTTGCTCAGTTGTTGTTTTTGTATTGTTAGTGTTTCCTGGCTGTAAACGAGTATTGGTGTGTAATAAGTTTTAAATATTATTTGTTTTGCTGATATTGGCACTTGTTATTCCCACAATAGGCTTCTTAACTGGTGATAAAAGTATGCTCCCACTTTTATTCTTTTTGTTGTTTCTGTGTCGGGCTTGTTATCATTTGTGATTGCACTGCCAAGGTAGGTAAATCTGTCAACTACATTGATATTTCTTTCATCAAGTGTAATGAGTCATTTTTTCTTTCCTGTCAACAAGAATAGCTACTATTTCCCAGTATTGATGTTGAGCTGGAAGTCTGAGAGGTGTTTGTGAGAGAATTTTAGGTTTTGTTGTATTTGATTATTACTGTTTCCCAAGATGACAATGTCATCTGTAACAGCGAATATATTTATGTCCTTAATCTTTTGTTTAGCAGATTTTATAATTTCATTCATTACTGTGATAAAGAATAAAGGGGACAGCACACTTCCTTGCTGTAACACCATGTTTGGTTTGGAACCACAAATGATCTGCCACTTCCCACTTGTACACAGTTTATTGTGTTACTGTAGAGCATTTTTACTTTATTTATGAAAGGCAGTGGGACATTTTTACTGTGGAGGCATTGCCAAACTGTTTCCCGAGGTACACTATCGAATGCTTTCTGCAAGTCAATGAATATTAGTAAGACTTTTTTGTCTTTTTCCAATTTTCTTTCTAGTATCGGTCAAGAATATTAGGTCTGTAATTGATCTGTTACTTTGGATTCCACATTGTTATTGTTCTAACTGGTTCGAAATGATTTTCCTCAGCCTCCTTTCTAGTATTGTATAAATAGTATATTTTATAACAAGAGTGGAAAGTGGGGTTTTGCATGTTCGAGACCATATGTTTGAAGTGCGAGACTTGTCGAGCACTTCAAATGGTCGAGAACATACAAAACACTTTCACTCGAGTTTTGAACGATACTTTTCACTACCCTACAGAATAAAAACAGGTGTTGTTGACTGTGGAAATTTTGCAGTTGTAAACAATGTTACTTTCGGTAGTAAACAATAGACAGCTGTTGAAAATATGATGTTTCGCAGGTTGTAAACACATAACGAAAACAGCTGAACTCATAGTAGTGTAGTGAAAAGGTTTTTAAAGTGTATGATAACATCGTTATTCCTCTGTAGTTTCATGGTTTCTTCCTATTATTTTTTAAATATTGGTATAATTATTCCTTTTTTCAAGTTGTTTGATATTTTATTTTCTTTATAGATTACGTTTAAGACTATTTTCAACCAGTGTATTTCTTGGGGTCCTGCAGTTTTAAACATGTCAACACAGACTTCATAAAATCCAGCAGATTTCCCACTTTTCATTGATTTTATGGCATCTTCGATTTCGTGCCATGACATTTGGTATTCATTTTGTTCGTTGTTGATGTACTGTTGGTGTGTATGATTTGTAATGATATCTTCATTAAGTAATAAGTAGTTTGTCAAAATATTCTTTCATTGTCTCGTTGATCTCCTCATCGCCTCTAGCCAAAGATCCATCATATGTTTCTATAGGTTTGATTTGTTCGTGCTCTTGGCATTTTCCTTGTATGACTTTGAACAGTAACTTTCTGTTACTTCATGTGTTTTCCTCTAATTTTTTTAGTGAAATCCATCCAACATTTCTGTTTTTCTTATTTGACGATTCACTTTGCTTTCAGTTTTGTATCTCTAATATTTTGTCGTAAGTTCTCGATTTGATTTCGTTGCACCTTTGGTTGATTGATTTGTGAAGATTCTTCTTTGCATAGATTCTTTCTTTAATAGTCGTTCTGACTAGATCGTTCCCCATAAGGTTTCTTTGTATCTCTTTTGAGTTTTTGTCTTCCCGTAACTTCCTCTGCTGATGTCACCAGACTTTGTTTCAATCTATCCCATTCTGTTTCAACATCTAAAGTGTCATCCTTTAGTAACCTTTCACTTATTGCTTTTTGGAAACTAAGTCTTATCTAAATTCTTTAGCTCTCATACTTTAATCTTTGGTGTCTGTTTCAGTGAAATGTTAGGTATAATATCTACATGCTTTAAGGTTACTATTAATAATTTGTGGTCAATACCTATGTCGTCTCCAGGGGTAACTTTACTATCACAGATATGTTTACCTGAGTCTGTTATGAAGTAGTCTATAAGAGATTCATGTTGTTCGATCCAACTATCTTTGTTGTCGTGTAATTTTATGGCTTAGTTTCTTCTGGTAAAAATGTGTTTTTTATTATCAGATTATTTCTTATGCGGGGGGCAATTGTCAATCGGAATATTCAACTTTTTGTTGTAAATCAAGTATTAATCGATACATATTGAAATTCTAATGGGAAACAGCATGCTTCTACAATGTATGTGACGAGCACTTCCAACAATAACTTCTTTAACAAACTGCTCTTCATCTAACCATAATCATTTATTGCTTCAAACAATGTTTTACAATTCCATTAGCTAACAAAATAATTTTAAAAATACGAGTATATAATTTTAATTTTAATAATTTTAAAATTTACACTCGTATATATACAAACAAAAATGTAAAATTATATAATTTAGTAGTACTTCTACAAAATTTCAAGAAAAATAAAGTTGGTAATTGATTGCTCCATATTTACTTAATTATAGTTGGCTACTCTCTATGAATAGTACTACAGCAGTTCTCAGCTTGAAAAACAGTATACCTATAATTAACCCACGCGTTAACTTGATTACTGTACAAACCTATTTTTGACACCATAGTTTTTAAATCTTTAGAAATATAAATGTAAAATAAAAACTTATTATTTGCTTTAAAAAATAATGTTTCGTCCTATAAATTATATAGTACAAGTGAACGTTACACAACACAAATATATTACAATATAAGCACAAAATGCACAAATAAATTACAAATACAAAATGCACAAATATTATAGTTATCGATTTCGGTGAACCACGCTCACCCTCCTCAGACCAGAGGGATTCACTAAAGAATGAAAAATGGTGTTCAACAATTCAATTTATAGGGCCTATGACCACGTGACCCCATTGGCTGTGTCCTATAAATTGTAATTAATCTTAATTTTGCACCTTAATAACGATGTTTTAAAATTATTTATTAAAGTATTAAATTTAGATTGAAATTTAGCATACAATACTTTAGATTGTTACTCTCCAATGGCTCTAACTTGTTGTCTACTGAAATTACACGAAAGTAGGTTTAAGGGAATGTATTTTCTGTTTTAGGACAATTTGTGACCATAATTTTTGTTAATATTAAATTCTTTATTTAGTCGTTTTTTGTTTTACTGACCAAATTAGTATTAGGTTATGCATGCATACTTACTTTTGTCATCTTATTGTCATCCTATTATTAATTTTTTATTTCAGTTGGCACTGTTGTTAATTCTTTATATGTAGTTTATTTTGTTTCAACTGTTAAATAATTTATTGTATTACTTTAAATTATTGGAAATTATGTTACTTATGTGGAATGTTTGTTTGAAGTCGCATGTGCTTCTGATATTAACAGTAACTTATATTGTATTTTCTAATAGCCAAGATGGTTTCCTCCTTCAACCTGATAGCATTTATGGTTTCCTCTAATATGTTGTAAAAATGTTATTACATTGATTTTAGAAAAATTAAAATATTTGAAAAAAATACTTGCAATAGAAAATTAATTCAAACTATATAAAATTTCAATCAAAATTTTGCAGTTTTTCATAAAAGTAGAGACTCTTAACCCCTCAAATAAAAAAGTAGAATTTTCCCATTAGAAATAAAATAACCACTATTTGTTGTTACAACAAGATCTTTTCCTGTCGTGTGAGATTGACATGTTTTCTGCAATATACAGGTTTTGGTGACGTTGTTACGTTTGCTTCCTCTCTGAAGCTCCCTGATTGGTTCTCATCCCTTTTGTTGAGGCAATTTGCATATAGTGGGGGAGTCTACGTAAATATTTCTAGTTACCGTCTTTTCGGCCTGTTGCACCACTGTTTTTTTGCTGAAATAAGTTCACCGCTTTTTGAATCGTTCTTCCGCTACGTCCCGGAGTTCGGCAATTTTTTCTCTCGGGAAGCTTTGAGAAGTTGTGCTGTGCCGCGCAGTGAGAGTGTTGTTTGATTGTGCGCGACGTTGATGTGTCGGGCGGCGCCTTGGTTTAAACCGACTGTTCTCTGGAAGTAACGTAAGTTCGACTTTTGTTATTAGCTTGTAATTTCTTGTTAGCTTTGTCTCTGCACTTTTAGTTGGTCACACCAAAACCTAGTAGATGTGTCTTAGTTTTCTTGTTTTTTTAAGTGCCGCTCTTCTAGCGACATTTCAGTAAATTTTGTCAGAAGTCAGATTTTAGTAATAAAAAAGGGATTTTTAAATCAAAATAACTATTGGTTATTTTGTTGTTTTGCAGATTCCTGAGGCAGAATCATTCATTCGTTCAAAGATTCATTTATTCATTGAATCATTCATTAAAAATCATTACGAATAATACATTAAGAACATATTAAATTAATATCAATTTTGTGACACATTAAAAGTATAATTTTATTTTATTCCGCTTTTTGAGAAAAGTTTTTAAGTTTGGTTATTAATTTTAAATAAAGTATTTTGACAAGAAGTTTATATTTTTATTTTGTTCAAGTATTTTATTTTATTTTCAATTAAATCATACTAAAGAAGACTTTTGAAAGATTTATTATTTGCTCCTGTGTTTAAGAAATAAAAAATAATTATATTAGTAATTATTCTGATATTTTTAAAGAATACGTTACATATGATTGCACCACTCTGCTCGGCACAGCACAACTTCCTGTCATGTAAACACAAGAATCCGTTCTGGAATCAGTTCCGCGTCAATTCATTGTGCAAACACATTATTTTCACTATGTCTAATAACGATTTTATTATAGATTTTGTAGAAATTTATAAAAACCATCCAAGTTTATGGAAGAAAATCGACCACAATTACCACAACATTAATATTAGACAGGCAGTTTACAATGAACTTTTGAATAAATACCGTGAACATGAAGAAATGGCAACCATGACGATAGTTAAACCTAAAATTAATAGTTTACGATGAACGTTCACGAAAGAGGTTAAAAAAGTAGAGCTGGAACTGAAGATGTTTACAAACCTACACTTTGGTATTATGGCCAACTTTCATTCATCACTGATCGACAACCGAGGCATAAAAGTGTCAATACAATGGACGAGGAAGAAAATAATTCAACGGTGGAAGCGGTAAGTGTTTTATTTTAATAAATTCAATAACATCCTTTTGTAAAGAAATTAAAATATATTATACTGAGTGTAATATACTGTAATATTCTATATTACTATTAATAATATTTACAAATTACAATATATAAAAATTAACAAGTACAGTAAACAATAATTTGTATCCCTGTATTTTATTTAATTATCATTTAATCTATATTTAATGAAATTTAATACAAATTCAGTAGTCATTTATAGAGTAAATCGTAAAACATTACATTTAACCAAAGTACGTTTTCTGTACTGAGTCAACTTTCTTTCATTTACAAAATAATCTACGAACTTATTTCTACAGTTTTAGCTTTCACACTAGCACTTCCAGGATTGGAATTCCTCTGGAGGGCTACAAGCGCTTGCTAAATTCAATAACCTCATCTGAATTAGTGTCTCTAGATGTTACGTATGACCGCTTCTTTAAAAAATTATGGAGATAATAACAGGTTAAGACAAAACTATTAATTTTGTTTATGTCTTTCACATTTACAGCGGAATGCAAAAACAAAATCTATTAGAAAGAATGCCAAATGCATTTCGACGATTCTCCCAGCCCTTGACAATCTGTAGTTGAAACCCATTCGACCGTAATTTAACTGCCGTTTGTTGAATGGTTTTAGGAAGTCTCGCCACAATGCAAATGCCTCGCTCCCACAAACACATATGGATGCATGGAGACCTGCATATCCATTGGATTTGCGTCTGGAGGTATTTGTAGGAGGTTCGCAATTAATTTCTCATGAAATTTAGTCTGGACAATAACACCGCCATCTGATATGCTTCCATTTGCTCCTACATCCCACATTATGATCGTAATTCGAATCCACGATAGCCAATAGAACAATACTATGAAATTTCTTGTAGTTCCAATATAGCGATCCACTGCCTGCTGGAGGAATTATGCTCCTAGGCAATTCGGGAATTGCCATCTATCATGAAATCCTTTGGTAATGTCCTTCCATTCAGATCCATTTCGTGGTAGCTAAAACAAAATAAAACCCCATTCAAATAAGTCATGTGTGTGTATATTGTGACTTCGGATATATATATAAATGTAAAATTGGTTACATTACGATAAAGATAAATAAACAAATATAATATTAGATTGTTATTGTAGACTCATTTTAGTGTTAATCAACTTTAACACAGAGTCGTTCAAAATAGACTGATAAACCTTGAATATAGTCATTCAATACTTTTATTATTTGTTTCGTTATTTTGAATATTTTTTTTATTTTCATGCACAGGAGGAACAGCAACCCATAAGTGACCGAGATATCCTTAGTGATGAATTGAACCTGAGACAATCACCAGATTTGTAATTAACTAGACCATCGACATCACTATCAAATAACACCACTAGCAAACGGTCGGTTTCCAACAACAAAGTTCTTCAGTTAGTGGCTCAGCGATTACAAAAAAAAAAGTTAAAACCAGGAAAGAAAGACAACTTTGGCAAATATGTCACGGAAGAATTAAATACCGTCTCCGGAGATGTTACCACATGTTAAAAAGATTATAAACATGGCTATATATGAAGGACAAATGAAAACGCTTAATTCGATGTCATCAATAGTAACAACTCAATCTGGTAATTTTCCTGTTCAACCACCACAGAGCCAGTATTCCAATTGTCATTTCAGTTACCATCCACCAAATTACAATGTTTCCAGCCATTAATTTACGTCTCTCTAGCCAATGCAAGGGTAACATTTTCAAAATGTACCCCCATCTGATAATCCCTCTGCATCTGTTTCTGAGTGTTATTCTCAATTTTCAAAGGATTTACCATAAATAAAAATCAGATTTCTTCTATTTACTATTTGTATAAAATGTTAGTTTTAATAATTAATGCACATTTTTTTTCAATTTTGAATTTGTATTTGCTGATAATTTGAATATACCACTTTAAAAACTAGAACTTAAAAAATACTGTATTTATTGTTAAATAATATTATTTTCATTAATTGATATTATTAAAAACATTATTAAATGAATAATAAAGAGTAATAAAACATCCATTGCCTTTATATAATCCTTGAGAACTTCAATAATGGCGTTACTGGTGTCGGGAATAATTTTACATAGACTCGGTGGTAACATCACAGAATGAAACCTAAAATTTGGGTAAGTAGTCCCACTAACTAAAAATCCTAGTGTGACACTGAGCATTTCATGGGGTGTTACAGCCTCCCTCGTGTTGGTATCCTTCTTTTGTATAATGGGTGTAACAAGCCGTAATAGCAGCAGTTCTGCATCTTCACCCATCCGTAAACAGTTCAACCAATCAGTTGGTTCTAAACCAAGTTCCTTTATTAAATGGATATTCGACAATGCACTTATTTTAAGATACCAAGTTTTACTCCATTGCCTTCTCTTTCTTCGTGGTTCCGGAAAAGCCAGAGCTAGAGCTACACCAATTAAACAGTCCTCGTCCAAAACACTACAATTAAAAACAATATTTAAAACCACTGCTATAACATTTGAACCTTTGACATCAAAAAAACAAACGGTCAACTACTTCATGACCGTTGAAAAAAAAAAAAAAAACAGTTGAAAAAATGAGAAGTGAACGGCTCGTACAAAACCAAACCTCCTTTCCGTCTTAAAACGGAAACGGAGACTGAAACGGAACGGACCGTGTAAAACCAAACCTCCTTTCCGTCTTGCAACGGAAACGGAGACGGAGAATGGAACGGAACGGACTGTGTAAAACCAAACCTCCTTTCCGTCTTGCAATGGAAACGGAGAATGGAACGGAATGGACCGTGTAAAAGGACCTTAAGTATGTAACCTATGTTATACAAAAAATTAGATGAATTATAATTGGAATTATAATACGTATGAACAGATTTATATAGCTATGAAATACTTTTAAAATCCGAATAGAATCCCCATACAGTTCAAATCACTTTCTTACAAACACCTTGCCCTTGACATTCCAGATGATCGATTATCGATTATTAGTATTCACATCGATCACCAGACTGTATCGACACCTTTGATCATTCTGTCGACATTTTCCTGATCGAAGAATCTTGTTGACACGAATCCAAGGCCACTTTCTGCCCTTCACCTTAGCATTGTCACTGGCGTTTTACGAGTTTTCTCGGTGTTTTATCTTTTTGTAGAACTTTATGGATCGTCAAATCGTCATTTGTGACAAAACCGGTGAACTATAAATGTTAGTGTTGGCGTAGTATGTAAAATAACTCAAATAATTTGAGGTAGAAAGTAGAACAGGAACTTGAATAGAATTACAGTTGAGGTGAAAGTTATCAACATTTGTAATTTTTATCAAATGTAATCAATTGTACAATAATAGAGACACAAAGTCCCAATCAGAGTTTTAGTTGGCCTCACAGAAACAGTTGGACAGAAATATAATCAGAGGTTCCTAGAGACCAAGCTATAATCAAAGTTTGATTCTCGATTCAAAGTTAATCTCGTAATTTTAGTTAGTTAATCAATCAGTGTGTTAAAACGAGAGCTATGATCGGAGTCTGGGTCACAGTCACAATTTGAGTTGGGTAGAATCATAATCGAAGTTAAAGCCGGAATTATAATCAGTTTTTGGGCCACCAGTCGGAAACGCTGTGGTTTTGTATAATGACCTAACCAGCTAAGGAAGTAAATAGCTAATCGAAGGCTGATATAGGCAAATTAAATAAGTAATTTTTGATTTAATATTAGTAAGTTATATATGTACTTAGTAAGTGAACAATATAAGTGTTGAAGGCTGAAATAGGCAGGTGGATGAAGTGAATTTTATGTTCACGATGAAACCCTATTCAGGTAAGAGAATGCTATTGGGAAATTAAATACCAATGCTAGCAAATTGAAAAACTGAAATTGAGAATGTTGGTATACATTATTTATTCAAATGATCAAATTATTTTCATAACCCAAAGTCCGAAAAGGAGTGAGGAAAATTGGTATATGCTGTCTGTTATGGTATATGTAAGTCCTGAAGCTGAAGGCTGAAAACAGGAATGAGAGGAAGCAAATTTGATTTTAGCATCGGTGAGAAATTAACTGGGCTAAGAAAAATGCCTTAATGAACTTTCCCCTCTAAATTGAAATGACACATTGAACAAACTAACGAGATTGTTGAGATTTATAATTATTTTTGAATTCTTACTTAAAAAATATTTTTAGACATGTAAGCACGTGGTTTTTAACAGGATGCTACTAATACAAATATACCATCAAGATCACCTCTATCAAGTTAGAGTTGAATTCACGTTCATGTTATTTGCATTTCAAGACCTAAACGCAGTGTAAAATACCTTTGAAGTAAAATTACTTCAAAAGTATTTTACACACACATGCGGCTAAAATAAATAAGTAAAGTATAGGTATTCCTCGAGGGAGTACTATCACAGAGAAGAGTGATACAGAGGTCGCTTCCAATAGTGCGCCAAATATGTGTCGAGTTAGTGTGTCTAGTTTGCTATACCGTGACAAGACCAGTAACTTGTCAGTCCGTACCTACTAAGGGGAAATTAGTAACATGTATAAACCCCCGAATACTCAAAGATAAACATATTAATATAGGTACTATTATAGATTACTATAGATGTAGTATATATCAATCCAGAGCTATATTAAACATTAGTATAGACGTATAAAGATGTACATTAGTTTAAATATATTTATAACTGCCATTTAGGCGTTCGCTGCGACCTCTGTTTCTTTCTTCTCTGTGGTACTATTCTGTCCAGCTCCCCAGACCACGTGGGATACTTTATTGGTGTCCAGGACTCACACTCATTCGTTACTAGTTTAATGCCACGTTTGACCGGACTAACGCAGGGTTCGCGCATAGATCCTCTTTTATTATATCTATACGTTATGCGTCACCCGCCCACCACGCTGTGCCCCGGGCCGTTACTACCGTATGCTGCTGCTGCAAATGGTGAAAAATGTGACCGGATTTATTGTTTTATTGTGATTCAGTTTATGGCCTTTTGTTGTGCCTGCAATTGTTTCGCTGATTCGACTGCGCGCCGCAGTTGGTGCAGTTGGCAGAACTGGGACTACTGGACTTTGTTGGACCTTTATTTAGTTAGTTATGAAATGAGGGTTTCTTTCTTTGGTTTATTATTTCCTTTTTTAGACGCCTGTGAACTTTAAACACATTAACGAAATAGGGTATCGTATTTCTTTGATAATTTTATCCAATTTCATGATGTTTTATTTTCGTGAGTTTATGTCAGATATACCTTTTATTATTATTTAAATTTGTAGTCCCCACTTTATTTTGCCACTATTTTAATTTTATTTGGGATTTTCAGCTATAAAAATGTTTAAATGTTGCTGTCAAATCAATTATATTATTGGAGTTAGTAATTAGCTTAAATAATTATTACATCAGATGATTTTATAACGCGTAGGCCTATATGAGTTATATGCCGTTTGAATCATAAGGAAATCTAGAAAATGTTAATAAAAATTTGGTACTTAATAAATTTTATACTATAGCTTATTAAATTAGAATTATGAGGACATTGCTGGGAGAGAATAAATTGGCAAAGTATTCGTGTATTCGTTTCACAAACAGTAGAGAGAACAAAATTTAAAGCATACTGGGGTGTTGAACTTGCCAGATGTTACCAATTGAAGTATGAATTTCGTGATTTGTTACCCATCATCTAGTAACTTAAAAATTAATAATTCAGAAGGATAAAAAATAAAATATTCAAAATCAGTATGTGAGCTTAAATATATTGAACCAAAAAGAATTTGACCTATCCTTACAAATCTAGAGAATCATTTTACTGAGACACACTCCTATAAATAACAGTAGAAGGCAGTCAGAGGTATCAAAACTAGGGATGGCAAATATTTTGAACATATCGATATATCACAAACCAAATATCGATCTAACGATAATATTGAAAGAAAATATCGATATATCGTGTAAATTATATATCGTATTATAAATAATTAATATGTTTAAAATTATGCACTTACTCTTATGTCATGACCAAAAATGCATTAGTATTTTGATGTCACTGTTTGGAATGTCCTACTGACTGTAAAAATTGAATATATTTATCTACACGAAGCAAGTTATGGTCTGTGGGGGTTGATTGAAAAAAATTCAAAATAATTACACCTTTAAAAATTATGGTAATTATACAAGAATAATGTAATAACATTGCTATTTTTGTTTTCACATTTAAAATGCCACTAGGCTTCTCATATACACTAAAAATTAAACAAATTAATTCACCAAACTACATTTTAGTGCGTTAATCTCACGTAAAAATACCAAATAAAGTGACTTTTTTATTTCAGTGCATGTTTTGTACGCGTAAGAGGCAATTTAATGTTTTTTTTTTAAATCGTGATGATTTTGAAGAGAGATAATAACGGCAATATTTAGTGGACCAAAATATCGATATAGCTGATATTATCGGAAGAAAATATCGATAGTAATACATCGATACATCGAAACATATGTATGGATATTTCTGATATATCGATATATTGCTCCCATCCCTAGTCAAAACACTAAGCCAAGCTGGGGGCGACGGGCGTAAATTGAATGGGAGGTGGAATAACAATAGAAAAAATAAAATCAATCATCAAAAATATTACAGGACGGCACTGAACGGACAAAATCCATGAATAAAACCCAACCAGTAAATCGGAGTGGAATGAATAAACGGGTATGACGTATGTAAATGGTGATCGGACGCACAGATAATTTGTGTCCGGGTATTGTAACGGAACGATCGTAGGTGTGATGGACCCACCGGAGTGCCCTGACCCAATCCTAACCCTAGACAATTAATTCCTCCTATGGCAGCTATTGTTTTATCAAGACAGACAGCCGCCTCGTGTAATCGTGTCTAAACAGAGGTAATTCCGGACCACAGTCGCTGCCGTGATTTAATTCGAAAGCGAGGCTATGAAGGAAATGGGTCTGTAATAGATGATATTAGATCCGTTCACACTCTGACATGACGCCTCTGCGTGCCGGTGTCATGTTAAGATCTTGTCTGTTTTTATTCTTTTAGGTGGTTTTATTTATAACGGTGTTCTAGTTTTGTTTTCTTGAGTAGTTTCTCTGTAATCGTTGTTTTGAACCGTCAAAAATTAACTATATCTTACCGTACAACTACTCGCTTTGATTTCACTTGAACACACTACGCTAGCCCAACAAAAAATATAAATAAATAAGAAATCGTCCTTGGTGGTCCAGAGATTGAGGGTTAAGTGAGCTCTTTTGTCTCGTAGTTTTATTAATATGGCCAATCAATTACATTAAATGTCTTGTCTTCTGTGTAGGGTAACCATATGTCCTTATTTTGTACGGACAGTTTGTATTTTGATGCTGATGTCGTATTCGTGTCAGCTTCTTTATTTTCAAAGGTAAGATTGCCATGTATATAGATAACAATTATCTGTCAGTTCCTGTTTAAAATTCAACTTTAGTCTAATTTTTTGGCACTGTCTTCTTACACAGTTTCTGTTAAAGAAGTGTTTTTTTTTTTTTTCATCTTGCTTCAGCGATTTCTCATCTTATTGATACTATTAATGATACTTCTTTTTTCCATTATATCTTGGTCAACTATTGGTACAATATACATTTTTATCATCACGTAATCTCAAGGTGAAACGTACACATTATTACCACTCATTTATAAAAATGTACATTAGCGGTAAATTAAATTCAAATTATGTAATTTGAGTCAAATCGTCTTATAAGAGTATACATAATAAACTATCTATATTGACTTAAAGAAGACAGTAAACATCTTATGTTTAACAAAATGTTCCTTCCCCTCTCCCCTTATAACATAAGTCCATATTTTGGTTCTGTAGATTACGGTAAATCTATCTTTATGTATAACTTGTCAGTATTGGTAACAAACAGATTGTAAACTTAATATGGATTAAAATATACACAGTCTTACTGTACAGGCACTTGTCACCTGCAGCACTACATAGCGTAGTTGTTGTTGTTTTCAACCACAAACTCCGTAGCACATGTTGGATCTCCAAGTCCTATCGTTTTTTACAAAGTAGACCCATTTCTGGTACCACCCTTTCTCTGTGAATTTCTCCATCATATTAATTATTCATAAAGATGGCGATCTGTAGTCCTCAGATGTCACGAAACTTTCTCTACAGCTCCTGGTGCCGCATTAGGAGGACCCCCTCGGTGTTGGCGCCACAACAGTCTAGTATGTAAGTTACAAGCTCCTTACTTGAGTCTAAACTATTTACTATCTTAGTATAGATCCAACTTTTTCAAACTCTACACCTATTTTTATAATATTTCTTTGTATCTTTTTCTATACAGAGTATCCCTGAACTCTCTGAAGATCTTTTTAGGTATTGATTGTGGGTCAAAAACAAGACATAATATCATATTTAAAATTCCAAATCACCTCCAGTACCCGTACAGCCGCCATTTTGTATGTTTTACTAACTTTTTTAACTATTTAATCTATATAATCTATAGAGTTAAAATTTGGTACACACATTATTAAAACCATTGTCTTACTGTAATAAAAATATCAAAAAATTTTTAAAATATTTTCAAAATGGGGGCACTATGAAAAGTTTGTTCCTTAAGATAACTCTTAAAAGGTTAAGAATACAACAAAATTCAAGGATACCTTTTTATTGAAAATGTTGTTTTAAATCCAATAAAACAACGTTGTATAAGATCGGATGACAAACAACAAATATTTGAGTATTTTTGTATTAGTCTTTTACGCGTCAATGTGTACAGCCATGGTGCTGTGCCACGCGAGTCAATCACAACAATACATCAGGGATCTATTCTGATTACTTTTATCCAAAACACTACAATAAAGTGATTTGTGACATTATTGTATTGAAAATGCCCCTACCAGGCAACATGAAAAAAGTTGCATGTAATTTTCGTTGTTATTAAATTAAAAATTAATTTTAACTAAAACCAGAATATTTTTTAATTTATTTGTGATGTAAAGCAGATTGTAGACATAAAACAAGTAATATTAAAAAGGCATTAGACTATAAATTGCAACTTTAGTTAAATTTATTTTAACATTACAAACGATGCTCAAACTTTCGCCCTTTCATTTGATAGCAAAGGAAAAAACGATTGGAAAGTAACTGGCGCACAGCAGCAAATTCGTTTTTCTTAAATTATTCCAGCACCTTCAACAATTCTAACAACCCAGAATAAAAAAAAAAATTCTAGTTTATAGGGTACTAGTTAAAGTTAAAATGAATTTTTAATTTAATAACAACGAAATCATCTGCAACTTTTTTCCCGTTGCCTGCTAGGGGCATTTTCATTATAATAATGTCACAAATCACTTTATTGTAGTGTTTTGGATTAAAGTAATCAGAATAGATCGCTGATGTAGGCTATTGTTGTGGTTGACTCGCGTGGCACGACACCATGGCTGTATACATTCACGCGTAAATTATTAAATATAAAATAATACTCAAATCACGGTTTTCTTGTCATCCGATCTTATACATCGTTATTTTTTTATTGCAAATAAAATTTGTAATAAAAATGTATTCTTGTAATTTGTTTGTATTCCTAACCTTTTAAAAATTATTAAGGATCAAACATTTTAAAGTACCGCCGTTTTGAAAATAACTTTTGAAAATGTTTGATTCTTTTTAATTCAGTAATAAAAATGGTGATTTAGTAATAATGGAAATAACTTTATTTTAATATCTAAAGTGTAACTGTCCAGCTGTAAGTAAGGATTAGGCTGACATTCTTTGTTGTGACTAATGCAGAACGTACGTTAGCGAGCGATATATGGGGACATAGAGGACTCCCGTTATAATTACTCGGTTGCCAGTGGTCGATGTGGGTGGGTGCAATGGTAATAAGTGCTATCTAGCGGTGTGCGTGTGAACTACGACGGCAGCATTAGTGTCGCCTTGACCTCTCCTGGTGTGATATATCCCAAGAACAATGAGTGCACCGGGACCGGACAATCCCCCGGGCCAACGTGTCAGACGTGTCGTCACTCACGTGGTCTGAGGGGTTTACCCACCAAGCATCATCATTTATGATGTAAAAGACATTCAACTGTCTACAAACTTGTGAAACTATCCACTCTAAATTAGCTTTACCAAGTATCCGCACACTAGATCGACAACCACTCTCATTCAACAAAGTCTTATTCATTCAACCCATCAAATGGCACTAGTATGAATGCCCTACTAATCACGTGTCTATATTAGTTATGTAAATGTTTTCATATGTTTACCATATTATTTACGCTGTACTAATCCAGTGTACTCGTATTATGTAGTGCAGATTTTTTATTTAGTTTTATTGTTTTACTTAATATTAGTTAATTTACTTCATGAATTGAATTTTTGTTTAATTTTAGTCTAATTAGCTATCGATATTTTTTCCTATAATGAAAGGGGATAGAGAGTTCTTCAAATTCTTAATTCTGCATTTAATAAAGAAATCACTTATTGTTTTATTCATTTTAACAGATAGGTGCATGTTAAGGTCATTAGTGGATATCAAATCTGTAACAATTCGAAAGAAAATCAATTACTAACATGAAATGAGTTTAACAAAGATATCTAAAATATTCAAACAAATAAGCTTACAACTGTGTAATTTACGGTTTAAAATTGTGTGTATACATATAAAATGAAACAGATCCATCTTCCAACATACAAATCCAACTGACTAGATTAATTTAACGTAGGCTTGTTAGAATATTTGTTTGCGGTAATATTTCTACTCTTCAATACAAATGACAATTTTTATATTTCTTAATCTAACTACGCAAGGACGACATATTTTCAAGCAAGGTTTGTGTTTCCTAGTGTAGGATTGTGCCTGATTTTGACAATCGATTAATAACATAGGCGCCTCTATCAAACTAGCCCTTGAGATAAGGTGAACACAAACACGAGATCGGCCGACGCCCAGATAGGAATGAAGCAAGGGGTGGTCGTTTTTGGCAAGAACCTGTCGGAAAAGACATTAGCTCCTGGTAATGGTCTGCAGTGGGCGTGATTTGACAAATCGCCGTGTGACGCTACAACGTCCAGCGACAAAGAATGAAGGACCACTACCGAAACACGCGGCCACCCGGCACATTCTCTGACAAGTTAAAAAAAAAAGTAATGAATACTATGGGTCGAACATTTGTCATATGCTTTCTTCCTCATACCACTGTTAAAAGAATTAAATGTTTGATCATTTGTGGTGGAAACTTAAAATAATGGTTTCATTTTCAAACGTACAATTAGCTAAAGGATTCCATGGAGTTTGCTTAGAGTATAGTAAAGTACCATAATTCCTAAGAACCTGTACAAAATAATTATGCTCTTCGATTTAGAAATTGCAAAAGGTACATTAGAGTTTAGTACACCAGCAAAAAGTAAATTACAAGATAAATAACAATATCTGTAAGGCTATCTATTTCTAAGATTCTTAAGCCTACAAACATAAGATTCTTTCAAAAATGAAAAATAATCATATCCAACTTTATCAAAACATTCACTATAGCCTCTTTTAAAAACCTTTCTAGTGAGCTACAAATCGTTATATTTATATGTAATGGTTGTTGAGCATAATCTGGCTAGTGAAGTTCAAATGAAAAGTACAACACAGGATTCATAGTCAAATTGAACCTATTGAGGTTTGCGTGGACATAAAAAATAATTGATTCTTTTACATCTGCTGAATCCAAGTACGTAGCGATTTCTACATAGCCAAGGAAGTTCTTGTTAACTTAAGCAGTTGCTTGAAAATCAAATGAGAATGAACATTTATCAAATACTTCTGAAACCAAAAGATTGAATCATGTCTACATTTAACTTGTCAGCATATTTTTTAAAACCGTATTAATATATTTATCTGAGGAAACAGCTAGTATGGAGACAAAAACTTGATGAGAAATAAAATGTATGTACTTCAGGTGTGCTAATATCAGCATTACCTCCTCAACGCAGTATTACCTTATTCAACCTTATAAACCCTCAATGTCACCTTACATGTGTGTGGGGGGGGAGGGGTTCACTACCACAGTATGTGTATGGGTGATTGGTTGGACCAATACCACTGAACGTGTATGGGTGAACTGAAGAGTCTATACTACCGTACGGATGTGGGTGGGCGGAAGTGTCAATAGTCAATGCCCCCTCTGTACGTGTTGAGGTGGGCGAGAGAACCAATACCACCGTACGGATGTGGACGGGTGGAAGTGTCAATAGTCAATACCCCCACTGTACGTGTTAAGGTGGGTTGGAGGGCCAATGCCACCGTACGTGTATGGATGAATTGAAGGGTTAATACCAGCGTACGGATGTGGGTGGGCGGAAGTGTTAATGGTCAATACCACCACTGTACGTGTAAAGGTAGGTGGGAGGGCCAATACCACCGAACGGATGTGGGTGGGCGGAAGCGTCAATAGTCAATACCACAACTGTACGTGTTGAGTTGGGCGGGAGATTCAATACCACCGTACGTGTATGGGTGAACTGAAGGTTCGATAACACCGTACGAATGTGGGTGGACGGAAGTGTCAATAGTCAATACCACCACTTTGCGTATTGAGTTGGGCGGGGGTGCCAATATCACGTACGTGTATGGGTGAACTGAAAGAGTCGATACCACCATACGGATGTGGGTGGACGGAGGTGTCAGTAGTCAATAGTCAACACCACCACTGTGCGTGTTAAGGTGTGTGGAAGGGTCAATACCAACGTACGGATGTGGGTGTATACGGAAGTGTCAATATTCAATACCACCACTGTAAGTGTTGAGTTGGGCGGGAGGGTCAATACCAACGTACGGGTATGTATGGGTTTGAGTGTCGTTACCACCATAAATTATTAGAACTAAAGAAATATACAATATTCTGGTTAAATTTAAACCTGTCTTCTTGATACCTCTCTGTCCGTTACGTCTGTGTAAGTTTACGCATTTATCATTATTTATTATTATTATTATTTTTAAGATTGGATTTTGAATTTTAATGAATATTTTGTAAAACCCAAACCCCACTAACAATTATTTATAGCTCATTACGGTATGAGTAAAGTGAGCACTCATTGCTAGTGATCGTGCAGTGGCAAGTTGACAGCTAGGTCAGACGGGTCAGGCAGGTCCAGTCGGCCACCACCTGTTCGACAATCGCCCATCATAATTAAGCTTGGAGTGGAGATCGCTTAGATCAATCAGGAAAACAATTGTAGTCGGACGACCCCATAGAAAGTGGAGATGGAAAGCGGCGATAGTCCGGCTGCCAGTCACCCTCCCCGTGAAGTCTGGACGCAATCCCCTTTGTCTACGTTACGTGGCGAGATAGGGCCTCTCAGGGAGTCCTTATCAAGTAACGAGTATGCCCAATTACGTCCGGAATGATTTAATTCTACTAGTCTAGTCGTAATTGTCTGAGTCACTGTTGTCGGAGTGAAACCTATTGATACTGTGTCCTTTCACAAAATATTTCTTTCTCCTCTCTTTCCACAACGTGTTTGATGTATCCCTTCGTTATCGTATTATTCAATCCCTTTCGTTTATTTTCTCCCTCACCTTCTCTTAAAAATAAAACGATAGTCACCATCCAACCAGCATTACACTCTTGTCACTGTAACTCTCCCTTATAGAATCACTTCACATTTTCTATTCTATATTCTACAGTAATACCAGTCCATAGTATTGACAGTCATCAATGAAATCCATAGTATTTATACTGTTAATTTTTTTCTATTTCAGACCATCCATATGTAGGTGATACTATTGTAATTGGTCATTACAGTTCCAATACTTCTTTGTGTATAGATACAATGTAAAATTTTAATTAAATCAGTTCAAAAACCGAAATTCAACATTACTGATGGAATTCACTGACACTGAACAATCTTAATATCGTATATAAAAAATGATGCACTCACACATCCCGAAATCTCTGAACATATATTGATGAGATTCAGAATGAAGTTAGCTTCCGTATCTTAAGGCTGACTAATTAAGGATTTAACGCAATTGAATTCCTATGGGATAGACACAACCCCAAAAGTTTCTTATTTTCCAAAAGAGTAACATGGTCATTCATTTAATTCAATAATTTATTTCATCAGGTGATACAAAAAGCATAAATTTAACACAATATCTTGGCTAATTTGGTTTTCATTGAGAAATGTTTAAGGCAATCTCTACTAACTCTGACATGATTGCACTACTTCGCATCACCTAAAGAAGACTAATAGGGTTTTCTAGACTATAAAACTTTGTTATCCAGGAGAATTGAAGCAGACTGAGCTTTTATGTTGGTGTGATGGTTTAGAGAGAACCACGGATGTAGGGGTAAACAAGCTTAGAGAACCACCGCGTAGTGAAGCTGTCAGTTAGTTTAATATTTTGTGTATGCTATATTACATAGTACAGGTTAAATGTACTGTATGGCTATCTTGTCCCACCTTGATTTTCTCCAGTCTCCACCGGTCTCCGCGCTCCGTAGTCTCCTCTTTAATATACTTCCATCTTGTGTCCTAGATTTGCACATTTCCTTCGGTACCCACTCCTTCTCCATTTTCGTTATAACAATTAAAAATGTTCTCTCCATACTTTTGGTCGTAGAACTCCTCATTACTATTCGTACCTCAGCCATCTCATTGTTCATATTATCCTCAGACCATTTTTAAGAATATTTCAGAAGTTCAAAATTGTTGTAACTTGATACGAAATAACAATAAAAAACCTAATACAATACTAAGAACTTCCAACTACACTACTTGTTAAATCATATAGCCACTAGTTAATATCAACTAAGGTGAATTTTAAGGTTCCATTCACATAGAAAGACTTTTGAGAAACACTCAACTAGATTTGCCGTCAAGAGATTAGCCGAAGACCGCGATGACTTGGCAAGGAGATAACGCGTCCAAATAGCGGTCGTTTGAAACCCAACTGCTCCTCAATCGAGCCGACCAGTTTCAAAAACATCAATGCAAATAGAAAATTGCCGGGGTGTTTTGAAGACAACCTGTAGACGTTTATTGACTGTGTTACATCGCAGGTGTAGCCTCTCAATGTCGAGCTCTATCCGACTGCAGGGTTCAAAATTACATAGAGGCGCTGAAGGGGATTCTGAAAGCACAATAGACAGTCTTTGAACCTTTATTTTCTTCTCTAAAAACAATTACTGTTATAAATTATGCTGGTAATATTGCATGGTCTTTTATCATTTCTGTAAATTAACAATGTTTTAATCAGAGAAACTCTTAATGCATGATGCTAGTGGGCATATGTTTTAAGGGTAGGAATATGCATTCTTCGATCCCAGCTAATGTACAAATTGTTAAGATGATCTTTACAAACGATCACCTCAGTCACGTCACAGGGTTAAGTTTCTCAAAACCTTCAACTTTGTCTTAACCATTCTTATTTCAAATTCAAATTCCTTTATTGTTCATAATACTGGTTAAAGTTTCGAACATTGTCAATATAATTGTAACATAGTTTTAAATATAACTATTATTAAAAAACTGATCAAAAGAATAAAATTAATTTACAATTAAATACTGCTTCAGTCTATTTTTAAAAATGGCAACACTAGATGAATCTTTAACGGCAGTTGGCAAATTATTAAAATACTTGGGCACACAAAGTATTACACTCTTCCTGACATAGTTACGCCTGCAGAAGGGTAAAATAAGCCCATTCCTACACCTTGGGCTTTATATAATATATAAAGTTATATATTTATAACTCTTGATTTAAAATTTTCCATGATTTTCATACACAAAGGTGCAGGCAGAGTAAATAAGAATTGAGGGTAATGTCATAATGTGCTCGTCACGAAAGACGGACCTGCAGCTGTCTCTGGGATTGAGACCACATTTCATCCTTAAAGCCCTTTTCTGAAGCCTCTTAGGAAACACTGGTCTGAGCAATTTCCCCAAAACATGGCTCCATATACCAACAAACTGCGAAAATATCCAAAATACACTAGTTTCAAAATATGTTTTGGCAAAAATGACAATTTGTGACAAAGTCGGTCCATCTGGCACTGCCAAAATAAATCAGAATCAATTCCTAATCTCAGAAAGGATAAAGAATCAACAACAGGAATATTCTGACCATCCTTGGGGGCAAAGTGTTTGGGAGATTGTAGGCGATAGGTTGGATGCTCGGTCCTCTTAATACCAACATAGCGTCCGCTCAATGGTTGCTATCGGCGTGGACACTACTAGAGAAGTGTCCATGTTGGGTGGTAATCATTGTGCGGATGTTGTGTGAGGGAGATAACTAAGTATCAGGCTTGTCAATTAGCTGAAAATTAGACCAGCACTACGTGGTTCGGATTCCACGTAAAGCTGTAGGTCCCTTAGTTGCCCTGGCTGTTGGGCTATCAATAAATTGCTCTTTCTGAGGAACATTTGGACTCAGTTAGTAACCAGACTACACTCATCCAAACTCATCCTACACTCATATAAATCATTCATATTTGCCTTAAAATACCAACAACGTTGTATCGGCGTCTCATATGTAAGAATGTAAGAATCCAGTGCACAAGACAATCCAAAATTTTCACGACGGAAATGAATAACCTTACTTGTAGCTATGTTGACAGTCAAACCATTGAATTCAAACCATTTATGAAGATCATATAGTGTTGTGTGTAGCAACTGATTATGCTCAGACAATTTAGAAGAACTGATAATAGCGCTGGTGTCATCAGCATACTGGATAACATTACAGCCAACATTAACACTTAGGTCATTAACATAAAGTATAAAGAGTAATGACCTAAGAATTGAGCCTTGTGGCACACCTTGGACCACAGGAGTCAGCCGCGACGCCACCACCCCACCAGGATCCACCAATTCAACGTACTGATGCCTACCACATAAATGAGAATTGAAAAGAGAGTGAGCATGACCCCTCACACCTTAGAACTCGAGATTGCTTAAGAGCAGCCCGTGATCCACAACGTCAAAGGCCCTGTTCAAGTCGCAGAAGATTCCAGATGCCAATTTACCACGATTCAAAGACTGGAGAGCTTGAGAGAAGAAGTTATATGTGGCATCATTAGTTGATTTATTTTCGATAAAACCGAATTGAGATCTTAATAAAATTGAGTTAAGAGAAGTAAATATCAGAAGATTATTAGATATTATTCTTTCAAAAAGTGTTCCAAATATAGGAAGCAAAGATATAGGGCGGTAGTTTGCCAAAGACGTTTTGTCACCACCTTTGAAAACTGAAATCACCTTGCCAAGTTTTGAGTTCAAGAGGAAAAACGCCATGGGAAATACAACTATTGAAAATAAATAAGAGTGGGTCGGCCAAAACTCCAATTATCGGTTTCAAAAATATAAACGACATTCCATAGACATCTTGAGATGACCTACTTCTCAAAGTACCAACTATCTTGATTATTTCTTATTTCTTATGTTGGAGAAATAAAGAGTGAGTTTTTAGGTGATTCAATCAACTTAAGAAAATCCACTGCAGATGCACTATTACTACGTATGTTAAGGGAGGCTTGTAAGAAATGCTTGTTAAAAAGATTTGCAATATCAGACAGGTTCGAAATAGTAGATTTACTAACTTCCACGGAATCAAATGTTTATCTGTGACAAGTTGATTTACCAGAAACATCTGAAATTACCCTCCAAGTAGCCTTAGTTGTATTAGAACTATTCTTGATCAAGTTAAGTGCAGTTGTACATTTAGTTTCTTTGACAAGATTGCGATATTATTGCTTTTTAAAATAGTATAATTGCTTATGATATGATGTGGGGGAGTCTCTATTCAATGTGTATGCATCTTTCAACTGCTCACAAGCCTGTTTGACTGCAGCAGTGAGCCAGCGAGGTTTCACTTTGTTACGTAGCTTCTGCTTTTTAATAGGAAAACAATAATTGAAAGTATTCAAAACAACTTTAAAGAGCAAGAGAAATTGTTCCTCTGCTGTCGGGTAGAACTGTAAAAAAACTCCAATTAAACTCTTCGAACCTTGAAATAAATTTGTTGAAATTATGTGAGTTATTTGTTGAGTGAAGCTACGTTTCAACACAGCATCAGAGGGTTGAAACAAGATATTTCAGCCGAAACAAGATCTACTAGACAAGATCTATTAAACCATCTCACTACTTAACCTGACTATTTACAAATCAATTACTGCAGTGGAGATGAGATAATTATTCATGATAGCCTTTTTAATGATTTCGTTCAAATATCAAAGCTACTTTGGCTGAGTTTCATTCTTAAATCATTATCATTTTTTTATCACACACCGTGTCCTTTTTGTAATCAATATCAGTAAACACATTGTAGTCTAATTGATCGTAAAATATCGATTTTTGCCCACCTGTTCCAGGAACTCATCCGATCTTCATTGTGGTTTTTGCCGAATACCATTTCATCCAATTTTATTATTGTTGAGTGAACTGTGAAGATTTGAGATTTTGTTTTCTATGAAACTATGCTTACTGCATAAAATTACGCTGGTCACCATATGATTTATTGTGCAATTTTCTCATGAAAACTGAATCAGCTGTTTCACACAACCTTATATCAACTTTCATTGGCTGACTTGGTTTCAGTGTTCCAGACAACCAGGTATGTTTCTACTAGCATGAAAACGTCTGAGGATAGATTTGAGGTGTCGGTATGTAGTGTATATTTTAGTTATTTATTTTATTTATTCTTAAGACGCCACATGAAAATGTGTTTATGCGTTATTGCATATTTCAGAAAGGGTAGGCCTAGTTTAACTTGAACTACTGCAATTAAAGGATGACAGAAGTCAGGTTACTAGTGTATTTATGGTTGGAGTGTAATTTATGAAATATTCTGTTATAAGTAGCCAACGGCTTATTTTTCGCTATTCACCATTTGAGACCAGAGTCAGTAAACACATACTGTAGTGTTTGCTGGTCTATATGAACTTTATCTACCAATTTTTGTCGCTGGCCTCAACACTAAAATAAATGGCCTTTTTAAAACCGTCTTTCCCTCTACCTAGTGCTGGGTTGATCCTCAGAGAAGAGGGAAAACAGGTCGCATCCAATAGTGCGCTGAATGTGTGTCGAGTAGTAAATTCTCAACTTTAACATGCGATGACAGGAACAGCACCTTTGCAGTCTTTCCTTAATTCCCTCAAACCCTCAAGGATTAACGTAGTAATTATTAATACATATGCATATAGATGTATATTATTAGTTGTAACTACATGTAACTGCTTCTGAGGTCCACAGCGACCACAAGAATGTGACCTGTTTTTGATTTTGAGCCCATCCTCGTGAATTGAATAAAATTGTTTAGCACATTTTACATTACTTTGACAATTTTCCGTACTCCGTGCTTTTAATACATGCAGCCATTCCCTACTTAAGTGAATAATTTAAGTGCCCACGCAAGTTGATTTTTAACAACCTAATCACACAAAAAAGTTTGCCCGAATTAAATCACAAACTTTTACAATATAGCTGTTGGGCACACCCTTTGTCAGCTGCCAGCGTCTAACCAGACCTAAATGTGTTACTTGACAAAAGCAACACTTAATACTGGAAGACTCGGAGAGCCGACCTATCTCTGGTCATACGTCTTGTTGGTCATAAAGTCAGGGACTAATGTAAAGTTGTCAGAGGAGGATGCTTTGCGAAGACGTAGACCTTGAACGTTCGGAATGTAGACATCTCTGCCATATGGGAGTTTGGACATTTATTTACGGCTAGTAGTGAAGAGTGGGCTCAGAGCGACCCTTGTAGCCGCCTACGACAGGAGAACGTCGCGTGCCCAGTGAAGACGTCAGGGTCGACGTAGCCAGGTGGTCGGACCACCGGACCGTTTACAGCTCTGACCACCACCTTGCTACATCAACCACTCCTCACCGGGAAATTTATTAGCTCTTGTTGGATCCAGATAAATGATCTAGAGAACGAATCTGGATTGACCGTCTCTGAACGTGGGCTTTAGTCCAGGTCCACAAAAACGCAAGATAAGAATTTGATGAGAGAAACTTTATCTCTACACTCAATTTTCTTTCTGCATAAACAAAATTGGTTCACCAATATAGAAACAGTATTAGGGGACTTTCCCAACAAAGTATATAGTAAATCTTTAGAAAACATATTGATCTTCATCTCCTATCTTTGTTTTTAGTTTTGTTATTCCAGTTTGCATTGCCTCTCAGGTGCTAAACAACGCTGAACTTAGGCTCTTATATTGCAATGGTGATTTAGTCACCAACTCCTTACCATAATCAGCTGTCATAGGTCACAAGCCAGGATCAGTCGGTAGAGGTGTGTCGGTTGTCGAGATACGCAAGAATTGACTGCCGGTGTCCACGCCATGGTCTGGGCATCGTTCAGGGTATCACGAAGTACTCGATGGGTTTATTCAACAACTCTCTTCGTTGATCAGTTGTCGTGGGTCACAAGCTAGGATCACCAGGTAGATGGTGTCGGCTGTCGAGATATGCAAAGAATGACTGCCGGTGTCCACATCATGGCCGGGGCGTCGTTTCGGGTTTCACGGTGTAGTCGATGGGTTTAGTCACCAACTCCCTACCATAATCAGCTGTCGTAGGTCAAAAGCCAAAATCACCTGGCAGAGGGTGTCGGCTGTCGAGATACGCAAGGATTGACTACCGGTGTCCACACCATGGCGTGGGTGTCACGGAGTAGTCGATGGGATTGGTCACCAACTCTACCATGATCAGCTGTCGTAGGTCACAAGCCAGGATCAGTTGGTAGAGGCGTGTCGGCTGTCGAGATACGCAAGGATTGACTGCCGGTGTCCACATCATGGCTGGGTGTCGTGCCGGGTGTCACGGAGTAGTCGATGGGTTTTCACACCCAGGTGTTAATTAAGAGACAAATTTGTGAGTTATAAAGAAATAAAATATAACTGCGGTTGCTTAACTGACCGATTTGGCACTCGGGTGAGTAGATGACTGGGTCGGTGGTGTAATTAGAACTACTAGTAGGCTAGTAGGTTTTACTTTAAAGTAGTCATTTTAGCAATTACATAATTACTTTTAGTTAGAATCCAGGCTATTTAATATATAATAAAATTGTATTGCATTAAAATAGTACCTTTAAATAGACGTTTAAGTATCTTCAATGCCCACGAGGTCTTCTGTTAAAACATTTTTATGATAATACTTACTACTGACAAACAGTTATTTGAATTGAATAGTTACTTAATTACGAAAAATATGAAATTAAATGCAAGATGAAACACTATATTGAAATGTTGCCTAAAGTATTTGCCAGTAATTTGGTAATTTGATTAGTTAGGGAGGTTAGCGGTACTGCTGGTTTAATGTATATTACATTTACTAGATACATTACATAGGACTACACTATCGCTCCACTCAGAGCCTTATAAAATTGATAATTAGATTTACAAAATTTAGCTTGTTATGAACAAAATCAACAGACACCATTTTAAGTGATACTACGTACGATATTTTCTCTCAAAATTTCTTATATATTAAATGATTTTTATTATTACTTTGTGAATTCGAGGTTGTTTAGAAGATTTTTTGAATACGAACTACACAATTTTTTGTTTGAATACGATGTCAAATAATAATAGCAAAACCACTGTCAGAGTGAAAGGGAAACTAAACAACTTCGAAGGCGGATATGCTTTGTTTGGTGTTTCTTGCAAAATGTGTCAGGTTTTAAAACCGAGTTATTCTTAGATTTTGATTTACTTTTATAAATTAACTGATAAAGACATTTCAGACAAAATTCGTGTCTCCTGAATGTTATAAATTTTCTTATAAACTTTTGAACAGCAAATCTTGGAACACTGCCAACAGATAACTCGTAAACTATATCAAGGGTAGGAATTGTAGTACATTAAGCAATCCAATGACGTTTGATCAATATTTTGTTAATTACTTTGGAATTTCAATTTCTCCATTCCTAGATACGGTCTAGGAATGGTAGCTAAGTTAAAACACCTGACTGCGGTCAAGTTTTCAACGAAGTCCTGAAATGAGGTCGCAGCTCACCCACCCACCCATACACGTATAGTGATATTAACTCACCCGCCCACCCATACACGTACAGTGGTATTGACTCACCCATACACGTACAGTGATATTAACCCACCACCCCACCCATACAAATACAGTGATATTAACCCACCCGCCCACTCATACACGTACAGTGATATTAACCCACCCATACACGTACAGTGGTATTGGCTTACCCGCCCACCCACAGACGTACAGTGGTATTGGCCCACCCACCCACCCATACACGAACAGTAGTATTGGCCTAACCACCCACCCATACACGTACGGTGGTATTGGCCCACCCACCCATAGACGTACAGTGGTATTGGCCCACCCACCCACCCATACACGTACAGTGGTATTGGCCCACCCGCCCTCCCATACACGTACAGTGGTATTGGCTTACCCGCCCACCCACAGACGTACAGTGTTATTGGCCCACCCACCCACCCATACACGAACAGTGGTATTGGCCCACCCACCCACCCATACACGTACAGTGGTATTGGCCCACCCACCCACAGACGTACAGTGGTATTGGCCCACCCACCCACCCATACACGTACAGTGGTATTGGCTTACCCGCCCACCCACAGACGTACAGTGGTATTGGCTCACCCACCCACCCATACACGTACAGTGGTATTGGCTCACCCACCCACCCATACACGTACAGTGGTATTGGCCCACCCACCCACCCATACACGTACAGTGGTATTGGCCCACCAACCCACCCATACACGTACAGTGTTATTGGCCCACCAACCCACCCATACACGTACAGTGGTATTGGCCCACCCACCCACCCATACACGTACAGTGTTATTGGCCCACCAACCCGTCCATACACGTACGGTGTTGTTGGCCCACCCACCCACCCATACACGAACAGTGGTATTGGCCCACCCACCCACCCATACACGTACAGTGGTATTGGCCCACCCACCCACCCTTACACGTACACTGGTATTGGTCCACCCGCCCTCCCATACACGTACAGTGGTATTGGCCCACCCACCCACCCATACACGTACAGTGGTATTGGCTCACCCACCCACCCATACACGTACACTGGTATTGGTCCACCCGCCCTCCCATACACGTACAGTGGTATTTTGTATAGGTTGGGACGTTGAAAATCTAACAAAGTGAAATTCCAATTATCATCACAACTTAAATTATTTGAATTTCTTCTCTTATTATTAAATATATTAAACTGTCACTTAAGAGGAAAATAAATTCTTAAAAATGAATTAGATGGCTGACTCACTCAGTTGAAGACTGTGAAACAAAACATTTAGTGAAGAAACAATAAGACTTCACTTAGTCCACTCATATACGTACGTTGGTAATGACCCTTTCGTCAACCCATACACATATAGTGGTAATGGCCCTATTGTCCACCCATACATATAGGGGTAAATAATAATATAATTAATTGAAAACAGTGCTTTATTTTTGTGGTAATAGTGTTGGGTTCATCAAAAGCATTCGTTAAAACTACAATAATTATTCCTGAACCTTGATAGTATTAGTTAATTAGAGTATTAGCGAGGCCAGGTTAACTAGAGACTATTATGGAAAAGTATTAGCGAGGCCAGGTTAACTAGAGACTATTATGGAAAAGTATTAGCGGTTAACTAGAGACTATTATGGAAAAGTATTAGCGAAGCCAGGTTAACTAGAGACTATTATGGAAAAGTATTAGCGAGGCCAGGTTAACTAGAGACTATTATGGAAAAGTATTAGCGAGGCCAGGTTAACTAGAGACTATTATGGAAAAGTATTAGCGAGGCCAGGTTAACTAGAGACTATTATGGAAATGTATTAGCGAGGCCAGGTTAACTAGAGACTATTATGGACAAGTCTTTCATCAACCAATTTAATAGCATGTAGTTCCATTTGTTTATGTTTAGTTAACTAGAGACTATTATGGACAAGTCTTTCATCAACCAATTTAATGGCATGTAGTTCCATTTGTTTATGTTTAGTTAACTAGAGACTATTATGGATAAGTCTTTCATCAACCAATTTAATGGCATGTAGTTCCATTTGTTTATGTTTAGTTAACTAGAGACTATTATGGATAAGTCTTTCATCAACCAATTTAATGGCATGTAGTTCCATATGTTTATGTTTAGTTAACTAGAGACTATTATGGACAAGTCTTTCATCAACCAATTTAATGGCATGTAGTTCCATTTGTTTATGTTTAGTTAACTAGAGACTATTATGGAAAAGTATTAGCGAGGCCAGGTTAACTAGAGACTATTATGGAAATGTATTAGCGAGGCCAGGTTAACTAGAGACTATTATGGACAAGTCTTTCATCAACCAATTTAATGGCATGTAGTTCCATTTGTTTATGTTTAGTTAACTAGAGACTATTATGGACAAGTCTTTCATCAAACAATTTAATGGCATGTAGTTCCATTTGTTTATGTTTAGTTAACTAGAGACTATTATGGATAAGTCTTTCATCAACCAATTTAATGGCATGTAGTTCCATTTGTTTGTGTTTAGTTAACTAGAGACTATTATGGACAAGTCTTTCATCAACCAATTTAATGGCATGTAGTTCCATTTGTTTATGTTTAGTTAACTAGAGACTATTATGGACAAGTCTTTCATCAACCAATTTAATGGCATGTAGTTCCATTTGTTTATGTTTAGTTAACTAGAGACTATTATGGACAAGTCTTTCATCAACCAATTTAATGGCATGTAGTTCCATTTGTTTATGTTTAGTTAACTAGAGACTATTATGGACAAGTCTTTCATCAACCAATTTAATGGCATGTAGTTCCATTTGTTTATGTTTAGTTAACTAGAGACTATTATGGACAAGTCTTTCATCAACCAATTTAATGGCATGTAGTTCCATTTGTTTATGTTTAGTTAACTAGAGACTATTATGGACAAGTCTTTCATCAACCAATTTAATGGCATGTAGTTCCATTTGTTTATGTTTAGTTAGGATACAAATCTAAAAGCCATTTGTGAATTTTATTCTTTGACATTTTATGTCAACAAAGCGTAAGGTAGGATAAGTAATTGGTTTTAATGTGGTTTTTCAGATATTTTTTTAATAAATTTGTAAGTGACTTTTTCAAAACTTTAAAAAAAAACTTAGTTTTCTGAAATATTTCACGAATTCAAAGCGTCCTTGGAAATTAACATGTAATGGCCTCAAAGTAGGTTCTCTTCATAAAGAATTATTTTAAAACGACGCTTACTAATAGTTTAATAATCTCTGTTATCCATAAAGTCAAATTCACCATCTTTGGTTATATTTATTTGCCATTTTAGTTTAGTTGTTTATGAGTTTAACATCTTCCACATTAAAAAGACTGTTCAAAATATTATTTATCATACCAGCTGATTCAAAGTTACAAAGGTTATGTGTGACCAAATCAGTTTATAAAAGTAATCGTACACAAACATAGTAATTCCAATGTAAGATGATACCTAATATCCGTGAATTCATCTGTGGGTCCACTCTGCAATGCGGGTGTTATGTGATATCACTTATCCTCGCTTCTCTAGGCGGCTTGTCTGCGGCAGGAGGGCACACGATGCTCAAACATCATGAGGAGGACTACGTCGCCGGTTATATGAAAATCACCGATGAGTGGTGTTGGTCAATGATAATAGGGGGTGTGACCAAGATCGTCATCGCTGTCTTGATCGTCATCGGCGCCATCTTTGGGACTCCTAAGGCTGTGTTCCTGCAAGTCGGAGCCGTGGCTCTGGTGCTGACTGAACTGCCGCTTCTCTTCTTTTACCTTGGTTACTACATACTCAGAGAGCATTATTATGAAATCTTCTTCAAAATTTCCTCGTTCGGCCTGTTTACCTACTTCGCTGCAGTTGTGTGGAGTCATGCCAAAGAATTAAAAGGGGAGTATCGTTGAGAATATTTTGATTGTTTATTTATTAATAAAACGTTAAATAAAGGTGTTATTTTAAAAATTATTTTACAAGCTTTTATCCTATGTATATATTAAATATTTTGTATCGTTGAAATTGAATTACAAAATTAATGTAACTAGGAAATGTTAGCCACTAGATGTTTCAAACACAGAAACAGTGCTTTTTAATAAAAAATGTGCAACCTCAAAATTATTGTTCATTAGATTAGGCTATCTGCTAAAAAAATTAAACTTTTGATGTCACTTTTCGGTCATTGACACATTACATTCTTTTTGAAAAAAGCAAATAGTATTTGTTCCAGAAGATAAACAAGAATTTTAGTTATTTGTTTTGATAAACAGCTGTACCTTGATATTTTGTTCATTATTTTCAGTCGTTTATATGTAGTCGGCTATCCAAAGGTAAAAAAATAACTTCAAGTTCTTTAAAGAATGGTTTACAACTTTCCCTCTTTGAAATATTTTTTATTTATTTATATATAAAACAAAAATGTATTTCTTCTTTTCTCCTGATAGTTTTACAATACCAGTGATATTTTAGTTGCTGTTAGTCGTTTGAATGATTGAGGATATGTGTTCTTAGAAAATATGGCACACCACCAATCATAATAAAAAACGTAAAAGGATCAAGAACGGCTCCTTGTTAAACAATTACTACTTGGCTATTATTATTTTTGTTTCAAAATAGTCCTTAATTAAAACGTGTCATACTAACCTGAAAAATTAAAAAACTAAATTTACTTAGACATGCATGAGATTATACACCACAGAAGTATTCGGGCGAGCTCGAGTTGCGCGCAGTGCCCAAGAGAGCCAGAAAACTAGTTAGTGCTCGAGTTGTGCGCAACTACCTGCAGCCGTAACATCAACGAAATTACTAAAGTTTCCAATGCTCTAATAATAAATATTTATACTGAAACTAACTTTCTATACAGTGAATTAAATACAAATACTAAATATTTTATATCATCAATTAAATATAAATATTAAATATAAAACAATTCGCAGTATTTGCAATGTGCAATCAATTCTAACAATGAATATTGCACGAGTGAAATTCAGTTGTTGTTCTGTCGTTTATTTCACAACAAAATCTAATAATTAGGCTTATATTTTTCATCAATTAATTACCTATTTTTTATTTGTTTGAATAGTGATGTATCGTTGTTAACATAAGGTAACTAAAAGTTAACATATGTTTTGTATACTAGGAACATAACACTTCAATTATAATGTCTAATGTTTAAATATAAATGTCTAATGTTTTTCAAGTCCCATTAACTAAATAATTTATTTTTCGCAAAAATGTTATTATTTTCCTTCTATTTTTTCATATATTTAATGTAAAATGTGCCTTTAACAGTCTAGATCATTGTTGTATATATATTTTTTTCTTCTCATTGTACTATTTATTATATTTATATCATTGTTTGTTTTGATTAATTGTTAGAATTTATATTTGTTGCCTAGTGAAAGGACTTTATATAGACATAGGTTTAATTGAGTGATTATGCTGTAAACCTCCCACGAGAAAGAATAATGTATAAATGTATGAACTGCCTCAATGTAATTGGGTCTAGTACCTGTATTGGAGCATGAAAATAAAATAAATAAATAAATAAAATAAATTATAAAAGGGAAGAATTACATTCACAGTCATTTTTTAAATGACCTTCAAAGTAACCTTGACCCTCTAGAAATTGTCAATTAAGTGAACAATTTTGCTAAAATATGTCAACATTACTTTCCACGAATACCATCTGATAACAGTGCCTTTATTTCCTGTAATGCGCATCGCCCTTTTGGGATGTCATATATGGGCTTCTCCTTTATCCAATTTGTGAAGGACTACAAATGAATAGTAACATTAATAATTTATGTCCACCACCACATTCAAACATTTTTGTTAAATGGTTTTTGGCAATTCAAACAGACAAACACATTTTACAAATCATAAGTCGACATGTTAGAAGTCAGGACAAAAAGACACGAAATACTGAACAATAATTCATCAGTGAAAACTTTACTCAGTACCAGAACATAGCAATTAGTCAGCTTGAGTTCACGAAATGTATAGGTTTCAAAGTATCCTTGTAGATGTACTATGTAATAATTATTTTTATTTAATCTTGATTATTGACATCAATAAAGTATAGCATTCAACATATGTATGGCCTATTATTTGTTCTTGACGTTTATCTTTAAAACATAAATTATAATCTAAAATTATTTGTATTGGATGAGTACTTATTCTACGAACATTTTAGAGGATTTATGCTGTTTTAATGAGCTTTTAAATCAATATGTAAATACTATCAGTAAAGTTGAATTAGTTTTGTTTTCAGATATCTTCATTATATTAAAGGTAAAAAATAATTGTCTCATCAACATATTCTAGTATAATAGAAGGTCTATGGTGTGAGCACATGGTATAAACTTTGGTGGTATTCGGAATCAGAATAGTGACAATTCAAGGTATTTGCGGTAGGTTGTGATATTTACGGGAATACTGTACTTCTTTTGCACAGCTTGTAGTCTTATAAGTTGCATTTGTGAACGGCCAAGACTGGACGGCCTACCTGAGAGCGGTATAGCACGCAACTCGAGCACTGATTTGGGGCCTCCCTGGGACACCGCTATTAACGCAGGTAGAATTGCGCGCACTCGAGCACTGTTTTGGGGCCCTCCTAGAACATCGCTATTAACGCAGGTAGAATTGCCCGCAACTCGTTAAGGGCCAAGTATTCAAGAATTAACTCGACCTTTTTCCTCTAATACTTACGAAGATTGTTGTCATAAAGTTTACAGCATCAAAATTAAGTTTTGTTCTCTAAAGCCAAACCGTGAGTCAACCAAGAAGACATGATAATGAAAATAAATGTTTGTTTTAATAATTTAAGCAAATACATTTATGAGTGATATAGGTCTGTAAATATACAATGAGAGCTTGTCTCCTTTCTATTAAATGACAATCTAGATTGTTACAACTGAAGTGGAAAAAACCTTCTAGAAGACATTCAATTATTGTTTAACTAAATTACAAGAAGCATAATACATGTTTAAGGATACAAATGTTATATCTGTACGTCCAATATGTGGTATTATTTACACTGGAAAGCATTATCATGAACAAGTACTTGTACTTTGAACATGCAAACCCATTTACTGGACAAATGTCTAATTGTATGTAAAACTGTCTAATTTTATTTGTCTCCAGTAGCAAAAACTACATAAGGTTTTACAGAGGATGAAAATAAAAACTGGAGGCTTCTTTATTAATCTTGTTCGATCTGTATTAATTGTTACAGTTTATGAATGGACCCCTTTCCCCATCCCCAAATTCACGTATTGTGCACCTGCCAGGTCATATTAGACAGCCGTCTTTCACCTTGAGTGACATCTGAGCCAAGGTGAGTTGGCGGATCTTGTCTGATAAGCGTGCACCTTATCAGCCTTGTTAGGTAAGGTCATTAGTCAGACACCTGCAACTCTACACGCTGATTGGGCAAGCCGTACACCCCGCGGAGCCACTGCCACTGACACATTCCCTCACCTTAAGGTCAGACGTGGTGTTAGGTCCAAAGATATGAAATTTGCATGTATATATTTACGATTTACACCCTAGGCAAGATGAATCACTCAATACCTCTCGTATTTGAGACATATGAAAAATTCAATCTGCATAACGATCAGTGATCGATTACTAATTAACATCAACACTATTGGTTAAAATCGTTTATATGCCCACAAAATCTAATTTTTTTCTAAAATGATGATATTTTGTTATAGGATAGTATGCGGGTTAACCAAAAGTGTTTTAGTGCCAATCCGGCTAGTGTAGGTTGAGTAGCATACGTGATGAGCTTGGGTAGCATCCGTGATCAGCTTGGGTAGCATCCGTGATCAGCTTGGGTAGCATACGTGATCGACTTTGGTAGCACCTGTGATCAGCTTGAGCAGCAACCGTGATCAGCTTGGGAACCACCCATGATCAGCTTAGTTAAGGTTAGGATAAGGTTAGGTTAGGTAAAGATAAAATGTTTCTTGATTCAGCTCTAAGTCAGTCCTGCTGAGAAAATACTCTTTTCGGGTATATAACAGATTTTGACCACACATTTTGCTTCCTGAGATTTGGAGTCTGAAATCGTAAGACAACATTAATCAAATATCTACCAATACGAGAAAATAAGCATTAGTCAATCATTGTTAATTTAGTAAGTAACAACACAAGAAGTTTCATAACACGTAGTTCAGTGAATAGTTGGAAATATATTGGATTGGTTCCGTAATAGCTTGTAGTTAGTGGAACAAATTAAAGACAACAATACACGTAACGTCTTGTCAGTGTAGTGTGACGAGAGTGATTTCCATCTGTTATTCTCGGTCTGAACAAACGCTCAAATAGTACATATCTACCAATACTGTTTTAATCACAACTGGTAGATAACAAAAACTGCCTAATTTGCTTTTCTTTACCATAATTAGACATGTATTTACAATATTAGAAAATGTATGTTTTGTGAACTTCTAAAGGTTCAATGCTATAAACTCGTTTATGAAATAAATTGTAGAGAATAACTATCCTAAAATGTGTAAATGAATCACCCAACTTAATTTACGTTCTTAAATTCAATTTATTATTATAAAATGGGTTGTCCCATGAAATAAATGAAATAAAAGGCAATGAGAAAGAATAAAATAATAGTGACTGAAGGAGCAACTATTGTATGTGGGGTTGGAAGCTTACATAGGTTTCTTTATAGGTATATGAAGACTGACACCCACAATAAAATTATGAGCTATTTTACAGCAACAACACCTCCTTGCACTAAAGCCTTTAATCTAAAATTGCAGAAATTGCGTGTTTTGAGATTTCTGTAAAAAAACTTTACATTCATGTTCAGAGTAACAGCACTCCGCGTGGCTTGACTGTTGTGTAAGCCGACTTACGTTGACGTGCCACAGTAGTAAAACGGACTCGTGAATCCCTCGTAAAACTACCTAATGCCTGTCGAGACTCTGGCGTACATTGCCTACTTTCCTTACATTCATGTTCAGAGTAACGGCACAGCACTCTGTGTGGCTTGACTGTTGTGTAACCCGACTTACGTTGACGTGCCACAGTAGTAAACGGACTCGTGAATCCCTCGTAAAACTACCTAATGCCTGTCGAGACTCTGGCGTACATTGCCTACTTTCCTTACATTCATGTTCAGAGCAATGGCACAGCACTCTGTGTGGCTTGACTGTTGTGTAAGCCGACTTACGTTGACGTGCCACAGTAGTAAACGGACTTGTGAATCCCTCGTAAAACTACCTAATGCCTGTCGAGACTCTGGCGTACATTGCCTACTTTCCTTACATTCATGTTCAGAGCAACGGCACAGCACTCTGTGTGGCTGCACCGTTGTGTAACCCGACTTACGTTGACGTGTCACATTAGTAAACGGACTCGTGAATCCCTCGTAAAACTACCTAATGCCTGTCGAGACTCTGGCGTGCATTGCCTACTTTCCTTACATTCATGTTCAGAGCAACGGCACAGCACTCTGTGTGGCTGCACCGTTGTGTAACCCGACTTACGTTGACGTGCCACAGTAGTAAACGGACTCGTGAATCCCTCGTAAAACTACCTAATGCCTGTCGAGACTCTGGCGTGCATTGCCTACTTTCCTTACATTCATGTTCAGAGCAACGGCACAGCACTCTGTGTGGCTTGACTGTTGTGTAACCCGACTTACGTTGACGTGCCACAGTAGTAAACGGACTTGTGAATCCCTCGTAAAACTACCTAATGTCTGTCGAGAGTTTCGTGTACATTACCTACTTTCTACCATCTGAATACCGACATTGATCGAATGAGGTTCTCTCCGACATCTTTAGTGAGAAGGATTGTATTAGAGATTTCCTGAGTGACATTTTAATACTCTGTGGGTGAGAGGAGAGCTAATCAAAAAAATACATGAACACGTGTATAGTGGAATACATTTAGTGCGATTATCGTTTAAATTTCTGTTAGGTTTTATTTTTTTTTAGCACTTCTAATGAAAAATAATCTGTATTTAAGAAATATATTGATCTGTCTACACAAATTTTAAGAATATTCTTTTTTACGTGATAGTTGTGTAAAATCAAGCTGTATATTTAATTTATAAATGGGATAAATCACAGAGTATATATGTAAAAATATATAAGATCGTATTTAAAATATGATATTCACTAAAGTATCATAACAAGCCTTCAGACAATGAAGTTCTTAGAAATAAGGAAATAAACAAACAAGACTAAATGTGTCCTTAAAATGTGAAAAGCTAGTTTAGAACAAATTACTGTCCGGGGCTAAAGTACACTAAGCTGAGAGGCAAATACTTTAGCGCTAAAACCTAAATAGTGTAGCTTTAAGGTAAGTAATGTTTTGATTTTGATAGTGTCCGTTAATCCAAATGTAAATTTGGTCTAAGTATAAATCACATGTATGAGGATAGAGTAATATGTACTCAAGGGGAGAGCTGGTGGCCGAGTATCTTGTGCGTCAGGACTTTGAGCCAGGTCTAGAGATAGCGCAAGTTCCAGTTTTGGTCTTCAGTCATCAACATTCACCTTGTATTGTACTGGTCCCCCTTGATTTATCTCAATTTAGATAAATAAAATACTTACTTTCTTACTTAATAAAATATAAATTATTACAACTTTACTTTCCTTTACAACTTTGCGTCTCAGTTAGGTTTATTTGTAAAAATGAATTTCTGATTACTTTTATTTGGCTTCTACTTACAATTGTTCAAATAAACAGACTTAAGATTGGATAAAAATATGATTTATTAAATGAATATTTATTAATAGTATTTATATAAACAATGGTATTTTAGTATGAGACCAATTATTTAATAAGTATTGAAACATAACTTCGGCTAGGCCTTGGTGGAGTGAGACTAGTTATAGAAGGGATTGGTTGACCGTCTGGACTTGGTTTATTTTATGAAATCAAGTAAATCATTTACATAAAGAAATCGTTCTTAAAAATAATTATGAAAAAGTAAATAGGGAATGGCAAATATTTGATATTTGTTTGGAATGTGTGATGATAATGGTTGATGAAGTACTGATCTCACACAAGTACCACAGTAAGTGTATGGGTGGGTGGGTGGGTCAGTACCACAGTAAGTGTATGGGTGGGCGGGTGGGTAATTATCACTGTACATGTATGGGTGGGTGGGTGGATCAGTATCACTGTACATGTATGGGTGGGTGGGTGGTTCTTCATAAGTATATTATAATAAAATTCTTCTGGATACCTTCGTGATGTTATTTGATTTAGAGCTACAGTTCACGATCACTTGTACAAAAGGTATTTAATTAATTCTCGATGTCAATATTACTTTTACTATCTTATTCTATGAAAATCGTTCACACAAAGCCTGCTTTCATCTCCAATGCGCTGGGTGGGGGGGAGAGGGGGAGAGAGGGAGAGAGAGGGAGGAGGGGAGGAGAGGGAGAGAGAGAGGGGGGAGGGAGAGAGGAGTCCTTCTCCTAACTTCACTGTTGGAAATAAATTAATAGTACCATATATTTTAATTTTACACTAATCAATCACTTGAACACTATACTGGCTTTTGCTTTTCATCGTTGGAAAATATTTGCCATAGAACAGGTTTTTGGAAAACAGTCATAAATTAATTTTGAGTTATATTACTCGTATATCAAATGTATTAGAAATAAAATTTATAATTTTCATTTGTCTGAAATAAATTGTTTATTATAATAATAATTAAAACTAATTATTTATGGTACATATGAGTTATTTTATTAATAGGTAAATATTTTTATTAAATTATCGGGTAATTATTCGTATACACAAGTCTATTTACTATTTATTTTATTTGAAACAAGTTGAAATGTCGTAGATTATAAAGCAGATTAGACTCTCCTTAAAAATGACGATATCGAAAACAAAAAAGTGTGGTTTGCAAGTAAGTAATGTATTGATTTTGATAGTTTCCGTTATTCCAAATGTGAATTAGGTCACCCCACATACAAATCGCACATGTAGGTCAGGTAGACACCTGTCCGACGGCGTGCAGTCAGACCGTTGGCCATAGGGGTTACCGGAGTCTCGACCATCACCTGTGCCCTCACATACAGGTACGACAGGTTGATGATGGTCTACTGGTACTAACTGTGAAACGTAGTACCACACAATGTCCTTCAAACTCGATATTTGATATACAGTCTCTCAAGGAATTCAGTGCCATATAACTAACACTGCTTAAGACAAAGGTAAGGTAGTTATTATCTATTGCTGCGTAGAGCTATAATTTATCTAACTGAATATGATAAATTAAATCTGACAAAAAATAAGTAACGAATTATTATAATAATATTCGTAGACTATTTTAGGTAAACCTACTGTCAAAAGTATTTTAATACATTTTTCTTATTTTTATCTAGTTAAATAGCATATCTATTTTTATAACGCAGTCGTTTGTTACGATTGTTAACAATCAACAACATAATCAGCAGCAGCGACCTGAAACTGTTAAATAAATAGCCGTCTAACTAAGAAGAATTAGTAATATGACATTAAATTCTTTGAATCGCTGTATTTTGTGAATACGTCATCCTTTTTACCTCAGATTTGCACTTTTGTATTGCACAAAGACCTTTAAAATGTGGTATAACTCAAGGTAGGCTTAAATTTAAAAGTTTTAATACTTCCTTCATGGGCCATCCCCTGGATATGCAAAAAATAAGTAAAATATGTCCATATGTTATGTATAGGAACATGTACATAACTACAAAGTTTCATTACTTTTCTTTTAATAGTATTAAAATTAATAAATACATTCCAGACTATTGCCCAACCCTGACATTAAATTCTTTGTGTGGCTGTATTTTCTGACTGGGTCATCCTTTTGACATCAGATTTGCACTCTTGTGATTTACAAACAAAGTCCTTTAAAATGAGATAACTTGAGGTAGGCTTACATTTAAAATGTTTAAGGCTTCCTTCATGGGCCATCACCTGGCTATGCGAAAAACAAGTAAAATATGTCTAAATGTTTGGTATATGGACATGTACATAACTGCACAGTTTCATTACATTTCTTTCAATGGTTTTGAAATTAATAAATATAGTCCAGACTTTTGCCCAACCCTGTATATAAAAATACATTCGTTATATGTATTTTTAATTTTTTTTTTAATTTTTACATATATTCGTTATATGTAAAAATAAATTCACCATACAAAAGCGCAGCCTACAAGCATAACCATAAATAAATACAGAACTAAAAATTGCAACAGCAATCCCTCGATATACCTCAAAGTAACGTCATGACGACATGCTGGCATGAAGAAAGATAAGGTAACATTCTTCGATATAAGGAATGTTAGATTAGTCACCTAATTTACCGTTGAATTGATACAGTTGAGTCAGTCAAAAAGTAAAACTGCTGAGGACGATGCCAGAAAAGCATCGACTTAAATAACCACTAGAATCTCACAACCCAACTTTCACGAAAATTTCCTGAAGGATTTATATTTCTAAATGAATTTAACATCAACTAAACGCCTGATTGTTCAAACCTCAGTCATTCACTGTAATCGCACTTTTCTCAATTGGTTTTTCTTTCTTTTTAGAAATTCGTTTATCAAATATCTGCAAATACTTACATTCAGCAATGATCTTTTTTGTGAATGTCAAATACAAGAGTTCTTTACCAGAGGTCCAATTGGTTTTTCTTTCTTTTTAGAAATTCGTTTATCAAATATCTGCAAATACTTACATTCAGCAATGATCTTTTTTGTGAATGTCAAATACAAGAGTTCTTTACCAGAGGTCTAAAACTATGATATGAAAAGAGATATAGTAAACACACATATATTACTTTTTAGCAGTAAAAAGGTTAATTAACTCATGGAGGCTTATTAACCCTTTTTCACTGCATTAGAAACTTCGATCGCAAAAGTTGTTCATAATAAGCCTTCAACCCCCGTTATTCAAGCAGCAGTAAACCTAATTAAGTGACGTTAAATGCGTTAATTCACCAAAAATTGTCATCAAAGACAAACATTTGTTTTCTTTATCAGCTAATTAGCGAGAGAATGTTGTAAAATCACGATTAAATGTTGCAACGACCGTAAAGAAATCGCAAGATCCGTGACACTGCGAAGGCGAACAAATTGGCAGATTCCGTATCTTTTAGAGGGGAAACAAATTTGGAACATAATTATGTGGATTGGCTGGGCTACCGGGTTCCGCAGCCAGCCGGTAAATAATCGGGGGCCACAAAAAAACGACAAAAACCGGAACGGCCGAGGCAACAGGTTGAGGATGGAGTTGGGCACACCTGCAGAGGTTGACAATTGGCAGGTGACCACTTGACCAGGGTGTTTTACCGGCAGACGTACAGCCTAGTTGTGATCCGGCAGCCATTCGTGGGAGCCAGGAGTTTGTGTAACACGAGGCTGAGTTAAACACAGACCAAGGGTTTCTAGTCAACTACCAAGAACGTTCTTTGCATAATCGATAGTCATCAAGAAGAAGGAAGAGAAAGAAGCTAAACTCAACTTCTTGAACTTGACCCTCCTTGCTAATAAGATCGAATGACATTACAACTTAGTCGTCTCAAATACAGAATATAATGAACGAAAATGTGCAAATACCACATTCAATCAATTAACTACATTGTATATCGTATATAACAGGATATATTGAATGTGATTGGTAGAAAATGATTATAGATTTCAAAAGCTTCGTTAGATAACAAACACAACATGGCCTAGAAAATAACTTTCAAACAAAAATATTGGACATGTATTAAAAATAATTTCATATTCGTTTGTTTGCCTTTTAGACCATAGCAGGGATGCCTATAGCCGTGTTAGTTGTGTTTGTCTCTAGGATATATTGTACATGTATCAATAATAATGTCAGATTTGTTTGTTTGCCTATCAAAGTTTGGAAGAGATGCCAATAGCCGTATCAGTTGTGTTTGACTGTAGGATATATTGGACTGTTGCCATGATAATTGCGTGTGTGTTTGTTTACCTGTCAGAGCATGGCAGATATGCCATCCCCCCCCTTTTAGAGCATGGAAGAGATACCAATAGTCGTATCATTTGTGTTTGTCTCTCTTATAGGATATATAGGAGAGATATCAATTATTTAAGTAAATCGCTGTAAGCCAGTTTAATGAAAGACTGCTGGGCCACCAGGAATTCGTTGAGGTCATTTAGCCCCATTAAAGGATTTGGTTACAGGTAAAGACAATGTGTAGGTTGGAATGAAACATAAACCGGAGCCCTCGTTGACAGTGTTATGAAATGTAACTAACACTATGGTCGTGTGGCGGCGGTGGCTGAGGCATACTTGGCACTTTGGTCCAGTGTAAAAATGCCTTCTGGCACTGCAGTGGCCGTTAAGCAAGTGTTTAATGTGTTCCCAAGAACCACTCCACCTGTGAGAGAAGTGGAAAGTGTCTGACTCTACATTACATGGTAGGTATGTGGGAGGAACCAGTTTTCAGCACAATGTTTTCAGGTTTACTACCTCCTTACAGACAGAATTCTGAGTCAAGAGTTGTTGTTTAAAAAAACTTATATTGGTAAGAATTTTATTTGAATTAGCAATGTGTTAGACCTTTTTCATGAAAACAAATCCAGCTTTCACATTTAAAAAAATTCTATCCTTGAATAGTCATAATAATTTTTTAAAATCATCCTTTGATCGTTTGATTATTTTCAGTTTATTTAAATATATCTCTAATATAGATAAATAAATAAATCAATTTATAGTTTTGTTCAAAGGGAACAACAATGCTTGATATTGGTTTGACGAAACGGTCACGTGATTATCAAATGCCTATAAAAATGTCAACGATTTATATTTTCCAGGTATCATGTTGAAATCTCCTGATTTGCTTTTGTTGATTAGTTCGCTCTTGGGTGAGTTTATGAGGTCTCTTGTCCCGCGTTATTTATTGTGGACTTTTGTTTGCGGAGACCATTTTGGTACACTTCGTTTACCTTTATGATCAGGTCATCTCGTAAAACATGTATTTCGAAAGTCACTACAGAGTTTATTTATGATTTACATCATCTGGAATGGTTTATCACACTAACCCATATAATCACTTTCTTAATTACTCACGAGTTGTCTTTCTGAAAGCCATCTTATGAATTGGCTAAACCATTGGTCTCGCATATTGAGCTACTGTGACTTAAAGGTTGTTAAGCCCTTATTAATTACCAATACACACAGTAAATTTTGTATTGAATGCTTCATCTATGATACCATTGCATTATCCTTAGTTTTACGCTAATCGGATATATTATAAACCTTAATAACCATCTATTCTCATAATCTTCTTTACGTTAATAAATTCCCCTTAAGCTCACGCCAACTTAAACTACCTGAAGACTTTTTTTTCATATGAGATCATATCAAATTAATTATAGTTAAAATTTACAAGAAATGTGTTTAGTGATAATATACTACACTAATATTAAGAGGAGAATAATACAAGAAGTTTGATATCAAATTACGTGAAAGTTATTTAATACTATTCACGTAAAAGAGGATCCATATTAATACAATTTATTATTATAATAAAGTTGAATCTACATTGAAAAAGTTTGCCTCAATTGCCGAAGAACCTTAAGTACTATTTGTCTTTTTTTATAGTAGCTAAACACCAAATATTCTAATTAATTCCAAAAATATTTCGTTATGAATTTTGTTTCAGTGTAAAACAAAACCAGAATATTACATTCGATACATGAACAACAAGTCAAAAAGCTATCGAGAATGAATTTCATGTTCAAATAGAACTATACCGCGTTCGTTGTTTTTAAGCCCAAACATCGATTCATGTTTCTTTATAATCATTAGTGCTTTACTTGTGATTTTAGGTTTGATAACATCTGTTTAATACTCTGACACTTTTGTCTGTCGTAGTTTAATTTTTCTTACAACTATTTTATCGTCATACGTTTTGCAAATTCATCCACTCTCTAAACTTGAGTGTAGAAGGTTCATCCTCCCAATTAACTTTCGTTGCAGTCAAATGAGAGGGTCGTTATATGGACAAGACATGATGAAGCTGGACGGTATCGACCCAGCAGAGTGTTTACAAGCGGAACAGGTTTAATAGAATCCACATTATTTACGAGCGAGTGCAGGCTGACAAGATGGCGAAGTGGTTGTCGTCACGCGACGTAGATTTGGGGAGGTCTGGTCAGTGTACGGGCCCAGACCACACAAGCAAGTCAAGGTATTTGGATTTGGGGAGGTCTGGTCAGTGTACGGGCACCAACCACACAAGCAAGTCAAGGTATGTGGATTTGGGTAGGACTGGTCAATGTACTGGCCCCGACCACACAAGCAAGTCCCGGGATGTGGATTTGGGGAGGTCTGGTCAGTGTACGGACCCCGACCACACAGGCAAGTGACGTGACGTGTATTTAGGGCTGTCTGGCCAGTGTACGGGCCCCGACCACTCAGGCAAATGACGGGACGTGTATTTAGGGCTGTCTGGCCAGTGTACGGGCTCCGACCACACTGGCAAGTGACGTGACGTGTATTTAGGGCTGTCTGGCCAGTGTAAGGACCCCGACCACACAGGCAAGTGACGGGACGTGTATTTAAGGCTGTCCGGCCAGTGTACGGGCTCCGACCACACTGGCAAGTGACGTGACGTGTATTTAGGGCTGTCTGGCCAGTGTAAGGACCCCGACCACTCAGGCAAGGGACGTGACGTAAATATAGGGCTGTCTGGCTAGTGTACGGACCCCGACCACACAGGCAAGTGACGTGACGTGTATTTAGGGCTGTCTGGCCAGTGTATGGGCCCCGACCACACAGGCAAGTGACGGGACGTGTATTTAAGGCTGTCTGGCCAGTGTACGGGCTCCGACCACACTGGCAAGTGACGTGACGTGTATTTAGGGAGGTATGGTCAGTGTATGGGCCCCGACCACACAGGCAAGTGACGGGACGTGTATTTAAGGCTGTCTGCCAGTGTACGGGCTCCGACCACACTGGCAAGTAACGTGACGTAAATATAGGGCTGTCTGGCTAGTGTACGGACCCCGACCACACAGGCAAGTGACGTGACGTGTATTTAGGGCTGTCTGGCCAGTGTATGGGCCCCGACCACTCAGGCAAGTGACGTGACGTGTATTTAGGGCTGTCTGGCCAGTGTACGGGCCCCGACCACTCAGGCAAGTGACATGACATAGATTTGGAGGGGACGTAGATTTTTACAAACTGTAAACTGTTTTAGCATTATAAGTCCTTTCTCATATCGATTAGACTAGTAAGGAGCAGATAATCTAACAATAGTTAAAACCACAATTACGATATTTCTTTGGGCTTTGAACAATTATGAATTGAGGGTTTCATTAAAAAAATCGAATTGTATTGTTATGAATAAATTACTATTTTAGTATGTTTTTAACGTAATTATGGAACAATTGAAAACTCTGTATGTCATTTCTATGACTATAAAGAATAAAAATATGAAAGCAAAATGTTCACTGTTCCATTAAAATTACAGATGTTGGTAATGTTAAATTTACTTTGAAGCTTTTTATATGTTGAAATGTTGGTAAACGCTATCTTTTATTTTCCTTCATATATACTCCATTCCCTCATTTGTTTACATGCATGCATTTTGGACTTACTATTCAACTGAGTGTTCGATCAGTCATCAATGTTTGAAAGATTATATGTAAACTTCTAACTTATTTGTGAATGAATGTGTTTCGGCCATCATCAAGGAATTCTTCGACAAAGTTCATCAGCCTGGGAAGCCGTACGATTTCATCGTTGAGTCGATCTGACAGCGGATCTTCCGTCAAAGAGCGTTTTTCCCCTCCGGACGCAACACTTGTCCTCCCTGTCACCAGAGATTACCCTAGATGACCCGTCCGTACATTAGCTAGTTTTTGCCAAAGCCCGTACTCCAGATTACATTGAATGGAAACCATAGATGCGCTATTACTTTCTCGTTATAAAACAGGCCAACAGAAATTAAATCAATTTTGTATATCTTACTACAACTTTATTAAATGTACATGATCAGCAAGCTCAAACGTGTATTAAAGGCGTTTTAATGTCCAGTATATTCATATTAAAATGTGCAAATAACTTATATTTTGATTATGTAGATCTGAACAACTACTTTATTTATAGGTCCCAATTTAATTTAGGCCTTGGTCTGTAGATATAAACCTAACAATAGGTATTTACTTTTTTTGCTGTTGGCCATTTAAATACTGCCTAGATTTATATCTGTGAACTTAAATACTGTCTAGATTTTTATCTGTGAACTTAACTAATCCAGTAATAAATATGTATCAACTTAATTACTACCTTGACCTCTACTTAAATACTGTCTTTATTTGTATATCTGAATTTAATACTTCCTTGATCATGTATATCTGAACTTAACTACTAATTTTTTATGTAGATCTGGACTTTATTCTGTCATGATCTGTAGATCTGAACTTGAAGACTACTTTGATCATGTAGATCTTAAATAAACCACTGCATTAACCTGAAGATCACAAGTTAGCTATTGCTTGGTGGAACAGAACCATTGCGGAAGGCCATTATGAGTAAGTCTAATAACATAATGGCCGATTCTTCAGGTGCAATGCATCGAAGCTGGTCAGTACAATACTGCCAACAAAAACAAGAAGATAAACAGTCAATTTATGAACCATAATTCATTATTTGCAAAAACATGCAACATACAAAATTAGAAAAGGTTTCTGGACAGGGTCCTGTAATCAATAGTACTAAACATAGTTTCGTGGTCTTTGGGAGACGACCGTGTCAGTTAATCTTGTGCACTATACACTTAGCCAAAGTTTCAATGTAAAACTAAAATGTAACCTCACGCCCACCCGCCCACCCATACACGTACAATGGTATTGACCCACCCGCCCACCCATACACGTACAGTGGTATTGACTCACCCGCCCACCCATACACGTACAGGAGTATTGACCCACCCGCCACCCATACACGTAGAGTGGTATTGACCCACCCACCCACTCATACACGTACAGTGGTATTGACAGACCCGCCCACCCATCACCTACATGGTATTGACCCACCCGCCCATCCATACACGTACAGTGGTATTGACACACCCACTCACCCATACACGTACGGTGGTATTGACCCACCCACCCACTCATACACGTACAGTGGTATTGACCCACCCGCCCACCCATTATGTTAACTAATGTCTTGGTCTGTAGATCTGAACTAAAACTACTGTATTGATGTGAACATCTGAACTTAAATACTAACTGGATCTATAGACTTGAACTTAAATACAGCCCTGCTTATAAATCTGAACTAACTATTGATTTGATCTGTAGATCCGAATTTATCTATTACCTTTAAGTGTATATCTAGGATTCACTTAATGATTTGTGCTACAGTTATTATTCTGATACAATAATGTGAAAATACATTGGTAACCCTACAGGATCTGAAACTGTAATAGAAGTACTTACTATATCAATTGTTAAACATATTTAATTATTACTTAGGCTTCAGTTAGACCTAATTCATGGTTTATGGATTTTAACTTTTTGTTTTTACTGAACTCACCTTCCTGTAACGTGTTGGAAAGCGTATGATTACCATTGTGATTTCCATCACTAGGTTGTACTATGACACATGTTTCAAAGCTAGTTTTCACGATCTTCCAGCATTTCATATGCATAAGCTGGCTTAAAAGCGATGCTTAGTCTTAGACTACTAAGGCTCTTGTTGAAGCTACAAAACAAGATGGAAATTGAGATAGACAGGGTTAACTTCGTCTTCGACCAGGTCATTGCGATAACCGCTAATGGTGTCGTGTCTAGCGACAACCGACTCCATTACAGAGTACGTCTGAATGTTACAGCTCAATTAAGGCGAGAATTTATTGGTACTTCACGAGTTAAATACCCTGGACAAGGAGTGTTGTGGTCGACCGAGTAAGTAAAACAAGATTACTCTGTGATAATTTTGTACTCTAACATTGCATTGTGGAGGTGTGAGTACTTACTTCGCGAGTTAAATGACCTGGACAAGGAGTGTTGTGGTAGACCGAGTGAGTAAAACAAGATTACTCCGAGTTAATTTTGTACTCCAAAACTGCATTGAGGAGGTGTGAGTACTTCGTGAGTTAAGGGATCTGAACAAGGAGTGTTGTGATCGACCGAGTAAGTAAAACAAGATTACTCCGTGATAATGTTATGCTCTAAAATTCCTTTTGTTGTATGCATTATGACAGGATATAGTTTTTTTTGGAAATAAAGTGTGATACCTTCTAAACGTGATGAAAAACAATAAAACAGTAACAACTACCGCCAATAACAAGTTCATTCATATTTTTTTTCGTTTTGGATTCCATTACAGCACGTACTTATATAATGAATACCTACTGAATCTCCATTAGAGATAACTGTTGATTGAATTCAATGGAGATCAGACATCTGAGTGGATATCAACCTGGTGATCAGCCAATCTAGTTTGTTTATTTAGTTTTTCAACTAAACTTAAATTTTCCTTAGAATATATTCAGAAACTTCGAACAGTTTTTCCAGCACCTAGAAATAGCTAGCTGCAGAGCATGACTTCCAGTGGAGTCAGCTATACTCTCACCGGACTCTGTTACTTCTGACTCCGGCTGCAAGTATAAATCCTGAGCCGAGACATTCTTAGAGCTAGACCAAGCCCTTATTGTCTTGTAGTTGGCGTCACGACAGATAGCCTATCGAGCAGCAGTTATAGAGACGGACGGGCTGTACCGATGCCCGGAACACTATCGGCCGGAAGATACGCGCGAATATATCTGTAGCGACTATTAGACGCCTTATTTGTCGGATGGTGAACTTTCACCCCGACCGTCCGTGCGGAACCGGCTGAGGCAATTCACTCAGCGATGAGATACCATCGCAGTTTGTCGCAGATAAAGATTTAACGGTGATTAAAGGTCGGTTTACTGCTGGTTCATGCGACCGCAAGAAATACGATCCGGGTGACACTTTGCCGGGCGACACGATCTGTCCCAGTCGTGGCCAGTCTGGCGTTTTTGGCACAACCCATTTGTTGGTTCCGTTTTTGATCACGTGACGTAGCTGTTATTAAATTGATATAATTTACCATGCATTAGTCAACATATGGTCGTACATTGAAACCATTTATGATGTTTAATACCTTCAAACCATCAGATCAGAACTGTCTGATCTCATTGACAGCGGCTTAAAATTGAAATTAAATCTTTATCAAATTCTATGTAAAAATTAACTTTCTAACAATCCTATTTTAGCGTTCTCTTGGCCGTGACAAAGAAATATCTAAATATTTCAAATTTATTAGCCTAAATAGCATTTGTTGGGCATGGACGTAACAATGGATTGAAATTGTATTTTTTTTACTTTTGGAAAGATATATACTCTCACAAACTAAAAAATACATCATCATTGAAAATCCATTGTCATCTTACAATACTTAAATATAAAAAAGTTAACAAATATAAAATACAGTAAACCCTCATTAATCAGGGCCCCAATTAGTACGGACTTCATTTATTCGAGACTGCCATTTGACAAAGTAAAAGCAATTACGATCAGCTAAAAATAGAAATGTGATAGTACAAAAAATGCAGTGATATGCGCAGATCGTTGTAGGCATCTTCGTCAGCTAATTGTTCACGAAATACACTCTAAAGGGAAACAACAGATCAGCAGTTTTTTCTAGCCAGCAGACAAATCATGTCAACAAAATAAGAACGAACCTGAACCCTCAAATTCTAAGGACTAGAATGAGTTTTTTTATCATTGACAGTAAATTTTTGTTTTTATTATACAGTATTGTAATTTAGGACTAAATACACTTATTATATCCTATAAATGATGATTAATTATTGTACTATATGTTCCTTTTTCTCATGTTCAGGTTATTTCTTTTAATCCGGACTTTCATTAATACGGACTACTTAGAGCTTCAATTATTCCGGGTTAAAGAGGTTTTACTGTAATATATCTTTATAACATATATATTTGGTGTAAGTCTTTATTATGTTTCCTTTACTTTTAACCATTGCGAACTCCTCTATTAAATATTTAACTTTTATTTGACAACCGATTAAAAGTTCAGCCTCCGCGTGTGGAAGAACCGACGAGTTAAGTCATTCATTCTGGATCTAAGGCAAGATTTTACTCTTTTTAGGACATAAAATGAACGTTCTGCTGAGCAATTTGAAATAGCTGTCCACAAATACATATGAAGAGCTATGTCTATGTTGGGAAATGTCAGTTGGAGATTTTAACTATTACGAGCTTAATCATCGATAAGGGATTGTCCTTAACTCTTCCACTCTTAAGAAGTTCAGATAAGTGTATGCATTCATTTTAAAATAATTTTCCTAGATCATTTTCATAAGAAGATTTTATTTTTTCAGCCCTATCAATAATAGTTTCAACTGAAGACGTCGATAGATTGTTAAAAACCGAGAACCTATCAACAATAACGTCATGCGCGTCGTAAAGCTGACTTGAGTTCGTTAAGAACACCATAATATGTTGTTCCTCCTTTAAATTTATCACGGCCTATAATGATTGCTTTGTTTCGGATGCCTGGATATTTCCGTTTTTCTGACGTTTGTGACACGTGTCATACTCAACATGACAACAACATGTTTGCATTGTTCTTCAACAACAAGAAAGCACCGTTTCTTGGCCCTTTCTTTATTCATATGGAAAAGAGAGTCATCGAAAGTTAGTAAAGAGCCATACAATCTGACTACTCTCTCTACTTACTGTCGGTTTCAAAATGCACTGTACTTGAGTGTGAACCTATGCTATAAATCCAATATTTACTCAGATTTTAAACAAAATACAAAAATGTTTAGCTTATTAACGTCTGCATCTCACCAAAAACCACTGATTTTTAGTATATTTGAAACACAAGCTCACTTTGATATTTTGTAAATAAAAAAACGATTGAGGTTATTTACAACACTGAAATTTTAATTAAGTTTTAAGAAGTGATTAAAGTTTTAATAAAATGCTTCGTTTTTATACTTGTTTCTTTGATAAAAAAAGTTCTTGTAATTATTGTAAACCCTTGCAATCTCAGGATCAGACAATCGCACAACAAAAAAACCATGTAAAAAGTAAATTTGGCTTACAAATAGAGGATTACAAATAGTACTGACTGTCCAATTTTTGAAAAGTTTGACTATCGTCAGCAGTCAGACCAGACGAAGATAGCACCGATCAGGCAATGTCGCCCGCTCCTGAGGTGTGCCGCACCTAGGCACTGGCTTAGTGTGCCTAGTGTGACATCCGTCCCTGTCTAGGACTCGAGCAAGACAAGATGTTATAATGGTTACAGAGAACTTTAACTGTGGTATACCATTAATGGCTGCACAAAAGGGTTTAGGTTAGCTGATTATGTGAAGAAACTTAAACTTTAGAAATGAGGTATCTGCATTGTTCTGCAGACAGTGAAGGGCTGACGTGCAAGGCAGCCTTTTTGAGTAAAAAGTAATTTGTTTTAGAAGAATAACTTCCACTCTTAAATCTTGGCCAGACTAATGCTGAAGCATTATTTTTCAGTTGAAATCATTAATCGAAATTATCGTCGGTTCAGATCCTTTGGGGACACGTTGGTCTTCTGCATCAGAAACTGACGCCAGTCCATCAAATCATTATCCAATTAACTTAAATAGAAAGAACAGATCAAATATGAAGCTCGAAACACAAATTGTTGTGTGATTATACATATAAACGATGCTATAGTTTAACTACGGGGTTTCTAAATAAATGTATCCCAGACGAACCCCAAGCACGTGTATGAAGCAATCCTGCACCCTTCCAGGTCAGACAAAGACCGCTAACACAAGGATGTGGCAATAGACCTACCTAGGTAACTGTAATGGCCATTCGTTGATGATCGATCCCTCCAGACCAAACGTTCGTTTTACGGTCGATTCATGTGGCCTTAGAAATACGAGAACAACGACACTTGGTCCAGTTAGTTTGTTGTCGAGGTCACGACCCGACTCACAGATCATGACACTAACTAACTTATGCTAGTTCAAATCCATTCTACACTGCAACGTGTTTCAACTAAATTATTTCAACTTCTGAGATCAGTTATATGTTTGATTTCTCAAGCGATATCTACAATCTCATTGTGTATATATCGTATAGTTTCAAATCCAGCTTCCAAATTAAAAGGAGGAATGCAAAAATTAGAAATTAAACTCATAAACCAAGACTGAATAAAATGAAATCTAAATTACAACGTACTTGTGTTTTGTGTACTTGTGTTTAGGTAGACCTATTGATTTCCCGTCATAAGGCTAACTCTAGGTTCCGTAACCACCTTAAGTAAAAGGTTAATTAAGGTTTTCCTGGTTTGCGAAAAAGTTATTTTAGGTACAACAAATTATAGAATGCCACGAGGATCTGTTCTTGCTCCTCTTTTATTCAATGTATACATAGCCGAAATTCCCGCCACATAGTCCAGAAAATTCATATATGCAGATGATTTTGTTCTCACAACACGAGGACATATCAAAAACAGACAGACCACTTAGACTTGATCTAGCCACCCTCAATAATTATTTTAGAACCTACAAGCTAAACCTCAACAGTATCTCAGTACGGTAACCCCTTCGTTCAGGAATATTCCCACGCAAAGTGTTTAGCCATTTATATACCACCCCATATTGCAAGCGTAAAAGTTAAGCTTACGCACTAATGACCATAATACCAAATCTTTAACTCCTATTACGATTTAAGTAATTTTCATTGAAATATTCTTTCCATAATAAATGACATTTACTTATAATAAATAGAACTTTAGTAAGCTTTATTGATCTCAAGAGACAAAATTGCTGTATTGATTTTTTAAAGAGGATTTATGCTGTTTCATTCAAAATATTTCAAGTGTGCCACAAGATAGGAACTTGAACTACCAAACTTGGAAAGGGAAAGCTGGCGAGTGAAGAGGTGTGTAAATGAAGACACCTCAGTGCAAGGAGAGGACAGACGCATCACACATAAATCCTCAAGGACCGTGTCTGTGCACACATCAGATCCTATCAGGCATTCTTGCTGCATGTGGCCTTGCTTGTAAACATAATTCTTTATCGAGCTAGGACGGCAGGTGCTGTGTCCCACCGCCCAATCTCTACAACACGTTGATGCATATCTACGTCTGTTGTGTGAAATACTTCCCCTCCCACAAGGTCACCTGAGGCCACTGACACGCTCTGGTTTAAAGGTCTTTGTCTCCTCCTCGCCTCCCATTCATCCCAAGTCTTTTTTGTCCCAAAGGCACCTGAAAACGTTTGGGTTTTGGTCCACAATCTTCAAAAGTAGGAGCAGATAGACAGGTGAGTACAGCATCAAACAATGTGAGATATTTGGACTATATTATATTTTTACTAAGTGATATGTTTTAGAAATAATGCAAAAAGAAGGATACTAAAACTGCCCAGTGCATGATAAAGTCATAGAAATGTATAGGCTATGAATTAAAACAATAAACTAGCGAGTTTGTAACGAATAAGTTTGTAAATAGGCTACAAGTTTATAAATAATGTAATTAAGCTACAGATTAAGAATAAGGTTTCAACTACAAATTGGAAGTATGTACGGACGTTCATTAATCATTATTCATCTCTAAGATCGTAGAGATATGGGTGAATATGAGGAGTGAATGAGTGTGATGAGTGTAGATGAACGAGTGAAGTCATTGTTACTATCTGAGTTCGACTTAGCTCAGAAAGGACTATTTATTAATAACCCAATAGCCAGATCCCTTAATGTACAGTTAATATTTAATCTCGTCTAGGAAAAGCCTATACAGAGTGGAAAAAATATGGAAACGCTTTTGCAACTTTTGTATGGCTTCACTTTTGGTGTTCGTGGTTACAAATAACATACTTTTTGACACCATTAATGAAATTTCATTTTTTTCAGGGGGACGGCCCACGAGGATATGTAAATGTGAGGTTAAAACTTCCTCTAGCAAGTGCACAAGAAGTTAGATATTGTGTACATTTAAACAACTATGATGTAATTACCGAAATTAGGGGGTGTCAATGGGGAAGGGGCTAGTAACAGTCACTAGGAAAGACGTACAAAGTTACACATATATATCTAACTTTAGACACCAGTGCTATTTATGTAATCATGTTATAGATGTTAGGGTAAAGTTAGAACTACGACCATGTAGTTCTGAATATATGTACTATGAGGGCTAGGTTATGACCACTAAACAACAGTTACTCACTTGTTTAGAATGATAATCGTATATACATTATAACAAACAAATGAGATGGTTTGGTTGTATTTGGTTGAAGGTGGGCACACGCCAACCACGCTTGACCAGCCATCTTTATGATAGTGGACCCCTTTTTGACAACGTAGGATTGTCTCGACGTGCCCACCATGACTTTAATTAAAATACGACGTAACCTCGAGATTGTAAGCACTGTGGTGCGTCAAGCAGCGCTCGCCGACCACAGGTCGTGGGGTAAGCGGATACTCATACCGCTAATTTGCGCAGCATTCCGCTTCATAAGCGCCGTCATCGAGGTCCGGCAGACCACTCGCATCGCGGGTTTATCACCCGATGCAAATCGTAATGTCCGATTTCGACTGTAAAGAAAGCTCAGATAAGCGTAAACGTGTCATTAAAGGCGTCACGCTGGCAGCCAGCGCCCCTGTCGCCCGCTGATGACACTACACCCACTGGGCGCCGCTGCTCCTGCCCTTTCTTCCGTAAATTATGAATGTTCCTAATGATATGGGAATTATTAGACCTGTCGCCGTTCACCTGTATGGTGGGACCTTTATCGTTTCTAAATTGTAAAATAGATCCACACACCGGGGATTTGGGCAATAAGTTTGCTAGGTAATTAGTTAGTTCGTAACTTTTCTACTTGTTTATGGTCGAGACTTTGTATAATTTTTTTGAAATTTATAAATGTAATTTTTTAATATATTTAAGTTGTTTTAGTAAAAAACATTTGGGTGTGCGTCGGACCACACGGTGGAAGTTATACTTCTTTGGCCATTTTCATACACCCACTCACGCACACAAACAGACAGGATATATAAATGAAATATAAGACATTTTTCAATATTATTCAATATATTTATCTTCAATATATTATACGTGACTTCATTATTATATTATACACCTATATTATCATTATCAGTAATTTCTTCGATTAACAATCGATTAAACGATAGTTCTTAAAAATTTGTTCTTACTTTTCAGCGTGACGTGGTTTCTCGACCAACATCCCATCCCAAAGTGTCTAACGGGCGCAAAGAAGTATAACTTCAAAAAGTTAATGTTTATTCGTAGATTATTTTGCTAAATTACTTAATTAAAAACCATGCAAGTGTTTCGTAATACGTGAGTTTTCAAAATAGAAACAGGAAAATATATTCCTGCAGTCTTAATATATGATTTGTTTGTCAAACTATATACTTCAACTTATTCACATATTGGTATATTTTGTGAAGATATAAACACAATTATTTATAAAAATTAATCCCCCTTTCACCCTTTACCTTCATACAACAGAATCTTCTACTCGTCCATTGCATATGAATTAATCCTTCTGACACACACAAACATCCAGTCAAAACGTATCATGTCTCCCTATACGTTTAGTAAAATATATATATTTTTCATGAATCGTGTATATTATTTACATTATGTTAATGTATCAGCAAAGTAGATAAGTCTAAAATCCTTTTATAAACATTATAACATTATCTGACTGACGATAATTAATCAAGGTCGCATCAAGGGGAGCATACACCAACGATTTATCGATGGCATACCTTAGACAACCTGAACTATCGCCTTACAACATTTTCTGTGTAATTTCTAATTTAATCCTAAAAGATCTTTAAATTGTGTTTTATGATTATAATAGTAAATAAAAATCAATTAAAGAGTTCATTCATTTTTTCTCTTTAAAAATATACATAATAAGGAGTTTTAATATTGGTAGAAAATGTGCATTTTAACAATTCTTTTAAGGATTAAGTTGTAATGTAATTTACCGCAAACTGACTGTCACAGATACTAAAAATAATATCTACAGTAAGGTAATTTGATAACCCATATTTAAAATCAGGGTTATTAAGCAGTTTCTTGCAGCCTAAAAATGTGTAAACTTTGCCTGAATTGGGTCAAAAATTGGCAATATTTTCACAAGACATGCTTTTTATTCAACTGAAATAACGAATTTTACCGAAAAATTCGAAAAATCAATGTCAAAACTATTGGAATTTTTACATATTTCCGTTAGTTTAATTATGTTTGTATCCACTTTTTTATATCATGTACTTTTTCACTATCGAAATTTTTACATATTTCCGTTAGTTTAATTATGTTTGTATCCACTCTTTTTATATCATGTACTTTTTTTGCTGAATGCGAATTTAAAAACTATTTTGGTCTATACAAATTATTTCTCGAGATATATTGGGAAAACTACTTTCGTGGTAAATCGTGATTATCGGCCATTACGCGATCATTATAAACACAAATTTATTAACCACTAAACCCGATTCACCTATGCCGGATATGGTCGACAAGCCGCCTCGGCCTGGCGCCAGGATTCGACGCAAATTACGAATTATCGTTTATTAAGTAGACAATTAGGATAAGCTAAGTTATGTTTGGTTGGGTAAGTAAAAAGTCTATTTTTCAGACTGAACAAAATGTACTTATTTATAAACAAATTATATATTCGTGTTCATGAACAAACATATAAAACAAAAAACACTTTGAAAATTACAATTTTTTTAAAAATTGGATTTTTTTAACTATCATACGAGATTTATTCGAACTTTCTGTAAAACAAGTTTTCCGCGGTAAAATCAACCCCCTGAAGAGAAATAAACTTATATTTCATCACTTGTTCAACTATAAATTGTATTTTTAGAATTGGCTAGCAAGTGCATAATTGCCAAAATCGGTACCAGAATGATTTTGGCAATTTATACTTGGTTTTTATGTTGGTAGACTACTTGAAGGAGGAAAGACGTTGAAGTCAAAGTAACTGTATTAAATTCATTTTTACATAGAAATGTTGAATGAACATCGTGTTGAAAGCAAGGATAACCTTAATGGAGGAAAGGCTACGCCCTTTGGAAAACCTTGAGGTAATGTAATGTTAGGTTATCATTAGTAGCATGCAATCGCTGTGACAGAGGGAAATATAGCGTGTGCTTAGCGATAAAAATCCTCTACAATTATACAGTCCTGTATGCAAAATAAGGGTACATGCGCGTGTATGAAACAGTTTTAGAGGACTTGTATGGACCAGAATTGTCATTAAACATAGTAACCTTTAATTTCAAAATACAAATAAAAGTAGCGTTTACTCTAAAATATTATTTGTTCAATCACGAAAGTTTAACCTTTTACTTACTACACGTGGGATCTGTTGTTGAGGTCTGGAGAACTAAAGTTAAATGTGTAAGGATGTGTTTTCTGCAGAAAGATCTACCCATTGTTTCAAAGACATTAAGGACGTCCGTTTTTACTTTGGTTGACTTGCATTTGGCAAATATCTTTGATGACATTTGTCATTTTTAGTAATGTTATGAAGATGTTCCAGACCGGAAATGCAAATAAAAACGGTTTGATGATAAGAATTGTTATTACCGATTGTTGCTTTGCATAATAAATTTAACTTACAAAGAACCCTGATAATCTAAAGGATATACAGTGTGATAACGATAACACAGAAAACTTGGAATACGTAAAACTGCAAATAGAAGAAATATCTTTTATCTTGCATCCAGCGTCCACAAATAACACAGTTTTACGTACGTACTTACACTACACTAAAAAATGTGGTCTATAAGTACGTATATTTACAGTAATGCAGTCTATATGTATACTGTATACATTTGTGAATGGTCTGATGATGGTAGCATTGCTATCTCACGAATAACGTGTTTGTTATTAGTTTATAATTGTGTTTGATTTGACGATAAAGTATGCACATACAGTACATATATAACAATGTTGTCTGCATGTATATACATTACACTGAAATGTACCACATTGTATGTTGCATTCACTTATAACAAATAATGTGTATGCAACATTATCTTTTGTATAAATAATGTGTATCCCAAATTTGGCTTCCATTAAAGAGTAAATTAATAAATCGTTTTTGTATTTATATTGATGGTTTCAACGTTTTAAATGTAGAACAGTTTATTTATTAAACATTTTATGAACTGCTCTTACTATTATCAGACCTAAGAGAAACTATAAGGTAAAATCTTATTACGTTGGAGTCTAGGTATAAAATAAATCATTCTTGAGTCAGATAAACTAATAGATCCTATTTAAATTCGCAGAAAAAATGTGTGACGTCCAAAATAACAACAAAATATGGGCTCGTGTTTGTTGGGGTTGGCGCGAGGATAACGAACTTTGCCCCACAGTTGTTTCCTGAATCATGTATACCTTGGTCGGGTCGTAAATATGTGTGAAATAAATACGACCCGGCATCTGAACACAGGCTCGTATCAGGAACAAAGTCCTTGACTGTCGTAAACACGTCCCAGGACGTGGAGGTCCAGAGAATAGTGAAGTATCTGCGGTATTTTGAGCCAAACATCTCCTGGCACAGACAGGGTTCCGGAGTTACAAATTCGTTTCTTTCTAGAATTGATTGGTTACCACTACTTCATTCTACCTCTTGGAATGTTATCCGACACCGTTAGGTTGATAAATGTTTGATATTAGTAAGTAAGAGACCAATAGTTTGTTTGACTCGTCTCATTGGTTGCAGGTCAAAAATTTTAATAAAGAGATTTAATAATTAAAGCGAAAATTAAAATTCAACATAAGGAGTGTTGTTATTTCAACCACAATACTCTGAAAATGAACGGATGGACGTAGAAAACTGAAGTTATGTGTAAACGAGATGAATGGATGGACGTAGAAAACTGAAGTTATGTGTAAACGAGATGAACGGATGGACGTAGAAAACTGAAGTTATGTGTAAACGAGATGAACCGATGGACGTAGAAAACTTAAGTTATGTGTAAACGAAATGAACCTGACTTCGAAAATCACTTGTTCGATCCTCAGCAAATCATGGTAATGAATTTTAAATTAATACTGTATTTTCAAAGGCTAACCAAATTTTGAGGAAAAACTTGGTGATAGCAAAACGTCTTTGTAAAATGATTAAACGTAAAAATATAGTTTCTTTCAATAAAATAGTGTTTTTTTAAATCATATACTGTATATAGACAACACATTATAATCTTTTGTGATGTTTAATAAGATCGATTTCGGTCTCGAAAGACCATCTTCAGTTGTACAGATACAAGGTTATAAAACACTTAACTGTAGAATAATTAATTAATAATTATCCATATTGGGCCTAAAAGTAAAAAAACTAGATGCTATTGGAAAATTTTACATATACAAAAACAAAAAAGAAAATCCATCATTATTAGCTACTCAACGACCAAATAAAATTTCACTCAAATATTATGTTCCATTCTATAATAAAGATGCAAAATTATAAAGTTTAACAATGTCCATAACTTATCCATCTACATTTTTATTTAAATTTTTAGTGTCAGCTGTTTAATTAACTATTCTACAATTAAGTATTTTTATAACCTTATATCTGTACAACTGAAGATGGTCTTACGAGACCGAAATCGATCTTATTTAACAACACCACAAATTTATAAGTGTTATCTTTATATGTATATAAAATATTAAGCAAGATAATGGCTATAAATGTCAAATATATTTTTATTAAATTTTATTTAATTTTCCATGGTACTTTATATACGAATTTTATATGTTTACAAATAATAGTTCAGTATAATAACAAAACAAAAGTAACATATAATAAAAATTCTAAAAATATAGTAGTTTTTAACAATATTAATAATCAGATGTGTGTAGGCCATGATTTAGGTGTGGTGCTCTAATACAGCCACTAAAAAATTATACACTTACAGACTCTCTTGTTTAGAGATATTTTAAAAATCACATTGTTAGGTAGAACATTACACCATATCATTGACGGTGGATAAGAGAACTAACCATCTGAAGGATTCCATTGACAAGTTGAAGAAGTACATTATTACACATTATATTACGGATTATACACTTATACAACATTACACATTTAACACATATACAGTATTAGACATTATACACTTATACAATATTACACATTATACACTTGTACAATATTACACATTATACACTTGTACAATATTACACATTATACACTAATACAATATTACACATTATACACTAATACAATATTACACATTATACACTTATACAATATTACACATTATACACTAATACAATATTACACATTATACACTTATACAATATTACACATTATACACTTGTACAATATTACACATTATACACTTGTACAATATTACACATTATACACTTGTACAATACTACACATTATACACTTATACAATACTACACATTAAACACTTGTACAATATTACACATTATACACTAAAACAATATTACACATTATACACTTATACAATATTACACATTATACACTAATACAATATTACACATTATACACTTATACAATATTACACATTATACACGAATACAATATTACACATTATACACTTATACAATATTACACATTATACACTTGTACAATATTACACATTATACACTTGTACAATATTACACATTATACACTTGTACAATACTACACATTATACACTTATACAATACTACACATTATACACTTGTACAATATTACACATTATACACTTGTACAATATTACACATTATACACTTGTACAATACTACACATTATACACTTGTACAATATTACACATTATACACTTGTACAATATTACACATTATACACTTATACAATACTACACATTATACACCTATACAATATTACACATTATACACTTGTACAATATTACACATTATACACTTGTACAATACTACACATTATACACTTATACAATACTACACATTATACACTTGTACAATATTACACATTATACACTTGTACAATATTACACATTATACACTTATACAATACTACACATTATACACTTATACAATACTACACATTATACACTTGTACAATATTACATTTTATACACTTGTACAATACTACACATTATAAACTTATAAAATACTACACATTATACACTTGTACAATATTACACATTATACACTTGTACAATATTACACATTATACACTTATACAATACTACACATTATACACTTGTACAATACTACACATTATAAACTTATACAATACTACACATTATACACTTGTACAATATTACACATTATACACTTGTACAATATTACACATTATACACTTATGCAATATTACACATTATACACTTGTAAAATACTACACATTATAAACTTATATAATACTACACATTATACACTTGTACAATACTACACATTATAAACTTATACAATACTACACATTATACACTTGTACAATATTACACATTATACACTTATACAATACTACACATTATACACTTATAATATACTACACATTATACACTTGTACAATACTACACATTATACACTTATACAATACTACACATTATACACTTGTACAATATTACACATTATACACTTATACAATACTACACATTATACACTTATACAATACTACACATTATACACTTGTACAATACTACACATTATACACTTATACAATACTACACATTATACACTTATACAATACTACACATTATACACTTATACAATATTACACATTATACACGAATACAATATTACACATTATACACTTATACAATATTACACATTATACACTTGTACAATATTACACATTATACACTTGTACAATATTACACATTATACACTTGTACAATACTACACATTATACACTTATACAATACTACACATTATACACTTATACAATACTACACATTATACACTTGTACAATACTACACATTATACACTTATACAATACTACACATTATACACTTATACAATACTACACATTATACACTTATACAATACTACACATTATACACTTGTACAATACTACACATTATACACTTATACAATACTACACATTATACACTTGTACAATACTACACATTATACACTTGTACAATATTACACATTATACACTTGTACAATACTACACATTATACACTTATACAATACTACACATTATACACTTGTACAATATTACACATTATACACTTGTACAATATTACACATTATACACTTGTACAATACTACACATTATACACTTGTACAATATTACACATTATACACTTGTACAATATTACACATTATACACTTATACAATACTACACATTATACACCTATACAATATTACACATTATACACTTGTACAATATTACACATTATACACTTGTACAATACTACACATTATACACTTATACAATACTACACATTATACACTTGTACAATATTACACATTATACACTTGTACAATATTACACATTATACACTTATACAATACTACACATTATACACTTATACAATACTACACATTATACACTTGTACAATATTACATTTTATACACTTGTACAATACTACACATTATAAACTTATAAAATACTACACATTATACACTTGTACAATATTACACATTATACACTTGTACAATATTACACATTATCCACTTGTACAATATTACACATTATACACTTGTACAATACTACACATTATACACTTATACAATATTACACATTATACACTTGTACAATACTACACATTATACACTTATACAATATTACACATTATGCACTTATACAATATTACACATTATACACTTATATAATATTACACATTATACACTTATACAATATTACACATTATACACTAATACAATATTACACATTATACACTAATACAATATTACACATTATACACTAATACAATATTACACATTATACACTTGTACAATATTACACATTTTACACTTGTACAATACTACACATTATACACTTATACAATACTACACGTTATACACTTGTACGATATTACACATTATACACTAATACAATATTACACATTATACACTAATACAATATTACACATTATACACTAATACATATACACTTGTACAATATTACACATTATACACTTGTACAATATTACACATTATACACTTGTACAATACTACACATTATACACTTATACAATATTACACATTATGCACTTATACAATATTACACATTATACACTTGTACAATATTACACATTTTACACTTGTACAATACTACACATTATACACTTATACAATACTACACATTATACACTTGTACAATATTACATTTTATACACTTGTACAATACTACACATTATACACTTGTACAATATTACACATTTTACACTTGTACAATACTACACATTATACACTTATACAATACTACACATTATACACTTGTACAATATTACATTTTATACACTTGTACAATACTACACATTATACACTTGTACAATATTACACATTTTACACTTGTACAATACTACACATTATACACTTATACAATACTACACATTATACACTTGTACAATATTACATTTTATACACTTGTACAATACTACACATTATACACTTGTACAATATTACACATTTTACACTTGTACAATACTACACATTATACACTTATACAATACTACACATTATACACTTGTACAATATTACATTTTATACACTTGTACAATACTACACATTATACACTTGTACAATATTACACATTTTACACTTGTACGATATTACACATTATACACTAATACAATATTACACATTATACACTAATACAATATTACACATTATACACTAATACAATATTACACATTATACACTAATACAATATTACACATTATTGTATTGTATATACATTATTATACACTTATACAATATTACACATTATACACTAATACAATATTACACATTATACACTAATACAATATTACACATCATACACTAATACAATATTACACATTATACACTAATACAATATTACACATTATACACTAATACAATATTACACATTATACACTAATACAATATTACACATTATACACTAATACAATATTAAACATTATACACTTGTACAATATTACACATTATACACTAATACAATATTACACATTATACACTTGTACAATATTACACATTATACACTTGTACAATACTACACATTATACACTTATACAATACTACACATTATACACTTATACAATACTACACATTATACACTCATATAATATTACACATTATACACTTATACAATATTACACATTATACACTTGTACAATATTACACATTATACACTTGTACAATATTACACATTATACACTTATACAATATTACACATTATACACTAATACAATATTACACATTATACACTAATACAATATTACACATTATACACTTATACAATATTACACATTATACAATAATACAATATTACACATTATACACTAATACAATATTACACATTATACACTTATACAATATTACACATTATACACTAATACAATATTACACATTATACACTAATACAATATTACACATTATACACTAATACAATATTACACATTATACACTAATACAATATTACACATTATACACTAATACAATATTACACATTATACACTAATACAATATTACACATTATACACTTGTACAATATTACACATTATACACTTGTACAATATTACACATTATACAATTGTACAATACTACACATTATACACTTGTACAATACTACACATTATACACTTATACAATACTACACATTATACACTTATACAATACTACACATTATACACTTATACAATACTACACATTATACACTTATACAATATTATACACTTATATAATATTACACATTATACACTTATACAATATTACACGTTATACACTTGTACAATATTACACATTATACACTAATACAATACTACACATTATACACTAATACAATATTACACATTATAAACTAATACAATATTACACATTATATACTTGTACAATATTACACATTATACACTAATACAATATTACACATTATACACTTATACAATACTACACATTATACACTTATACAATACTACACATTATACACTTATATAATATTACACATTATACACTTATACAACACTACACATTATACACTTATACTTTATTACACATTATACACTTGTACAATATTGCACATTTAACACTTATACAATACTACACATTATACACTTATACAATATTACACATTACACACTTATACAATATTACACATTATACACTTATACAATATAACACATTATACGCTTATACAACACTACAACTTATACACTTATACTTTATTACACATTATACACTTATACAATATAACACATTATACACTTATACTTTATTACACATTATACACTTGTACAATATTGCACATTTAACACTTATACAATAATACACATTATACACTTATACAATATTACACATTACACACTTATACAATATTACACATTACACACTTATACAATATTACACATTATACACTTATACAACACTACAACTTATACACTTATACTTTATTACACATTATACACTTGTACAATATTGCAAATTTAACATAACACATTTAACACATTTATACAATACTACACATTATACACTTATACAATATTACACATTATGCACTTATACAATATTACACATTATACACTTGTAGAATATTACACATTATACACTTGTAGAATATTACACATTATACACTTGTACAATACTTCAAATTATATTAACTCCATTATATTACGGATTGTTAATATTTTTTTCTGTCGAATCTTTTTGTTTCATTTCAAAAATAAAAACGTATTTTTTAGAAATTGAACTGGAAATATTTTAACAACCAATTTCAGAACAAATAACAACCATGATGACGAAATCAGTAGTATTTTGCATTAGTCGAACGAACAGAATTTTAAAAACATACTGATTCCCATACTAAAAACTCCGTACAATAACACAGGGTAATAACCGTATTAAATTCTAATATATTAGGTTTTGAGATGTTATTCTAACATTATTTTTCTCTTCCAATTTACTCAAAACGTTTACTTCTTTTGTTTTACAATGTTTAATTTTAATTACCTACTTTACATCAATCAATTTTGTGTATATTTGGTGACAAACACTTTTTCCACTCACAAGAAAGTGTGTTTGATGTACGAAACTAAAAAAATTTGTGTAAGGAATTTTTTATGTTTTTTTAGCAACGATTCCATATGGTTTGTACACAGTGTAATGTTGAAAAATCGCAAAATTATAATTTTGTGTTATTCTAACGCTTAATTAATTATAAACTTGTTCCTAATACCTCTTCCAAATACAAGTCATATAAATGACGTATTTATTAGTAACTGTAGGATGAGCTGGTGCCCAACCTGATTGTTATGTACATTTAAATGACGTATTTATTAGTAACTGTGGAATGAGCTGGTACCCAACCTGCGTGTTATGTACATTTAAATGACGTATTTATTAGTAACTGTAGGATGAGCTGGTACCCAACCTGCGCGTTATGTATATTTCAATGACGTATTTATTAGTAACTGTAGAATGAGCTGGTACCCAACCTGCGTGTTATGTACATTTTAATGACGTATTTATTAGTAACTTTAGGATGAGCTGGTACCCAACCTGCGCGGTATGTACATTTAAATGACGTATTTATTAGTAACTGTGGAATGAGCTGGTACCCAACCTGCGTGTTATGTACATTTTAATGACGTATTTATTAGTAACTGTAGAATGAGCTGGTACCCAACCTGCGTGTTATGTACATTTAAATGACGTATTTATTAGTAACTGTGGAATGAGCTGGTACCCAACCTGCGTGTTATGTACATTTAAATGACGTATTTATTAGTAACTGTTGAATGAGCTGGTACCCAACCTGCGTGTTATGTACATTTAAATGACGTATTTATTAGTAACTGTGGAATGAGCTGGTACCCAACCTGCGTGTTATTATTAGTAACTGTGGAATGAGCTGGTACCCAACCTGCGTGTTATTATTAGTAACTGTGGAATGAGCTGGTACCCAACCTGCGTGTTATGTACATTTAAATGACGTATTTATTAGTAACTGTGGAATGAGCTGGTACCCAACCTGCGTGTTATTATTAGTAACTGTGGAATGAGCTGGTACCCAACCTGCGTGTTATGTACATTTAAATGACGTATTTATTAGTAACTGTGGAATGAGCTGGTACCCAACCTGCGTGTTATGTACATTTTAATGACGTATTTATTAGTAACTGTAGGATGAGCTGGTACCCAACCTGCGTGTTATGTACATTTTAATGACGTATTTATTAGTAACTGTAGGATGAGCTGGTACCCAACCTGCGTGTTATGTACATTTTAATGACGTATTTATTAGTAACTGTAGGATGAGCTGGTACCCAACCTGCGTGTTATGTACATTTTAATGACGTATTTATTAGTAACTGTAGGATGAGCTGGTACCCAACCTGCGTGTTATGTACATTTTAATGACGTATTTATTAGTAACTGTAGGATGAGCTGGTACCCAACCTGCGTGTTATGTACATTTTAATGACGTATTTATTAGTAACTGTAGGATGAGCTGGTACCCAACCTGCGTGTTATGTACATTTTAATGAAGTATTTATTAGTAACTGTAGGATGAGCTGGTACCCAACCTGCGCGTTATGTACATTTAAATGACGTATTTATTAGTAACTTTAGGATGAGCTGGTACCCAACCTGCGCGTTATGTACATTTAAATGACGTATTTATTAGTAACTGTAGGATGAGCTGGCACCCAACCTGCGTGTTATGTACATTTAAATGACGTATTTATTAGTAACTGTGGAATGAGCTGGTACCCAACCTGCGTGTTATGTACATTTAAATGACGTATTTATTAGTAACTGTGGAATGAGCTGGTACCCAACCTGCGTGTTATGTACATTTAAATGACGTATTTATTAGTAACTGTGGAATGAGCTGGTACCCAACCTGCGTGTTATGTACATTTTAATGACGTATTTATTAGTAACTGTAGGATGAGCTGGTACCCAACCTGCGTGTTATGTACATTTTAATGACGTATTTATTAGTAACTATAGGATGAGCTGGTACCCAACCTGCGTGTTATGTACATTTTAATGACGTATTTATTAGTAACTGTAGGATGAGCTGGTACCCAACCTGCGTGTTATGTACATTTAAATGACGTATTTATTAGTAACTGTAGGATGAGCTGGTACCCAACCTGCGCGTTATGTACATTTAAATGACGTATTTATTAGTAACTGTGGGATGACTGGTACCCAACCTGCGTGTTATGTACATTTAAATTTATTAGTCATGCAAAAAGTATGCCTTTCCTCAAATTTGCTTATTTTTTCCTAAAACATATTTATCTAACGGTTTATTTTTCATATTTTGTAGAATTTTTGTATTACGTTTTCCACACAAATAGCCATGGGCTAGAGTGATAATCCAAACAAACCTGCTTTGGAATTAATTGTATCATTTTTTTATAATAATTAATTTTAATTTCAATAAAAAACTTATAGAATTGGATCAAAGAAATCAACCCTTAAAAATGTTTCGTTGGTTTGTTGTTATGATGACTTACGATACGTGTGTATTTCATATGTGACATGTTTACACATTTGTGTTGGACGGAGAAGTGGCACGACTCGTTTCAAGTGGGTTTGTAGATACAAGATACGTGTTCCCACCCGATGAAGTTATCGAGTCGCAGTAAGGCCTTTTCCGTGTCTTCTTATAATTACTGTACATCCTGACCTGGTCTGGATACACTTTATCACATGCGATTGGCTAATTTAATGTTCTCAATGTTTGTTTTATGTGTTCTAGACTATAGTCACCTCTTTATTTTAAAATGGAATATAGGTTTTATTTTTTTATTTACAATCATATAAAACGTTTGTAACTGAATACTTGATTAATTCATTATTAAGAAGTCGACGGTACAGATATGGGTGAATATGAGGAGCGAACGAGTGTACATACGGTAATCTTAAAAACTTGGACTCTGCATAAGTACCAACAGATTCAAAAGTTTTTACTATGTCCTTTTTTGTTACACATCTATGTTTTGATTATTTCCGTAAATTTTCTGCTAATATTTTCATTATGACCATATGCTTAAAAGACAACTTTAAACATCTGTATGTTGAAAATAAAATGTCACTTCCGCAGTTCTCTTCTTTAGGACCCAGGCTTTAACTGTACAGTATAAACTGGAAAAATGTTATTCAAAAATAGTTTTCTGTCATAATATCATCAACAATTTCTCAAATCACGTATTTTCTTATATTTTCTTGGATTTTGTGCTTTATTTGTGATAATAATCGTCAATTGATTAAAATTTGTGTATGTTTTCCATCCAGATGTAGACATAATTCATAGACTAAGTGTTTCCAGTTTAATGGAGGGGGGGGGTTGTATTTGTTTGTGTTTTCTGGGTAAGATATACGTTGTAACTCTTTTTTTATTATATGTCAGTCTAATATAAATAGGCCACTTAGAAAACGACCTTTTGAACGCACCAGTGTGAGTGAGGTGCACTGAGTCGTGCAAATGAGACAGAGAACTACTCTTTCCCCACTGTGTAATTATTCTATTTAAAATATGTCATGGCAACCACGATAATGGAAGGCTGAGTACGGACAGCACAATATCAAGCCCCGCCCATTACCCCATTAACAGCAGTGACCATAGCTTGTTTTGATTAACAGCTACGAATCAAACTTAGAATGATAAAATTAAATCATGATTTGGTATTAAAAATACAATTAATAATAGCAATAACACAATGAATAGTAGTGTAAACAATAACTGGCAACTAAACAAACTTGAACAGTTCATTTTTATTATTATTTTATTTATATATATTTTTTTTCATCAACTAAATACTGTTGCGGAAGTTAGTCACACTCGTGAATGCAGATCAGTGGTGGAAATGTTCCCCTATGCCGGTGAATACTGAACATAGGCCTACCTAAAAACAGCAAACAGGTCGCTTACTGTCCGGTCCAGTTATATCTTACGTAAATTCAGATGCAATATTTGAAATAGACTTTGGCTGTGCCAAGTCGAAACGTCATGTACCAACAATCCTTTGCTATGCTCAAAGTAGTAATTCTAACATTTTTTTCATGGCGTAGATGGTTCGTCTTATTTAAATTCAGTTGAGCTCTACAAAATAGTAATATATTTATTAGAGGAGAAATATTTTATTTGTATTAGTTAACAATATAACCAGTGATATAAATACGTTTACAAATGTATTCACCTAACATCGTATAAGTAAACAATAAACGAGGTATGGATGCTACGTTCTCATTTTCTTGATCTCTTCAGTGGTCTCTGCTGTAGAGCTATTAGCGTCAACGCGGATAAATCCGCGTGTTCCATCAAAGTCGCTGGCTAATTTGATTAGCTCTGGAGAGTAGCTCCACCTCCATTAGTTTGGCGAGTCATGAGTCGGATCTCCACTGATACGTTCTCCGTACTAGATCAAGACAGACAACATTTCCCACTGTTTCAGTCTGTATCTGGAAATCTTATTTACTCTTCTGCTAGTCATTGTGACATTACATTAAACTTACTGAGTAAATTATTTTAATTATTTTATATTTTTGCAGACAACTGATGGTAACTTTTTTAGGTACATAAACATTAACTGAACAGGCCAAAGGCCTCCTGCTAGACTAGTGGTTAGCACTTCTTCCAATACGGTTTGTCACAGGTTCAAATCCTGGGAGGTCCACTTAAATTTGTCATTGGGGTTTGGTCCATTGTCACTCAACAAAGTATGAACATAATGTTAAAAATACAACTGGCTTAGACAGTAAAATAAAATAATAAAAATAAAAAAAGTCTATCCCCATTTTACAAATCACGTTGAATAAAGAATCATGCAAGTCTTCAGAAACGTTTCAGACTCAAACAAACTTGAGGTTAATGAGTCTACGTTAAGATGATTATGCAATACCTTCGAGTTTATACCGTAAAGTTAAAGCCTGGATCCTAAAGAAGAGAGCTGTGGAAGTGACATTTTATTTTCAACATACAAATGTTTAAAGTTGTCTTTTAAGCAATATGGATATTTTTTCATAATGAAAATATTTGCAAAAATTTACGGAAATAATCAAAACATGTGTAACAAAAACGGCCATAATAAAAACTGTTGACTCTACAATCACGTTAATTAAATTACAAACAAACAAACTACGTTAAGGTGATGATTCAGTTTTTTAATTTAAGTTCAAAACAACTGACAACTCATTTTGAATGGTTATGTTGTACTTACAAAATTATTAAGAACTAAAAAATGAAATGAAATAGTTTTTATTGCTTTTTGACAAAATGTACATATTGTAAGGCAAAAGTCATATTATTAGTAATAATGATCATACAAACTAATGATACATTAAGTGATGGGATAAAATAACTATAATAACAATTTCAGCAGAGTTTAGTGGGGGAGTTCATTCGTTCACAGAGTAACGCATTCATTCACTACAAACACTCTTCTACAGCAATAACATTCATACAGGATCTCTCCCGAGCCGTCTGCAAATTAGGGGTCTGCTATAAATTCACCCACAGAATAACAAGCGAGAGCCACTAAGTAGCCTAACCTAACCTAACCCGCCCACCCATATAAGTACGGTGGTACTAACCCACCCGCCCACCCATATACGTACAGTGGTATTAACCCACCCGCCCACCCATATACGTACGGTGGTACTGACCCACCCGCCCACCCATATACGTACAGTGGTATTAACCCACCCGCCCACCCATATAAGTACGGTGGTACTAACCCACCCGCCCACCCATATACGTACAGTGGTATTAACCCACCCGCCCACCCATATACGTACGGTGGTACTGACCCACCCGCCAACCCATATACGTACAATGGTACTAATGTGAGTGTGTGTGTGTGTGTGTGTGTGTGTGTGTGTGTGTGTGTGTGTGTGTGTGTGTGTGTGTGTGCGCGTGCGTGCGTGCGTGCGTGCGTGCGTGCGTGCGTGCGTGCGTGCGTGCGTGCGTGCGTGCGTGCGTGTGTGTGTTTATTTTATTTTAAGGGAGTCTACTATTAGTATGGCCTATAGGTTAATTTAGATATAATAAGTACTTACAAAGAATTTGGTTAAACCAAGTCGAAACTTCGTGTGGTATTTCTTTACAAAATGATGAAAAATGCCCAACTACTCATCAAATACTCCTTCATTAACAAAATAAATGGAAAATAAGTTTATAAGACACTGGGTGTCAGATTTTCCCATACCACAATTCGCTATTATTTTTGTCAAGGCAACAAAATGTAAATTACTAGTGTAATTAAGGTTGTAATATTTTGTCCAGATATAGTTCTTTTAGTTTTTTTATAATTGAAGGCCATTTTTTACACAATTTGCACACTATAAATTTTTTAAACAACGAACAGCTACATCTGACCACAAATACTAAGTGAAACTCGTGGTAGAGGCAACTTTATTGACCTCGGCAGTGGATATCTCCGGGTGGGTGAAATACAACAGGTGACAACACAGAGACTTGTAGAGAAAACAGAACAAGCGCGCCAGCCGATAGCGCTGCAAATTGAGATATACCCGAGAATCCGAGAAATGCGTGGTAGAATATGGCCTGGGCAGATTCATTACAGGTACCGTACTGGTGTACTGGTCTGGGGATCTAATCTCGGGCCGGGTTTATGGGCAAGGGTCCGTGTCCGAGGTAGTCGGCTGTGTCCGTACATCTGACATTAGCAGAGGGCAACACGCTCGCCTTGGCTCTCACTGACGAAATGGAGCATGGAGGAGATCCGGTCGATGGACCATACACATAATGCATATCGGGGAATAGCCTCTCAATAATACGTTAACCGGGAAGAGAATGTTTCCATCACGAACACCTCTCACCAAGAGCTCCTAAGTCAAACCCGTCAAGGGATGGTTCATTGGCGTCAAGGTGATATCACGGCTAGGGTTGCTTCAACATTGGGAATGTAGGTTCAGTTATATGCTATGAGGTTTAAGAGATAATTATAAGTCATTAAAATTACATTGGGTTGAGTTAGGGATAATTTTGTATCAATGCATAGTCCAAAATGCCAAAGGATTGTCGAAAAACCAAGAACCAATGTAGAACGCATAATGACCTTATTAGAGTGATCGGCAAAGTTACTTAGGCCACATGTTATTCATGTTTGGGCACAATCGGACCTCGTGTAGTACAGTCAGCGTAGTTTTGATGAGTTGCGTTTTTCTTTGTCTCAGTTTTTCTGAATGATCTCTCTTTCTTTCATTAGAGAACCTCGTAGATCCGGTTCTTTTCCTTATCACTCTATCACGGTCTTTCAAATGAAAACTCTTTTGCCTTAATATGTTCGTTCCTTTTGGAATGTAAGTTTGAGTTAAACCTGTTGCTCTTAGGCCTTTTTTTATTACACTAATCCATGTAATTGTTTCTGTTTTAGGTATATTTTCATAATATTCTATTGTTAGCTTTTTTATACATCATATTAATTCTCTAAATAAATAAAACTTCGTTTTATCATGTCACCGTTGGAGTATTTTTCTATTTTCTTACTACTCCTAAACCTGTAATTTTGAAAGCCAGAATTTATTTGACTCCCTATCTTTTTGAAAGTTCTGTTCATCTTTATCTTTTTTAATTTATTCGATGTCGAACTTTCTGTTTAAAAATAACTTTCAATACCATAGAGAAATTTTGGATTGATTAGTGTGTTATGGTGTCTTAATCTGCAGATAGTGGTTTTTACTATAAATGTTTTCGAAAGACAGTTATATATTTGAAAACGAACTTCATTTCCAACTTTTTTATAACCTGATTCTTTATAACTTTTTCGATATATTTGAATCAATTAACCGTTCTTATTTACCGATATTTTGTGTTTAAGAAGTCAGAAGTTGTTCTTATATTTCATTCAGGATTTCAATGTGTTTTTAGGTAGTAAAAGTGTCTGGGATCAACACTCTACTACCTAATTAATTACCTCATATTGATTCTATCTAGTTTTTTGTATGGGTTGAACATAATATTTTCTGTTTTCAAAATTCCTGCAGTACTTTTACTAAATCACGGTTAAACATGACGAGGAAAAGCCATCCTCTTACCAAAATCAAATTTTTATTTGAAATTCGTTTGAAATTTCCAACATAAGGTTTTTGCTTAAGAGCATCATGGTTAATAGAGTTTGTAAGTGGGTGACCATGATGCTCACCAATAGAGTCTGAACGTGTATGGTGAGTGGGTGGGTCATTACCACAGAACGTGGATTGGCGGCTTGAGGGGTGGGTGATCGTAATATAACACCAATCGGATAGCCATCTTTCAAATAGATGTCTTTAACTAATAACTCCAAACAACAAAATAGGGGCGTCGTTTTAACCCTAAGTCAGTTTCTTACTATAAATACTGAAAACTGTATTTATAGTAATTAATAAGGGTAGTTCAGGAAAGTAAAATAATAACTACTGGGGGAAGTAAAACATCCAGCTAATTAACAACCAATTTATTTGCTATAAATATGTTGATGCCCAAGAATAAGTTTAATTTTATCCTTTGTTCATGACAGAATATATCTGAGATCAACTGTATATTCCTCAATTATTTGTTTTAAGTGTTACTGAGCTTAATCAAGATGACATTGTAAAGATAATTGGTATATTACTGGATTTAGAATAATTCTGGATTTAGAATCATACTCTATTATGTTTAGTATAATTTAAGATATCTTAAATGCTCTTTTATACTACAAAAAGTAATTACGTATTGAAATGCTATAACAATTAAACTCAAATAAACTGTATTTTTATTTCACTTGAGTAAACAGTGAATAAATCTCACTTTGAGTAGTTTTCGTTAATTGTCCCTGTTACGCCATCAAGTATAGTACTTTATATAAGTACAGTACCTATAGATTATATAACCTAATGTTAAAGACAATGTCGATATCTAAGGCTAAGGCGATGGCTTGCCACGCAAGAGGTCCGGGTTCGATTCCCGATATAACCATTAACAGTTTTTGCCCTGCCGCTCCCGTAGTTCGGAAGTCACGTTGGTCCTCAGGTTAAGAGTTAGAGAGGGCTTCTAACTTCGCCTGGTAAAATAAGAGGAACTTTTTTTAACTTTATATTGTCAATATAAAACAAAAGTGTTTGTACGATAACAAACCACGTGATTAGTAACTTTAGTTTAAAATGACGATTTTTTCGTGAAATGTTTTAGGCCTATAAATTAAAAAGCCATTCAGAGAGAGTCCTTATCGGCAGGCCTCTTCCCTCCGGCGGAGACTTCAACGGCCGGGATACTGAACACGCAGAATTGATAGGAACTTCAGAGTTGACCTTACACTTGGCCGTGTTGAGTGACTTATGTCTGTAGTATATGTGTGGGTGGCGCCACATTCCAGGCTCAAGGTTCACTCCACAGGTGAGACACTCTAATGTCGTGTCATGTCAATGGTGCCAACATGACAAAAACAACCACACAACCTTTCATCGTGCACTGTGCTTGTAATAGCCACATCCACGTAGGACCTCTTTAGATATGCAGATTGTCAAAGTGGAAAGACAATGTTGAACCGATATGATAGTGAGGGTTCTAGGCTCCGTTGGATCAGCTAAAAATAAAAGTTCAATTGAAATGAACGATGTCAATCTTAAGGCATATTTTAAGAATTAATTATGAATATATGATTTGCGTCAATATCGGTCATTTTCCTGTATCAGTTAAAGTGCGTATTCTACATAAACTCTATAACTTTATAGAGTCGTTAAGTTAACTTAATAGACGAGTGCTGTGTCTAATGAAGGAAACTTTTTTACTGAAAAAATGTAAATTACTAATTAATCATTTAAATGTTTATATTTTCATTATTGAATTTCAAATCTAAAACGTAACGATAGTCAATATAATATAAACTCCTATAAAAATACATAACATTAAGGGATGTTTTGTGTTGTCGTCTTAAAGAATGCGTCTAGTCCTGACAGTTCTTCCAGGATACCGGAAGTAAAGGTCCTTACATTTTTACAAAAGGCTAACCGTCCAGAACGAAATTAAGATAAGATTAAAGGTATCATAACATTATAGACTTTTAATTATTTTATATCGTGTGTTCATAATTTGATTACTTAATTCTTTAGTTCTGTTTTAGATTGATTTCCCAAATATTCTCGGACAATTTCAGATGTCTTATTATACAATGTATATAAAATGCCACATTTATAATAGCGTAAAATGTCTTCAAGGTATTGTACGTGTGCCGGTCATACTCGATAAATCACTTCCCTTAGAAGTAAAAGTTTCTGTCTCAAGAGAAACTAAATCAAGGCCTGTGTCGGTATTTTATCTCACTCCCTGACGGACAGAAGACTTTCTTCGGTACAAAGGCGAGCCTCACAATGGCTCCTGACAGCGATTAGCTGGCCGGCCCTACAAAGGAGTGAAACAGAGACACCTTGTGAGGAAGATAAATAATGTAATTACTTGAGTCGTGAGCTCCGGATGGTCTGGAGGGCCTCTCGGACTGTCTCAGATTGAGGTTCATTAAGAATGTGAAACATCTCGGTGATGTCAAATATCAACTTTTATGATGTACTCTTAGTCCCGTGTAACAAGGATCTTGTATCGTGCAATGGTATTCTAATTAAAGTTATGTAACAAGAGTCTTGTATCTTGCTAAGTTCTTCTAGTTAATCCCACGTAACAAGAGTCTTGTATCGTGCAATTGTATTCTAATTAATGTCGTGTAACAAGAGTCTTGTATCGTGCAATGTTATTCTAGTTAATCCCGTGTAAGAAGGGTATTGTATCGTACAATTTTATTCTAGTTAATCTCGTGTAACAAGGGTATTGTATCGTGCAATGGTATTCTAGTTAATCCCGTTTAACAAGGATCTTGTATCGTGCAATGTTATTCTATTTAATCCAGTGTAACAAGGGTATTGTATCGTGCAAAGTTATTCTAGTTAATGTCGTGTAACAAGGGTATTGTATCATGCAATGTTATTCTAGTTAATCCCGTGTAACAAGGTTCTTGTATCGTGCAATGTTATTCTAGTTAATCCGGTGCAACAAGGGTTTTGTATCGTGCAATGTTATTCTAGCTAATCTCGTGTAACAAGAGTTTTGTATCGTGCAATGTTATTCTAGCTATTCCCGTGTAACAAGAGTTTTGTATCGTGCAATGTTATTCTAGCTAATCTCGTGTAACAAGAGTTTTGTATCGTGCAATGTTATTCTAGTTATTCCCGTGTAACAAGAGTTTTGTATCGTGCAATGTTATTCTAGCTAATCTCGTGTAACAAGAGTTTTGTATCGTGCAATGTTATTCTAGTTATTCCCGTGTAACAAGAGTTTTGTATCGTGCAATGTTATTCTAGTTATTCCCGTGTAACAAGAGTTTTGTATCGTGCAATGTTATTCTAGTTCTCGACGGTTCTCATGTACTTGCGTATAGTAACTCTTCTCTTATAGATCAATTATAGATTTTCACAAAAAAAAACTTAATATTCTTATGTTAATGATATTTTCATTCATCTTAGAGAAAATCTCAGCAAAAATTATAAATTAATTTCTAAAATTATGATCATCTGTCTTCACCTAGCTCAGTTTAATATAGTTCTAAGAAATGTTTTTTATACTGTATTCCCATCATAACAATATTTAATCTCTTAATATTGTAAATACAAAATATTTAATATAAAATTCATTTTTGCAAGAAGCTGAAATTAGGCTGATTTAAAAAAAAAATGTAAAGTATAATATTATGTCAATATATAAAACATTTAAAAGTAATTTACTAAAACCAATAAAATGTAAAACTAGAAATTTAGAATGATTTTTTTTAATTTTTAATTTGTTTTAATTAACTTCAGTTAACTAACTGACAGATTGAAGTTAATTAACCTATAATGCATTAAAATGTTTAATTTTCCTTCAATCGCTTACGTTATTATTATTAACATTTTATTTGAACAGTCTGATGTACATTTTTAAATTTTTCTTTTTACATTTTTCAGTTTACATTTTTACTATCATTAGTGAGTATAATTTGCAGGCCAACCCAAATCATATTTCGAACTGTATAAACGTGGACACGTATATGTGTAACAGTAAGTGATAGCGACCCCAACACAGGTTGTGCCTTGGGGTTCTTGATTTGTATCACCTGAAAAGTGATGTTCAATAACACTGGCAGCAAAATCACTTATGTTTGATAGTTCGTCTGATTTGATAGAAACGTAAGTGTATTTTATATACACACATAGCAGTATTTATAAAACATTTGTATGGTTTTATATTGCGGGAAGGGGGAATAAGGGGTCTTTTGAATTTTAATTTAAATATTAGTATCTCTACAAAACTAAATATATAATTGCTGTCTTATTGACAAAATATGTCAACTTAATTAGCGCAAGATGTGCATTGGGTTAAGTTAGAAAACATGTAGCCTCTTTACGACTTAAATATTTAATGTATTTATTTCATACACTAAATTGACATATCCCAAGGAATGAGAATTCAATTTTAAAATGTAGGATTCGTGTAAATTAAATTTTAAAACAATTAAAATACTATTTTTTATAAACTAGCCAAATTTTCAGAAACACGACAATCTAAAACTAAGCTAAAGGAAATACAATTTATTTTTATTGCATTACAAAGTTTACAGTTGATATACAATAATTTATAGCTATAAATATTATTGGGAGGCAATTTTCAGTTTCCAAAAATGTTTTTTCTTTCTTTTCATTTATTTATGTTTGTCATCAGTTTTCAGATGTTTATTTTGAAGTGTAAATAGTATCATTTACTTTAAGAATAAATACGGTTTGTATATTTAATTGTTATTTTAGAAGTAATTTATCAAAAATTTAAACAATGTTCACATCATGTTTGAAAGTGTATATTTTTGTACCACATCAAATCAAGCTGAAATAAAAATAAAGAGCAGGAAACGTGAGGCTGTCATATTCTTCATGTTTGATAGATTTTTAAATTGAATGCGACTTACAGAAACCATTTAGACTATTCAGACTCTGTGTTCTTTTTAAAGAATAGCAACAATCAATCAAAAGTGTGTAACCTCACAACAAGAAAAAAAAAATGTTGCAATAACAATCAATACAAGATGCTTCTGTTAATGAAACTGACGTTCGTCTTCACCATTAAAATTAAATATTTACTTTTCTTTTCATAAAAACCCCACGAACTGGACCAACCTAAAGATTTTCATGACAAACAACCAGTCGTCAGTCAAACAAACTGAATGACTCACGAGCTACATCAATAGTGTGAAGACCTGACGTTGGAATGCAGCAGACATTAACTTGTAGTTCCTTAATCACAATATTGCTCGTCCTTTTTACTTCTATTTACAGCCTCTTGTAATAGATTGAAACAGTCTTTCGATAATTAAGACATAAAAAAGGCTTTAAGAAAGACGTTAAAGTATCAAATTACCATAGCGTCCATTACCAATGTGGTACTTAGAGGTGAGGTCCCGTTGGATCAGCCATTAACCAACAAACTATGCATTGTTCCAGTTAATTGCCAGCCTTAATGAACGGAGGCCTCAGGTGTCGTCAAGGGATTGCCTCACCCTTCACAGTTTGTCATTTTCTCGAGTAATGTGGGCGTCGTTACGGGGTCTTGAGTAAGAAGTGTATTTACCATTGTGTAGATGACTGTGTGCGATAACACAACAGTGACATTAACGTCACTGGATTAGAATCGGAAAATCTTTATTTAAAAACAACAGAAACCGTTGTATAGTAGTATTGACTTAAAGAAAGCTGTTAAACAATAAAGTTAAATACTCAGAAGTAGGCAGTAGTTTTAAACATTTCTTCCTACAGAGTAAGCTTAATAACTATTTTAAATTAATTCATTTTTATGACAGTGAAAGGAACTTCGGAAAAATAATAATAGGTGAACAGCAGCACTAGTTCCGAATCTAACCACGCTCATTAAATCTCTTAGATTTTAATGAGCCCGGCAGGGAGTTCCTGATCTCAGTATACAAAACTTGTCTCTCGTAGTTACTAGTTTTATGAGCAGGTGTATATAAAGCGTTTGAGCGAAGACTACAGTTATGAGTTACATGGCTATTGGATTGGGAAAATTTGCTTTTATGGACAAACAAGATTGATATAAAGATGAAGAGAGAAGGGAATGTTAAATGATCTCAACGAAGATAATTTGTCACATTGATTAGTTCTAATCTATTCAAAAAGGTAAAAAAATGATGAATCGTTTAAGAGGACGGGGGGGGGGGTTGCGATATACACCCCCACAGAAACAACACTGGTATATTATAAAGAAGGTGAGGATAGCTTCGATGATCTTATATAAGAGAATATTGTCAACATCCTCTTCACCGACGAGTATCTCAACTACAATGAAAATAATACAGAAGCGAAATTTGGATTCCTGGCCGGGAAGGATTCTTTTAAATAATTTTATGTTCACCCTATAGCTCACATTTTTCTTTACACTATCATGAAAACTTCTAAATGTAAATTTATTTATGAATATAATTGATTATAGGTTCTACTCTTTGTAATAAACTGGACATACTTAGGTCAAATGAGAAAATGTAAGTTCCTCGGCTGGCTAGACAGTAAAGGACTTTCTTAGGGGTTATAAAGTGGTATAGTTTGAAAATTTTGTTTTTCATTCTTTCCTATACATAAGGAAAAAACCAAAACTTTGTAAATAAGCACCAATAGATGGTGCTTTTCTTAGCAGTTTATGTCGTAATTCAGCAATATTCAAATTTAAAAATAAACTGATCGAAACTGTCGAAATATGAAGGATGTTTTTCTGGGTGAATGACCTGGAAAGTCCAGGATCGCGTTGAAACTACCAAATCACAAACGTCGCTCAATACGACGCTTTGTGGATATTGCTTTTCTTAGCAGTTTATGTCGTAATTCAGCAATATTCAAATTTAAAAATAAACTGATCGAAACTGTCGAAATATGAAGGATATTTTTCTGGGTGAATGACCTGGAAAGTCCAGGATCGCGTTGAAACTGCCAAATCACAGACGTCGCTCAATACGACGCTTTGTGGAGTCGTGCCGCTGCACGCACATTAGGCTGGGAGATAGAGATGAGCCTGGGCCGTATAGGGCGAACCAGGTCGACACCGGCACGAACTCCTGATTGATGAGGCAGATTGTGTCCTCTACCGGAGCAACAAGTCGCCTCTTGAATGGCCGCTGTTGAGACAATACCGAACGGGATATCCATTGCAAATGCCTCATTGTCGAAGGTAGGAGCAACAGTCTGTGGACGCTCTCTCAAGTTGGTGTGAAACATCCTCCATAGATTGAAGAATCAAGTAAATATGTATACACGCTCGTACTAATATTGAAATTATTTCGATTGAAGAGGCGATCTCTTTTTCAAGTCGTTTGTTATGGCATACCTCTATGTATTTGTGACGTAACCGTAACTGTAGTTAGTTGATATAGATTTTACAAAAGAACAAATTTAAGTCAAATTCCACATTATTTATTTATTTCAATGTATCTGTAAATTTTAGTACTGTATACTTACTATTTTATTTATTTATTTTTTTTAAGGAGAGACCAATCTCCTTCTTATCCTTACTCTGCCCATTCTTCATAGACTCTGTGCGAGGAACTAAGCTATTAGATAAAACAGAAATTGAACAATTGTAGTTCCTATTTTCCAGTTTAATATTGACTGTTTACTTATTTTGTACTAATCCATTTAAGTTTTTAATTCTTCAAAAACGTCTATATTTATATCATATTTTGTTTTTATATTTGCATGTAAATCGCCGCCTAGGTTATTGCGCCCCGTCCCGGCGCGGGTAACTATTCACTTCCGGATATCTAGGCAAATCCAGTTTATTCTGGATGAAAATGAAAATGAAATGAAAAATGCCTTTATTTATGTGGCGAAGTTAGGACTATTTAGTCCTCTCTACCACTTAACCACACTATGCAAGACACTATGACACTATGGATGGACTAGAATGGCAGTTTATTTGCCTATAAGTGGAGCCAGACTCTTCTAGAATTTGCGCCCAGAAGTATCTAGATGAATTTCCTTTTCTATAATTGGGCGCTATGCAATCAGCGCTGCACTATGCTATGATAGCCCATACACTTACAGATATGACAACCCTACCGACCACCCACACACGTACAGAGGTGATGACGACTCTTCAACCCTCCCATACACGTACAGAAGTGTGAGTTAGGGACTGTCTAGCCTACTGCGTCAGAGTGATGGTCTACAGAGTCAGTCCCAGTTGGAAGTGACAGAGTTAAGTTGTGACAGTAAAATAATAACCATTAGTTGTTGTAAATAGTAGCGATTAAAAGTGTAAATTAGTGTCTAAATAGTAACTTAAGTTTGTGAATATTTCATAGTGTGTAATTTAATTATTTAGAGCGCCTAATTAAAGAACAGTTAGTAGCCAAAACTGGAACAGCCTTATATATTTCCGACCGTAACAAAATGTTTTTCTTTTTAGATTGTGACTTAGTCGGCGAAACCAATTTTTAAAACAAATTTTGTGGAATTTAACAAAAAATGTGTTCTTTTCTAAAAACAAATCTATTCCATCGAGGATTTACAACAGAAAAGGTTGATATAGTGTTTAGGAAAAAGTTTTTCAATGCAGTGTTTTACAGTGATTAAAGACTAGAGATGAGATATTTGAAAATGTCTGACAAAAGTGTCCATTCCCTAGTCTCCCCATCACAAAAAGGAACAAAAAATGCATGCTGAGAACGATTGACTATAGAAACAAGAATATATGGTCCGTGAAGCCGAGTTTTCTGTTTGCTGAAATTAGTTCATGTTAGATTTTCGCATGTACAACTAGCGGTCTTCCTCTCTCTATCTCTCTTCATCCCTTGCTCTGTATCTTCAGTGTATGTGCACATGGTGAAGTGAGTAACAGATGAGCTAATAGTACACCAAACAGTCGTCACAGCACTTTCTATAGTCAATGTTATGCTAGATCCCACATAATAATTAAAATAAACTTTTCTTTATGTCAGATTTTTCATAGAGTCATGTTGTACATCGTAAACTGTGGGTAGTGATAGCATCTAAGTGATGAAAATATTACTTTGTTCCTGTGGGTGAAAGAGTGTAGCCCAGTTTAACTGTCTCCAGTGGAGAGGCTGCCGTGTGCTCAGATAGGATCTGACATATTAGTTGAGTGATGAAGACACAATCTGAGGTGACGGAGGTAACACCTGTGTCCAGCATTGTCCTCGCCGCCATAAATACAAGGGAGAGAGAAAACCGAGTGTTTACACTCCGGGGCTGTTGTAAAATATCCACAACAAGAACTTCTGGTTTTGGATATAGATGAAATCTGTTTTCGTCAGAATTCCACGGTGACACTGCCGATAAATTCTCAAAGTATAAAAATAAATAATGAAAGAATGTGAGGAATTCGTATTTGCTTTGTTCCTGAAAGATTTTTGACATTATAAAAGTTCACACGTAGATTCCTTTTGAGATGAAATAGGCTATATTTGTCGACATACGTGAGGTGTGTTTTCCCACTTTGTTTGTACAACAAGCAACATATATGATTTTTTTTAGTAAAAATCCAAGTGAGTATTTTGATAAATACTCCACCGGGAATTAAAACTGTTCACGCTTTCCTTTTTTTCTATATTCGGAAATGTATCTAAAACCATTGACTATAGAAACAAACAGACTTTCATATAAATACAGACTCAAATAAGCGCTCTGATGACTAGCATTTAAGTCACTTCAGCTTAGAGAGAGACAGGCAGATGGATGAAGAATGACAGAGACAGGAAGGTCTGTGGTCTGGCGCTACCTGTGGAAACCAAAGATGAACTAATTCCTCAGAACAGGTAAACCGGGTTAACAGGATCCATATGCTCAGTCGGGTCATGTTGTTTCTGTAGTCAAATAGTGTTTGAAATATATTTCAAAAGAAATACATACATACATATCTCATTTATAAATCTATATTGGTTTATATTTACGATGATGATAATGTGCTTAAAAGTGCAACCCTAGATTTTCTATGATAAAGGGTTGTGACACTATCTGAAGGGCTGCACTACCAATCGTCTTGAAAAGTGTCTGCCCGCCTGCGTGCGAGAGAGAAGTGTCAGTGTGGCAGTGACGTGAAAGATCGGCTCTGGAATCTCCAGTCGTGACAGCGGTTGAATGAAACTAGCAGTAGACTGGCATGCGCGCTCTCTGACGAGTCTTTAATAAATTAACCAAACACATCATCGTGAGAGCGATAGCGACGCCGTCGCGGTCTAGTTTGGAAATCGTGACCCCTGACACAATCATAACGGTCTTTTCGCGGTCGCAAAAACGCTTCATTTACAGGCACAGCACGTTCGTTGCCACTTGTGCCTCGCCTTGTTAGCCGGCCGACACGTGTCTCCTGCTCTAGTTTTGGCACAGTTTAATGAGATCTTACTCTCACTTCGGGGGGAAACTCGAAATTGTAGCACGATAAGTTAGTTTGTTAACTCCGTGATTTAAAAGGTAACCCTTTATTTGGTTAATTACTTTAAAATATGAGATTGCAGAAGAAACCCTGCCATGTCGTTAGTTCATGCGTTGAAACTAAACGTTTATTATCAAGTTATTCGTTAAAAGATTAAAAACTTGGCGCATTTATATTTTATTTATTTATGCCTATGGCAAAATAATTTTACATAAAGAACAATAATAGATGGCCAGCAGTGTTACATTAAAATCAAGCAAGACAAATAATATAAAACAAAAGCAATACTAATAAGACAATAAACTTATGCCTCAAAGTACAAATAAAATAATAAATGCACCAACTCGCATGGAGAAAGTATGCGTAAGTTAGCTACAACTATCATAACCTTTTTTAACTTCACTCGCCAGTTCACATAGGCCTGCAGGCCTGTGCGTGAACTTTATTCAACGAGTGAAGTACCGACCGTTGGCTCAGTAGGGATTCGAACCTTGGAACTTGCCCTCCGCAGTCCGAAGCCTTAGCCGCTGAGCCACCACGCCGGAAAAATGCAAAATAACAAATCTATAAGGTACAAAATAAGAACATAATGATTGGTGATAATAAACATACTGGTGCCTCGCAATATGTTTTACCGACATCGTAAACACTTTCTATTCGTTACCTCGGTACTTAGAGTCGCCGTGCTTGAGCATTAAATGCTTATTAGCATAAAATAAATTATTAATAACACACGAAGGCACCGAGTTAACTGGGCGTTTCTTTTGATGAATTTACGGCAAGCCAGGAGTCCGTTATTGAAAACATCGCAGTTTTTTGCCCCCATAAACCGATACTTTGTAAGGGTTGGGCAATTAAATGTCCTCCCCATCTTCCCTCTGTCGCTCTGGGCATAAATTACTACCAGGAAGTTACCTACTTTGCACAATAGAACTTTGCTCACCGAATTAAATAGCAAAAAATGGACCGGATGATACCTGTGTCTAACCTGTTTGTTCATCTTACAGATACAGACCTCTGACCTAGGGGGGGGGGGGAGGTTGTGTTAATACAAGCTGTAAAAAACTTCCTATTTATACGGTATGTAAAACTAAAGTGCCATCGCCAATCTTCCAGTTAAATAATAAAAACCTCTCTAAATTTGTTTTTATTAAAAACAGTGTCATTTAATTTACATTTAACTATTTTTATTTTTCCCCCTTTTTTAACTACTATACTTTAGAAGAAAAAGTGTGTCTTTATAACAACCATGATTCATTTTCAACAATATAAGAATATTTATTCATTTCGACAAGTATTTTGCTGAATTTTTTCCACCTCTTGAATATCAATAGTATATTTCATAATAAGAGTGGAAAGTGGGGTTTTGCATGTTCGAGACCATATGTTTGAAGTGCGAGACTTGTCGAGCACTTCAATTGGTCGAGAACATACAAAACACTTTCACTCGAGTTTTGAACGATACTTTTCACTACACTACGGAATAAAAACAGGTGTTGTTGACTGTGGAAAATTTTCGGTTGTAAACAATGTTACTTTCGGTAGTAAACAATAGACAGCTGTTGAAAATATGATGTTTTGCAGGTTGTAAAAACATAACGAAAACGGCTGAACTCATGATAGTGTTGTGAAAAAAACATTTCAAAATGTTGTTCTTTTAAGGTTTATATTTTATAAAGTTCCTGGTTTTGCCTGTTGACTTTATTTATTATTTACATATGTTTACCATGTGTCTACAATTTATATGTTTTCAACTAATTCCAATTCATATTACTGCCATTTTGTCTAGGATCAGGCGGCGTGCCCTTGTAGATTAAGTTTCTTAATAAAACAATTTTTCATTTCTTTCGTTTATCCTTTGGATGGATAGTTTTAAGTTTTCAGAAACTGAAATTGTTTTTCCTCAATCCATATATTACATCATTGTGTTTTAGTGTGTATTATTATAACAGTACAATATTGTGTCCCATGCTGATATATGCAAATACCCTCTATTGTGGTATGTTGGTATTTTTGTTGTTTAATGTTATATTTTTTTTAATTAATCAAAATGTGGTTTTACGATCAGAAAAGGGTGATTTATGACAGTTTAGTTATTTACATTCTGATCTGAGAGAGAAAGGGAAAAATACCTATCATCAATAGCCCATCCTCTATTTCTTTCTTGTTTCAAAATAATTGTATGAACAGCAAGAATGTTTATCATTTTCATGCAATACACTCCTTTATTTGTACTTCAAACTAAAATGAATATGAATTGTTATATTCATTTACTGGTCCAATAGTGGATTCTTACTCCAAGTGGCTTGAAGTCTGTCCGATGTCTCAAATATCCTCAAAGAAAATTATTGAATTTTTGGAAGTTGTGTTCTCAAGATTTGGTTTTCCTAACACAATTGTAAGTGATAATGCCACTGTATTCACATCAGAAGAGTTTCAGACGTATCTAAGGCGAATTGGAGTTTCACATGGAGGAATTGCACCGTACAACCCACAAAGTAACGGTCAGGCAGAACGTTACGTCCAGGAGGTTAAAAGAAACCTCAGAAAGGTAGTGGAACAACGTGGTACTCTGAATGAAAAATTACTTAAATTTCTCGTTTCTCAACGTCGAACGCCCTCAACGGTAACAGGGAAAAATCCATCACAGCTGATATTTGGACGGAAAATTCGAACTTTAAGCATTATTATATACCTGCCTTGAATTCGTAGCTGTAACTTTATTAATGCTAATTCTATACAGTACAAAAAAATTATATAAAGGTGAGATTGTTGATTTTACATTATCCTTTGTCACCCACCCACCTACCATACACGTACAGTGGTATTGACCCACACGCCCACCCATACACGTACAGTGGTATTGACCCACCACCCACCCATACACGTACAGTGGTATTGAACATCCAACATTTACTGGTTTTTACCAATAACAAACGAAATCTGTAAGTAGATTATTTTTAAATATATAATGATATAAAATGTTTATTTTTGTATAATTGAAACAAATATGAAACTGAATTAGGTTTCAAATTTGAATTGCAATTGAATATGAGAACACATAATTTTATTAAAAAAGAAACTGTCAAGAACTGGGACAAAATCGGGACATAAAAAGTGAAAGGGGTTGTTTGATGACTTTATAAACGAGGACAGTGACAAAAACCATAAAAAAATCGGTGTTATTGTAATCTCCAGGTGAAGTTTCCACATCCGCAGAATCCCACGAGGACGGTCCTGGGAAGAGTTGCGGGTAGACAGGTGAGCCGTGGAGGTCATTGTTTACACCCCGTTCTCACCCTCTAGACTTCTATTCCCAGGCCACTGGATCTAGAGCGGCCACCCTCCCTCCCCACCCAATCAATGTGTCCCCTATGGATCAACCACTAGTTCTCAAACTATCATGTCCGACTATACAGTTGTATGCATTAATTATGTTTCAATTACGGCTCACAACAGAGACCCTATCTGTATTTCATAGATTGTAACGTACTTATAAAGGGCAAGTTTTAATGTACACACATCAAATATGTTAGGTTTCTAGGATATATGACACGGAAATGTTGAGTACCTAGGAGTTAAGATGACAAGATCTGAGGTATTTAGTAAGTACAAGACAAAACAATTAAGTATGTTTGCAAGATATAAGGCAAATATTGTATGTATTATGTGAACAACATTTGAAGTACGTATAAAGTATAATAAATAAAAATAGTTTAGCTTTACTGACAGAGAAAACACAGGTCTGCTTTAACTCGACCGTTCAAACTGCGATGTGTTTGTTTGTTTGTTTCTACCACACTTATTTATGGCCAGATCCATTGTACGATTCTCAAATTTAAGTCATACACATATGGTACACGTAATGTTTAATTCTTATGTAATGTGGATTCCAATATGAAATGGCGGCAAAATGAAAACGTTACACGGCGTTGTGCATAGGCAATCCCCGCAGTACGTGACGGAACGATGTGTGGTGTTGCTTTAAGGTCACGGCGCATTGACAAAATATCTGTGCAGTGACAACTGGTGTTGCTGGACATGACACTCAGAAACGTCTACTGTTTAGTGTCATGTTAAACAGGGATGTTCAGTGTCATGTCGTACAAGTGCTGTTCAGTGTAATTTTGTAAAGTGCTGTACAGTGTCAAATTGAACAGTGCTGTTCAGTGTCATGTTGTACAGTGATGTTCAGTGTGTTGTTGAACAGTGATGTTTTGTTCAAATATTAAAAAGCCATTCATGATTATTCACCGTCAACTCTTTGCGAAATACAGTAATATGGTTCTCATGGGGCAAGCAAATGCACCATTCCTGATTGGTTGTGGAACCGATGGAATTTCACCTTATGGTTTCGATTTTACATCTTCGCTGACTTAGCCTTTTACCTAATTAATTAGTATTTAATGTGTTCTTTTTTTATTATGTGTATGTGTTGAGTATCTCATTCGTACTTATATTTCAACAATTGACTTTACCACCTATTCATAAATAGATTCTCTATCTTTATAATATATTAAAGTAGTTAGATTATATTAATTTTATTTGAAGAATTACCTTTATATTATATATTAATTAAACGATAACAGGCTAAATTCATCGATTATGTTTTGAGTATTATTCTCCAGTTAATAGAAATGTTCATTTTGAACGAAAACCTAAATTTCTCATGATTAAAGTTAGTTTTCGTTGGTTTTTTTGGAATGTCACCACTTAAATATTCGAATTATGTAAGTTAGTACCTTCAGTTAAGAAAATATTTTCTCACTCTCTTCCAGATTAGCTTATCGAATTTCTCTTGTTTGGCCTGAGGATATAACTTAATTTGGATCCAATATTTTCGCATATAAACATCGAATCCTCGCCCTGCTGACCCACTTCTGGCAGACATCTGGACACTTGCATCTAAGGGGGATCTTTCGGCATTAAAAACTCATATTTTGTCAGATAAATCAATTATGTTTTCGTAAAAGGTATAAAACCATTTTAGCAGACGGCTGGGCGCTATTAAAACTGTAAAGCATCCAATTTGGGTGATGTAAATACTGGCCAGGATTATAAATTAGAAAACATTTTCCATCGAAGAACGCCAAAATATAATTTACAGCGCCGTAGAAGCAGTGAAGTATGACGTGTCGGTCGCCCAACTGGATTCATTTAACAGCTCCACGTCCAGCCCTTTCTGGCCAGTACTCATTACAGCTTGTAGATTACCCATAATCCTTAGAATCCAGTAGCTAAGAAGATTACTCAGCTCAAAAGGCCTCCAGAACTGAGGATATCTATGACGCAGATCTATGTGGAAACACGTTGTCGTCTCTATGCTAAGGCATTTTACATTAACATATATGGGTGCATTCGCCGTCAGTCCCGGTGAGTTATGTACATTTAAACTGTCTAAACATCAAGAATGCTAAAACTATGAGGGTCTTCTCTGTCGTAAAGTTTTCTACCTAGCTTCTTCTAAGGAGCTTAAATGGCTATAAAATAAAACATGTTAATACAATCGAGTAACAAAATGGATATAAACAGTAGTCAATGAAAGACACAAAATTAAGTATAATCCAGTGTCAATAAAATGCCTTTCCTATCATGTTTTAAATACAATGTGTTAGTTAACTCTCTTTCAATAAGTTATATGTGTGTCCTTGGATCAAGACAAACAATAAGCACCGTACAACCACGTGTCTAAAATGTCTAGATTTCTGTCGGTCTGTATGTGCTTTTTACAAATGTTTTTATAACTCAAGATCTATTTGCATTTTCAACTTCAAATTTGGGCTTCATGTGTACCGTAGTAGGTAAAATACGTCTGTTATATGTCTTTGCTGTAACTGAAGCCGTTTCTAGAAAACATATTCTTCTTTTGAAATAAATAACCAATAAAATGATCATGTTTAATATTTGTTTTGTACATAATTATTAATGTTTTGTACACACCCGCCCGCCCATTACACGTACATTGAGATTGATCCACCCACCCATACACGTAGCCTACATTGAGATTGACCCACCCGCCCACCCCTACACGTACATTGGGATTGACCCATCCGCCCACCCATACACGTACATTGAGATTGACCCACCCGCCCACCCTTACACGTACATTGGGATTGACCCACCCGCCCGCCCATTAGACGTACATTGAGATTGATCAATACCACTGTAAGTGTATGGGTGGGTGGGTGGGTCAATATTACTGTACACCTAAGGATGGGTGGGTGGGTCAATACCACTTTACGTGTATGGGTGGGCGGTTGGGTCAATACCACTGTATGTGAATGGGTGGGCGGGTGGGTCACACACATACACACACATTTTGTGAACATGATTCTTTTGTGAATCCCTCTGGTCTGAGGAAGGTGAGCGTGGTTCACCGAAATCGATCACCATAATATTTGTGCATTTTGTGCTTGTATTGTAGTATATTTGTGCATTTTGTGCTTATATTGTAATAAATTTGTGTTGTGTGACGTTTACTTGTACTGTATATATATTCCTGATACAGTAAACATCCTACTTATGTGGGTGGGTGGGAGGGCCATGAACATCCTACTTATGTGGGCGGGTGGGAGGGCCATATACATCTTACTTATGTGGGTGGGTGGGAAAGCCATGAATATCATACTTATGTGGTTGGGTGGGTGGGAAGGCCATGAACATCCTACTTATGTGGGTGGTTGGTAGGGCCATGAATATCATACTTAAGTGGGTGGGTGGGAGGTCCATCATACCTATGCGGATGGAATTATCTGTTGGTGGGTACAAAATTGAGTAAAATAAACACAATAGACCGATTAAAATATGGTAGAGTTAGTCACAGACAATAAGAGATCTGTGATTCTCTATGCGATTGATTCCACAGTTTGTAGTAAAGACGTACACCGACGTGTAAAACTAAATGAAGTTCAGTTTTATCAGTAGAACTTCATTTAGGTGTGATGTTATCAGGAACAGGAAATGACGGGAGTATATAGTCACAATTATTAATGTTTTGTACATAATTATTAATGTTTTGTACCATAATTATTAATGTTTTGTACATAATTATTAATGTTTTGTACATAATTATTAATGCTTACAAAATTTATTAGTCAACTATTTATCAATCGATTTTATCAAAATCGATATCTTTGTATTTGTCTTTATATTCTACATTTTTTCCATTTCGACAACATTTTTTGTATTCATAACTGTTTTAATGAAATGTTACATTACAACTTTTAAATAGGCGCCATCTTGAAAGGACTTAAGTCACAGCAATGAAATTTTAAAGATTCATTTTACCTACGACGGTACACATGAAGCCCAAGAAGTTTCTAACTTAAATAAATCTTGATTATAAAAACATTTGTAAAATTCACATACGGACCGACAAACAGAAATCTAGACATAGCTTGTTAGGACGCAAGTAAACAAAGTTTTGTGTCATCCACGTGGGTTAAGCTTGTTAGGACGCAAGTAAACAAAGTTTTGTGTCATCCACGTGGGTTAAGCTTGTTAGGACGCAAGTAAACAAAGTTTTGGGTCATCCACGTGGGTTAAGCTTGTTAGGACGCAAGTAAACAAAGTTTTGTGTCATCCACGTGGGTTAAGCTTGTTAGGACGCAAGTAAACAAAGTTTTGTGTCATCCACGTGGGTTAAGCTTGTTAGGACGCAAGTAAACAAAGTTTTGGGTCATCCACGTGGATTAAGCTTGTTAGGACGCAAGTAAACAAAGTTTTGGGTCATCCACGTGGATTAAGCTTGTTAGGACGCAAGTAAACAAAGTTTTGGGTCATCTACGTGGATTAAGCTTGATTTTTGTGTTTTTGTTTGTCTTGACCCAAAGAAAATACCTACAATTTATTCAAACAGAGTTCGCTACCCTGTATATTAGAAGACAGGCTTCACAATTATACAAGTTTAATGCATTTTTATTGATATTAATTTAATATATGACTACCTCCTACACGTTGTACTTTATATTCTAATAGAATATAAATTCCTAGAATATTAAGAAAATTCCCGTCGAATGTTTAAATACTGTCTCAGCTGGAAAGAAATTTAAGTTCAGTTATTACAACAAGCTTTATTCTTTTTAAACGATATTGTATATTTAATTAAACTCTATAGTTTTTATTACTTGTGTTGTAAAATTAATCAACAGTGGTCTACGTTCTTCACAAGTGGAATCTATAACGTGCACATTTCTATGTATGTCTATAATAGCCAAGGAGAGTGTTATGGATTTATATAACTAGCTGATGGGGAATTTAACGCAGAAAATATTTTTAAAAATACTACATAATTAAAAAAGCGTTTCCAGCAAAGACGTACTTAAGAAATAGCCTAGGTCAGAACAAGCGGAGGCTATTTCTGAGATGGAGATGTACAGGAATCACAATTGCTACGCCACACGTTTTTTTTTCAAACTAACCTGAGTAAAATATCTATAGAATGTTCATTTGTAGTAAACTAATTGTTTAATATAATTAATAATTGCAAATTTTTACATTTGAAATCACTAAATATGAAATAAAAGAAAAAAATATTCTTCTAAACAAGAATGCGTTACGGGTAGCATTGGGCAAACATAACCTCATTGTGTTGCCTATCGGTTACAACTTGTTGTCAACAATGGCTGTGATTGAGGAGTGAGCACTCCAGTCGACATATCAAGGAGGCACTGCAATCGCCAGGTGGTTCCACGGCCTTTGTGATCACAGGAAGTCAACGACAACACCTTTGTTCCACCGTTCAATTTGACATAATGTTAGCAGAACGAGCAACCCCAGTCTGCAGGGCTGCTGCGATTGTCCTGGACCGGAAGTGATCGTTGGTCGTGATACTTCCGGTTGATAGTGCTACCTTGTCATTAACTACTCGCCGAGCTAGTGCTTATCCCTTTATTACATGAATTAACACTTGCTACCGAACGTTTTTCGGCTTATTTCGTCTAGGCCGTTTGTTAGACATTCTAAATTAGATGTTACTCGTGAATTGTGTTCATAAAATGAGTTCACCATCGTTGACAATGTTCACCAACAAAGAAAAAAAAAAAAAAAAAATAAGAATAGAAAAATGTTGGCCCAGCCTAAAGTGCCCGTGATCTTGAAGTGAGCTTAAAACCGCTTTAGTGCTACAGCATCTACATAATAGACGCTACGTATTTGATATAATATACGTATTTGACAAATACGTAGCGTATATATCAAATACGTAGTATACGATAGTCTTGTTTATTTTACTGGCCGCTATCGATGTCATTTTATTCCAAAGGTATTAGAGAATCGATACATGGCCATTTGGCTGTCGAAAATTGACTTTTTATATTTCTTTCGCGCGAAGAAAGATCGCGGTTATGTTTGTCTGTTTGTTTTGTGCAGTTTGTGAGTGCTTTTTGTTGTTCAGTTGTATAATGTTTTATTCAACAGAAATGCATTATACATATAAATAGTTCGTTTTATAAAACGTTTATTTTGAACTTTTGTGTTCCGTATTTATGATAAATTCATTGTTTTTAGCATAGCTAATAAAAGCTTTGCCGCGAACGATTCCTTGCTACCCAATGTTACTGATGGACAGTTGATGGACCAAAATACCTCAATTGCTGTAATATTTTTTATTATAATAATGGTGTTATATAAATAAAACAGTGAAATGACATAATAATGTGATTAAATAGTTATTGCTTGTTTGTTCAAAATATATGTTTCAAATGTCAAGTTCTCAATAAGTGTTTGCAAGGACAATATTTTTTATATTTCCTCTGTACTCCTTTTTATTTATAAAAAAGAACTGAAAATATATAAAATTTGTTCTTCATTATGAGGTGGAATAGGTAAAAAAAAAAATTAAAAATATTCAGACACTCTTATTTTATTCTTAATTACAAACATTTTAAAATAAAATAAAAATTTAAAAAATATTTCTTTTTTATAAATGGAAAATACTATGTTATGTATTTTCTTGTTGTAGGGCTGTTCGCTGTTTATTTTTTTACAAGACAAAACAAAAAGTAGGAAAATATGACAACAAATAACGAATTTATGAGCGTTTTACCAAAACTACATTTTCGCACAAAACTGCTTAGCACTTTGGGGTATACCCATAGGCCAGGCAGCATAGCACTAAAAGGGTTAATAGAAGCAGGACAGGGTGGGGGCTACTTTTCTAAAAATGTTATACTGATCAGGTGATTGAAAACGAGAAAATATATTATTTAACTATTTCATAGAAATGCACCGAAAACTAATCAGTTTTTATTAATTTTATTTATAAATATTACTTGTCTTTCAAATTCATTGCAACTAAATATTTCAGTTTCTTTTTATAAGTTAATTTTGTTAAGTAGGCCATTAAATTAGGCCTCTTGCTAGCCTAACGGTTACGACTCCTGACTTCAATGCAGGGGGTTCAAATCCCGCGAGGCCCAACTAAATTTAGCTCGATGGGTTTGGACGGTTGTCCCATAACATCGTTTAAATAGTCAATAAAAAGAGCCACTGGCGTTGAAATATATAAAAAAAGAAAATTCTAATAAATATTATTAAATGTTTCTAATAGCATTGATTTTATACACAGCAATAACTGATGGCCTACTCACACAACCATACACGAACAGTGATGATAACCCATCAACCCACCCATACACGTACAGTAATGATGGCCCACCCACCCATACAGTGATGATAGCCCATCAACTCACCCATACACGTACAGTAATGAGGCCAACCCACCCATACAGTGATGATATGAAAAACTAGCAGTTAATTAATCAATTCTAGTAATAACTTTAATTAATTACTTTTCATTTATTACGTATATTATTTATAAAAAAATAATCTGAATTATATAAACAAATAACATAATGTTTTGATAGTTTAAAAACGTATGAGAAATGTTATCTTTTTGTAACATCTGAGTGATGATAACGTAATATTATTAAATAACAAATGAAACTTGATTTTAAATAGTTCTACGTCATTAGAACGGTTATTACAGTCGAATCAGCGAGCACGGTAGACTGAGCCATCTATATATGTCATCTTACATCGTTAATAAACAGAACGCTTTATTTAGCAAATTGCTTAAAACTAGAGGTTCAAATTAAAAAAAATAGGTTAATTCATAGTAATAATTTAATTACATGTCAAATTTTATTTTGAATAGTAAATATAATTATTTTATTTTCATCATAAATGAATACAGCATTCAAAATAATATTCCAAAGCGATAAAATTTAAAGATTTCAAAATAATTTTATAGTTCTGAAGATGTTAATTGCTTGGATTTTAAATGGTTATAAAATTTAAGCAAATTGAGATAATTTGCATAACGAAAATTTTTGTTTAGTGAATACTTTAACATCTTCTTTCTCACTATTGCACGGTGCCCTGCTTGGACTATACATCGTCGGACAGACTTTAAAACATTTAAGTACATTTTGTTAAATACGCTGAAATATTTGGATTTTGAAAAATACAATAATATTTTGTGTGTTAATATTCAGAATGTCATATTAATATTCCATTACACAAGCCATTAAATTAGTGGCCTTGTGTCATTTACAATTATATCACATTAACGTATAGTGAATAGAGTAATTTACAATATTGATAACATTATTAAATATCTATATATAAAACGTAAAAAGGAAATTTCAATAATATTTAATTTTTTAAATAAAATAGTGCACAAGAAGCATCACCAAACAATACAATAGCTCACTAATAAAATTCAAGTACAAAGAATTTGATACTAAAATTCAAAGAGATCTATACATAATAATTAGGTCAACAATAAAAGAGGTCTACAAAAGGCCCCTAAGATCTGTAAAAAACGAGATAAAATGTCAAAAGCTAAAATCTCAATAAATACTCGTACAATAAGGTTATCAATAACATTTCAAGAGCGCTATTGAAAAATACAGAGAGGTATCAATAAATTAAATACAATAAAATTAAAAAATTAAACCAAACTAAACAATAGACAACCAAACTGTAACACCAAAAGACATTTTCCTCATCATAATCCTTTTCTACCAGCAAAAACTGAATTCACAGACAGTAAGCCATATGGACTACCATAGAAAACAATATGACCAAAATAATCCCTCTATTGTTAACAGTAAGGAGTTGACAGGGCACTTGTCACCAATCACCGACTGGTGAGGAAAGGGTGAGTGAGAGCGAGTACAGGTTACACCGGGGGGAGGCAGGACCCGTGGGAGACAACCTGCTCCTTCCATCCTGTTTGCCAAGGATCGGATGCATTTCCTAAGAGGCGCCGAGTGTCCTTTGGTGTTCCTTCAACGTTTATGAACGCACCATTAATATATGGAATATTGTCGATATGCATGACTTAAAATTGCCCCCCTTCCCAATATCAGTTACGCTTGCATTAGCAATTTGATTTCTTGGAGTGAAGTTTCAGTTTTCAATAAAAGGAGAGAGAAATGCTAGAACAGTTTTCATTGCGTAGCCTACTGTTTGGGATTTTAAACGGCATCAGAAGCAAAGTTTTTTAATTTAATAAAAATAGTTAGCGCTTGTCCAAATCTTGTTACATATACCAATTTTAGTTTCTAATTTACTCGAAAATGTGATACGAAAAACTTATTTTTTTTGTAATTGTCTTATGTTTATTTCCACGAACCTACTTACGTAATCTAGGGGTTTTTTATTTCACAATTGTCAATATTATACATAATATGAAATAGGAAATTCGATTCAAACTGTTGAAAAAAGGCAAGTAATTGATTTATAAACGGCCGCGTTAATTATTTTAACAAGCAGTGTTTCAATTGTATGATATTTGCCAAATGACCTCGGACTAGAAGAGTTATGTTTGTATTAAATATAGCAAAACACATTCTGCATTTTAATCATAATTTAAATCATATGACGAAAATATTGACATTCTCAGAGTTTATAATAAGTGTATGTGGTTTTATGAATGCATAGCAAGAATTACATATGTTTAAAGAAAAATGTGAGAATTGTAACAAACTTATGAATGAACAGGTTCATTTTGGTAATGAGATAATTTTTTACAACGTATTTTCAGCAAGGAAGAATATGGAAATTGATAACTACAGAGCAAGTAATATAGATACAGTGGACACAGACCCTCATATGGTAAAACCGGCCTTCACCACCACAATGGCACCCCGCTCCACTTAGCGTCCCAGTATGGAGCGTCGAGCAAGAAAGTTTGCGTAAGATATATTTCATAGCTCGTGTGAATATTTTAATATGCAAGTTCTATTGAAAAATTATGGTAAGGTAGCAAGACAAACGATAAAGACCGAATAACGAATTATAAGTCGATTATACGAACTTCTCGCGCAATAGTTTTACATCTGCCACTTGACCACATCATACGAAGAAAGATAATTGTCCTAGAATCAAACTATTTTGATATTATGAAACCTCAATTAACAACCTTAAAATGTATCACTGACGACAATTTTTTGATCAAAAAATAAAAAAACAATCACACAGTAACTCTTTCTTGATATTTGAATTTTGTAATTTGTTCGCTACTTATTAAACGTTTTATTTAAAATAAACTGTTAGTAATAGCAAAATTATTTTATCAAATTGTGCATTATAAAACCTTTAACTAAAAGCATGCTTATTTTCAAAATTTGATTTCGTCTCTAAATGGCTTAATTCTTTATTCAAACAAAGCGCTTACTTCAGCCGCTGTCTACTCTATGGGCCCATGTATTACATGCTCTGTGGTGATAATCAATAGTATATTATTATATTTCATCAATTATATTTCATCAGAATTATATATTTTAAACAAAAGAGTACATATTTAAAAATTACTTTAAAGATAGTTTAATAACATATTTCTTTTATGTTGTTATTGGTAGTAATATCTGAGCTTTTATTTCCTATTACCAGTTGGTAATTTTACCAAGTAAGTTACCAAGTATACCAAGTAAGACAGTAAATTTAGCGTCTTATTGCATTGGAATATATTAGCATAACTACCGTGCCATCACTCGTATATTATATCACTGCATGTCCTTATTTTTCTACTGAGTTCTTGTTTGTGAATTGTTATGTTAGATTAGTTCAATAGCTTGTTATATTATGCTCATTTCCACTTGTTGTTGTATTTACTGAATATTGATATTTAGTTCTATTATTTTTAGTATTATTTTATCAGAGTATTTATTTCTTGTTATTTTTCCCCCTGTAGTTTATAAGGTGTTTATAAGGCATTGTTTCCATTTATATTTAGGTCAGGACTACTAGGCAGACTATTTAGTATGCTGCTCAGTTTGCTATTTGTGAATGTTATGTATTGTAGCTATTTGTCTTATTTGTTCAAAGTTTGTCATCTGTTCTTGTAAAAAACTTCAGTGTATAATTGGTTTTTTAACCGTTGAAATAAATAAATCAGTCACCATAAGACGATTCCATCCAACCGTCATGAGTTGCCCGACCGTGACTATTGCTATTATATAAGAAGCACAGATGAACACCAATGTTATTCCTTTATGAATCATCTTCTACTGAGGAACGTAAATGTAGTGTACTGAAATCGATCACCAGAATATTTTGTACATTTTGTACTTAGGCTATATTGTAATACATTGGTGTAGTGAGGCGTTCTCTTGTTTTGTTTTTCTACCAACACTTAATATACTAACTAAGAAACTACTTGATATAAAGTTCCAATATCCTAGTGAACGTGTGAACCTGCGGAAGGAAGTGACAGGTCCCGTGGGATCGCGGCAGGCCAGGTAGCACAGCGCCACCCCCAGCACCTGGTGGGAACTCCAGCCTCCAGCTCCAGTGGCCACACTGGACAATAACACCCGTTATTCCACACAAAACCCATGCTAATTCCCACAGGGTGATCTGCGATCCCCGATCACTTAGTTGTTACAATAGATTCCCTGTTGGGGCGTCAAGACTCGCGTCAGGTGGGAAACAAGGCCACCTATTTTTCTCAGAGATGTTTACCATGATCATTTGTGTTGCGTCTTTAGTATTTCAAGCAAACTATTATAGGTAGTTTTTAAATTTTATGATTTTTGATACTGAAATAGTTACTATTTTGTAAACTCTTCTTTTTAAACATTATTTATTAAAAAAAATATAAGAGTATATATAGTAAAACTGTCTTTATAGTTAATATTAGTTCCAAATAATAGTCGTATTATATTGAATAAGATAAAGTTAATTTGTAACTATTCTTGAGTAATTTAATTAGATTATTGTGAACTGCCAGCTTGTTTATATTAATTTTCTTTGTTTATTGTCATAGTTTAGTATTAGAAAGTTGAATATTTAAGATAGTTGTAATGGGATTTTAATTAAACATTGGACATTGATGACCCTACAATGTTATATGATGAACTTGTTAGTAGATTTAAGGATATTTATGATAAGTCTAAGATTAAATGTAGTGTTGATAGAGGAAATCGAGTGACTCCCTGGATTACGGCTGGTATTAGGGCTTTAATAGACCACAAGCATTACTTGTGGAGACAATTAAAAAGGGATAAATACAATATGAACCTCAGAAAGTTATTCAGGGACACCAGAAATGAATTGACAGCTGCCATTAGAAAAGCAAAAAATACATATTATTTTAATAAATTGTCAGAAAACATAAAAAATCCAAGGAAATCTTGGAATTTAATCAATCAATTAATAAATAAAAAGAGAAAGCCAATAATAATGGAAACAATTAAAATTAATTTCCAACTTGATAGTGACAATTATATTAGTATATTGGCTGACAGATTTAATATCCATTACAAAAATGCAATCGAGGATTTAAATATTGGAATGAATGGTAATCCTTTTGACATAAATGAGAATTTACAAAATGGTAACTATAAAATAGGAAATAACATTAGCATGAATTTCCAAACTATAAATGAAGAATCACTCTATAAAGCTGTAAGTAAAATTAATACTGATTCTTCTGGTGGCCCTGATAACATTAGACTCATTAGACCTATAGACATTAAAAATAATATACGTTATTTACATTTAGTCTTAATCCACTTTATTAAAAGAATATTTATAGTTGGTTCTATACCTCCACAAATGAAGGTTACTCATATTAGGCCTATATTCAAAGGAGGTAGGAAACAAAGACTTAAACTGTTATAGGCCTATTGGATCAGTTTCTGTAATAATGAAGATTGTGGAGCATTTTGTAAACCAGCAGTTGAATGATTATTTAAAAAGGTATGAAATTATCAGTAAAAAACAATTTGGATTTATTCAAAATAAATCTACAATAGATCTTTTGGAATTGTTAACGAATGATATTAATAAAGCTATAAATGATAATGAAGTTGTAATCTCAGTAACAACAGATTTAAGTAAAGCTTTTGACTTGGTTAATTATAATATATTATTGAACAAACTAAAAAATATAGGAGTAGGGGGGTCCCTGATGAAATTCTTTAGTGATATTTTAGAGATAGGAGATTATGTGCATCTATAGGATATATAATCAGTAGTAGTTTACCACAAACTTGTGGTTTAATACAAGGTAGTATAATATCACCCACTTTATTCAATATCTATGTGAATGATCTAGGATATTTAAATATTAAGAGTAACATCTTGCAATATGCAGACGATAATTTAATTTACATAGTTCATAAGGATATTAATACTGGTATGTCATTGATTCAAGATGATCTTAATTTACTTACAAAGTATTTTTTCAATAATGGCATTAAATTGAACAGTAATAAAACAAAGGCTATTGTTTTTAGAAGCTCTAGGATTGATATTAATCCAATGCAAGATAGAAACCTACCATTATTATGTCATAAACCTAATTGCTTTATTGATCCAATTAGTTGTAGATGTGAGAATCTACAGTTTGTTAACTTATTAAACACCTAGGCATAGAATTAGATTTTAATACGAAATATGACTCATATATTGGTAGGTTTGCGAACAATTTAAGGGTAATATTATTTAAGTGTAAAAAACATAGTGGATGTCTCTCTATTACAACAAAGAGGTTATCTATTTTTCCTTAGTTCAGAGTATGTTCTACTATGGTATATCTCTTTACTACTTGACTCCTGAATATATACTTAAGCAATTAAAAAGTATTTTGAACAGAATTCTAAAAGAATTATTTAAGGATCTGCCATTGGAAATATTGGGTATAATGAATTTTGATAGTCTCGCTAAATTTACAGATCTGTCTAGACACTACTTTGAAGAGGAATACAGAGTATTGCCCAATCTACAATATAACTTAAGGCATATACCATTTTTCACTCAAAGACACAATAATAATTATGGAAAATTAACGTTACAGTATAAAATACCTCACCTACTTAATTCATTGCCTAGAAGTCTACAAAACCTACAAAATAAAAATCAAATGAAAAGGGAGCTAAAAAAGTATTTTTTTATTAATTTAAGATAACTATAGGTGGATAATAACTATGAATACATTTCCATATAAAATTATAGGTATCGGTTTTTATTTATATAGAGATGCTTTAGGGTTGAACAGTTGAAGGGTTGAATAATTGTCTATGATCAAATAGTAAACAAATATATACTTATATATTGAGGTTATCCACCTTATCACGTTTGTAAACAGAAAAAAAAATTAAATAAATGAAAAAATCATCTCTTCCTTTATTAGAATGGATACTTTCAAAATCGAACCATACATAGATAAATAAGACAAAACTACAAAGAGATATATAAGCACTGTTGAGTTAATTAAGCACACTGGGAAACCTATATGATATAATATGTAAATCAACAGCAATACTGACAGAGTTTTGACGGGAGCCGGTATTAAACTGGTTCCTACCAGCCGGGTCTTGCTGCTGAACACGGGAACAAAGAATGACATACCTGTTTGGCTCAATATCTGAGTGCATTCTTTGCAGCTATTATGAAAAAGGTTGTTAGTGAACAACAGTGAGACTAATTTTCACTGTCGTTTATTAGCAAATAAGTGTCATTTCAAACGTCGATGGCCGCGAACTTAAGTTTGCACTTCTTCGTTGATGGAGTTTGTAAAACTTAAAACTTCATTGACCAATACTTAGATGCAAGGTCTGAAACCATTTATAAACAATATCAAAAGTATAGGCGAGAGCACTCGATTCAGAGCGGAGCTAAAGGGCCTATTTTGGCGAAACCTGTGGATGGAGCGGGCGGGTGCGTTTGGTGGTTATGGTTTGCTGGAGTGTGTATGAGTGATGGATGATTGTGTTTTTCAAGGTTTTATATTATTTTGTATGGATATTCATTTGTTATTTATGATTTTATAGTTATTTTTAATGTTTTATATGTTGAGTTTTGTTTTTTGTTGTTGATTACTGATATGTTGCAATTACTTTATGTTGTATTAATTAGTAATGTTTTTTATTATTTAGTTGATTATTTTGTTAAGGTTAGGTGGTAGAGAGGACTGTCTAGTCCTAGCCTCACCTTAAAAATAAAGACATAAGACATAAACCTTTTTACTATAAATAATTTAAAATTGAATATAAAAGAATTAGGACTTTAATTTTAAGGAGAAATTCAATCATATTATCATTGTATCGAGCTTAACATGTTTGAATCAATAGTAAACAATTACGACTAAAATTGTTTCTAAAATTAATTTTACTGTTATCCATTCTATCAAAATTAAAGAATGTATTTCTATCAACAACTCACAGATTTTATTACACTACTATTTATTTTCTAGTCTTTCTGGATGTTTTTTTAGTTAATAATTCATCAGATGAAAGGAAGCTCACCAAAGTGTTCATTTCGGTAGTTGGTAGAATTTTAAAAAGGTATTAAATAAAATATATACAAAAGCCCAGGCATAAGTGATTTCAATTTTTTTTTGAACTCCCAAATGTCATAAGTAAAGTCGGAGTATATGAGGGTCATTTTAGTTTTTGACTGCTGCCAGATTGTGGGTTAATAAACTTCATTGAATTTGTTCCTTATAGTTTAGTAATTACTATTCATATTATTATTATAATAATATATTGAGATAATAATAATTTTATTACTCACGCAAAAACCTTCCACCAACCCATACACGTACAGTGATGATGATCCTCCCCCACATTCATAAAATTACTGTGGTGATGTATGAACGTTCCATTTCCTTGTTATCAATTGTCATTTTTCTTTTTTTCTTTCTTTCTTTGTTTCCATTCATAGCAGGTGACAATGGTAAACATTATATTGCAAAGGTCATCCAAATAGATAAAATAGATAGATGAAAGTGATTTAAATCATTCACACATACTATATTCAAAATCTCAAACAATTTTGAACAGTTTCTCACAAACTTGTCAAAAAGACGTGCTATTCAAGCCCTTCAAAATACTTAATTTTTTCCTAAATAGGAATGAAATGTACTAATATAATGATTATCATTGTCAATAAACCACATTTACCTTCCTCAGACCAGATTCACAAAAAATTGACAGTACTTATATTTTAATAAATTTGTGATTTGTGGCGTTCGCTTTTTCGCTATTAAATATATACACTAGCTTTGAAGAATGTGCCTATAACGTCTCTGCCGAAGATTACTGCATTACTGAGACACTAAAAGACTCAAATTAATCATTTTAAATCCTTCACCCACACACTAAACAAATTTTGTTTCGTAAAAAAACCGTCGTATTTACCTGAGAAAGAACCTTTTTCCCGACCGTAAAAACAAACAGGTTGGGATGAAATGCTAACAGGTCTTTCCCAAGATGAAAGTGATTCTGGAGAAGAAGAGAGCTGGAGTAGTAAAAACTGACAGATGTGAGCCTCCCACATCCTGTGTCTCTCGGGTTACCCCCTCTCCCACCACTCGTACTAGAGAAAACCTGTAGCAGTTCATTCATGGATCAAGATCGCCCATTCATCTCGGGCAGGGTGGGACCAACCCTTTCCACTGCACCTGCAAGGGTATCTCTTGCAGGACGGAACAGGATGCTCTTGTATTTCACCCCCGAGCACGTGATAAATGGCGATATTGTGGTCTACTTGGTGATTACACGCTCCAATATTTTTGAAAATGAATACTACCCACAAACTACTATCCACCGGCCCAACTGGTCATGCAACTACTGCCCGCCAACACAAATGGTTGTATAAGTCGCACCAACTAAATCCCGCTCTGGCTCGGCCGCTACTATAGTCCGAATAAAATAACTTTGGTACTGGCGGAACGGCCTCGCGCCACTGGTCTGAAATGACAAAACTCTGAGCTTTAATTTGCTGTCAAATGTAAAATAAGTAAGCAATAATTTTCAAACTAATTGTATAGTGTACACCATTTTATATTCTTTAAGGAAAAATTATGCTGGAGATTTTTCTAGAGCTAATTTGCTTTTTAAAGTGATATTTGTATTTAAAACCACGTTTTTATGAGTGAAATTACGCGTGAATCGTCTTTAATCTGTTACTGTTGCGAGAATAATAATAATGAAATAATGTCTTGTGGATGGATGACAGTTTGATTCATTGTGATTATTTTGGTATAAGTCTCATTTAATAATTCAAACAGGTTAGTGAGAAATTAATTTTTTTGTAAACCTTTGCAAACTCGGTAATGACAAACGCTAGACAAAATCTGTTTAAACCTAAATTAATTGTGTTATTTAAGTGACACTTAAATCTTACTCTCGTATTAAATAGAATTTTCTTGAACTAGGAAGAAAGATTCAGGAGTTTTCAAAACTAGATTGTCAACAAGGCGGCGGTGATACCACACGCACAATGTACAGTCACTGGCTCAGCTCTGGCCTCTTCCATTGCAAACAAATCTTGTCAATTACCAATAGAACATTACCTAAAATTTGAAAGAGCCTAAATATTAGAATTGCAATAAACACTGATAATTATATATACACTGAATCCTATAGCATTATTGTCATATCTAAATAAAAAAATTGTAATATCACTAAAACTAAATAACTGTAATCAAAATAAACTAGTGGTTATACTATAGTAAGCACTGTTAAATCGATAAAGAAATGAACACGAACACACCTCAAAGTCAAAAGTCAACTAACTTACCTTATTTATTACTGGAGAAACATTTCTTATCTGAAAATATCGTCGATCGGAATTCGTTTTACGCTTGGGCTGAATATTCAGTCTACACTTTCCCTTGAGCAGAGTATACCTTACGCGTCCGACACAGCCTCGATGTAAACGAACTATGAGTTTACTTCATCAACTCTTCATTATTTTTCCACATGTTTTATTAGTACCACAGTATTATTTTAGTAATACATAAATAACACAGTTAATGTTTGCTCAAAGAAATTTTGTCTAGCGTTTTTCGTTTCAGAGTTTGCAAGGGTTTACAAAAAAATTAATTTCTCATTAACCTGTTTGAATTACTAAATGAGACTTATACCAAACTAATCACAATAAATCAAACTGTCATCCATCCACAAGAAATTATTTTATTATTATTATTCTCTCAACAGTGACAGGTTAAAGACGACTCACGCGCAATTTCACTCATAAAAACGTGTTTTTAAATACAAATATCACTTTAAAAAGCAAATTAGCTCTAGAAAAATCTCCAGCATAATTTTTCCTTAAAGAATATAAAATGGTGTACACTATACAATTAGTTTGAAAATTATTGTTTACTTATTTTACATTTGACAGCAAGTTAAAGCTCAGAGTTTTGTCATTTCAGACCAGTGGCGTGAGGCCGTTCCGCCAGTACCAAAGTTATTTTATTCGAACTATAGCCAAACTCCATACTATGGCTGAGGGTCTGCACACGTTACCTATTGTCTTTCTTCGGCCCGAGCATAAGAGTAGATTTATTGCCTTGTCAACTACTGGGTGCCAGTAAAAAGGGGTGTTTTGTGAGTGACTGGACACAAGATAGTTTGTGACCGACTAGTGGTATGTGAGTCTACTCGAGTACACTAAAAATCTAAGGAAAGGGATAAACTTAGTAGGCTTAACAAAAAAAAAAAAAAACCCCCGATGCTTTCAGGTTGACATTCGTTTTTACCCGCGCAACCCTCCACCCCACCCTCTCACTCACAGGGAGGCAGCCAGAGTGGAATTTATCTGTCGCGACTTATACAAATACTGCCCGACAACGCAACCGGTCGTACATCTACTGCTCACCTACCCAACTAGTCGTACAACTACTGCTCACCTACCCAACTAGTCGTACAACTACTGCTCACCTACCCAACTAGTCGTACAACTACTGCTCACCTACCCAACTAGTCGTACAACTACTGCTCACCTACCCAACTAGTCGTACAACTACTGCTCACCTACCCAACTAGTCGTACAACTACTGCTCACCTACCCAACTAGTCGTACAACTACTGCTCACCTACCCAACTAGTCGTACAACTACTGCTCACCTACCCAACTAGTCGTACAACTACTGCTCACCTACCCAACTAGTCGTACAACTACTGCTCACCTACCCAACTAGTCGTACAACTACTGCTCACGTACCCAACTAGTCGTACAACTAGTGTCTTAGCACTGATTTAGATAAATTTCAATTGAAACACCTATAGCCAGTATCCATGCAAATGTTAAATAAAATGACAGCACATTGCAAACCCGTTATAGAGCTATAGAAGAACTGGTAGAAGAAATAAAATACTTTTACCGTTGTGACTTTGAGCCAGTATAGATATCAGCCACACTTCCACCCACATATAAAGTACCTTACATTACCTCCATGTAACTAGTTGTGGGTACTCAAGTTTCCAGTGGTTTACTATAGAATCATCCATCGAGAAACTGAACAAGCCCATGTAAAGTTTTCGTGGAATTTTACAGATTCAGATGCACTGGTAAGCCATTGGAAAATACCCATTGTTAATTTTACTAGTAAAAACTTGACGACTGTTTCCACTTCATAGAAAACTTGTATCAACAGTATTTGGCAGTTTCGAGACTGTAACTGCTTTGATTATCGATATTTCAATTTTGCATCAATGCAATATTTTAAAATCGAGCTAAAGCCTTTTAATGCAAGTGCTTCAAAGAAAATTAATCTCCATCAAAATTATTTATCAAATTTGTATTTCCACTATTATTTTACCAGTGCTGAGATCCATGGAGGATTAAATAAAGCCCTCAATTGTGCTAAGCTGACCATGGAGGGGTTAGAATTACGGTAGACCGATGTCAAAAGATTTCCAAAATCTGGGAAGGGATGTGAATGGATGTTGTTCAGTTGAGAAACACCGCGCAGATCGTCTCCCAGGCTCCGCGACAAGTGTGGGCAAAAAAGGGCCACAACGGGCCGGAACTCCCAGCTCCTGTTTTGTTTTATGGATAGTTAAACATACTTGATTGTGGGGCCGGTCCTGTCCTGGGGTGACTTTTGACCGCTAGACCGTTGGTCCTTTCGCCGGGACTTGTTTTATAACGTCTACGACGTCAGATTTTATAGCCACTAAACAATTCTTATATCCTTTACCGTGCAAAAATTGTCTTTTACAAAATCTCGCTTTAATTTAAATAAGAGTTATGTTAACACTTAACCGTCTACTTTTGTCAGTTTGGATACAAAATTGTAATGTAATGAGAATGTAATTAATGTAAATTGCATTATTAATTTACCTATTTTTTCAAATTCTATATTGTTTTTGTCAATATATTTTGATGTTTTGCACTTGTCTTTTTTATATTTGCAGGTATGTTTTCTCAGGGCTTAATTATTCATATTTTCTACTTTTATGTTGTTATGGCTTTATATTTACACGTTTGGATGTTTGGTATAAGTCAAGTCATCTAAATTCCGCTCTGGCTGCCTCCCTGTGAGTGAGGGTGCCCGGGTAAAAACGAATGTCGGCCAGAAAACATTCGTTTTCTGTGAAAAATCCGACCAAGTTTATGATTTTATTGCTCTAAAGAAACGAGCCTTTCTCTTAGGGTTTTAGTGTACTTCAGGAGACCGACACACCACTTCTGTCCAGTCACAAACTGTCTTCTGTCCAGTAACTCACAAAATACTCATTTATATTGGCACGTAGCAGTTGATAAGGCAATAAATCTCCCTTGTGCTCGGGTCGGAGAGGGAAAATAAGAAACATATGGAGACCCTTAGACGTAGTATGGAGTTTGGCTAGTAGCGGCCGACCCAAAGTGGAACTTAGTTGGTGCGACTTATACCTGATTTTTATTCTTTTTATATTAAAAAAAACCTATTTTGTTAGGGGTTTTTAATAATCGTTTTATCAATACCTCTATTTTCCCCTGATTTGTATGTTGTTTTCATTTTCGGCGCACTTGGTATTTATTTTACTGATTATTAGTAGGGCCTACGATTTCTTTATTCGAGGGTCCTTTTTTCTAAAAATAAGTTTGTATAAAACTCCTATAATATTATATTTCATTTTCATTGAAGAATATGTATATATTTTATTTGGCCTGAGAGACGATCAACTTTCCTGAACCCGTTCTTGTTGTGACGTCAGAACGTTTGTATGGCTTCAGTATTAGGGGTGAATACCGCCCTAATATACGTGACACTATTGTGTTGGAGGACAGATAGTCACAAGATATTAAATATTGACAACTGCGAAGTGGGTTAGTACGCTGGATACCTCAGGGAGGATGCATTTTTATTTATTGCTCATGATTCAGCTTACGAAATTCAATTTTGACTAATAAAACGGATAACCTGTTGCGTCTCCTGTTAGTACTGTTTAAAACACATTGTTTATTTCCATTGTCGACTTTATGTAGAACACATTTACGGGTTCTTTTTGCGTTTTTATTTTAAAAAAAAGCCCTTGCAATATAGATGTTACTACAGCGTCCAGGAGTCTGGCTCATAGTTTTAATGTTCTTGATTAAAATTGAATTTATTTTTCTAGTTTTATTCGAGTGATAGTTGTGCGTTATTTCATTTTCAGATTAAAACCGATCTTTTAATCTCAAATAGACGTAGTCAATGCAATTTATTTATTTTGTTAATACTTATGGCCGAATTAGTGATTTTGACTTTGCTTTGATTCAACGTTTTTATCATACGATGCTAAATATTGCTTACATAAATGAAGGTAGCCTCTGATATTAATTTTGAAACATTAGAGATTTAATAGTGTTTATTTTTAGTTACCTAGATCAGTATTTTTATTTCGTCTATATCTAATAATTAAAACTACTAAATATGATTGATCATACACTCCATTTTCTGATTACTACGCAAGATAGCTAGTATTTTTCATAGGAAATGACAAAAATGTCCTCACTTATCTACTGTGTAGAAATCATATGAATTGCACGTTTTATAATCCATTTATCAGGTTAAAGTTTTAACTCAGTCATAATATTAATTTAAAGTTATATTAACATTGTGAAGGTATTTAAAATTGGAAAAATACGAAATGTCTCGTCATTGAAGACTGGCTGACACGGTAGTCCAGGTTACCTCAAACACTTGCTACGGACCAGGGTCAGGTCCCAAACAGAAGGAAGGGTGTCAGGTACACAGACCGTGGGAAGGCGCGGTCCGTGAGAGAATACAGGACCTCATCTGCCTGTCCTTCCAACCGACAGATCACAGGTTACTGGAGCTCCATCCTCTCCTCAAGGATCTGTTCCGACTAACGAACTGTTAAAGGAACCCCCAATGTCCAGACGTTAATGATGTTGTGTTGCAGAGCAGGTACAACATTTATAAAAGTATATGCATAATAAAACAAATAAATAAATACGTCCATGGTTCTTGAGAAGTTTCTTATTGGAATTATAATTTAAAATCAATTTTAATAAACAAACAATCCAATACATTTTAAGTTTAATTGTCAGGCTATTCGATTACAAGGTAATCATTATTAGACACTAACATCGATTTAAAATAATAATAATAATATTTTGATGTACATAACAAATAAAAGTATTTTAAAGATAAGTGAAAATGAAACGCAAGGGAGTTTACATTTGTACTGACTTATTATATTTGTAAAAATATAAGATATATAAAATATAAGATTTTTTTGTTTATGAAAGCTCTTCAAAGCTTGGCACAGAGTAGAAAGAAGCAGAATTAGTATCGAAGAGTGTGCTGGATGGTTGTCTAGTTATAGAAACTTGGGGTCTCAATTAGTTTGTTTTGCAGTTCTCTGTGTAGATGCATTGAACACAAATCTCACTAAAGATCTGTATTCATCAAAGATGGTAGGGCCAGGACTTTTGTCAGCCCCTCCCATTCCTTCCAAACCCCGAAGAATAAACGTAGTCATCAATAAAACACATTTATAACGAGTTACATTAATGGTAACTGCCACTAATGAGGCGTTCGCTGCTGCCATAACAAAATGACCTCTGTTTCTTCTGTCTCTGTAAGCTTGGTCAGCTAAGATTATTCAGTTTGGTAATCCTTTTTGGTCACCCTTTTAGTAGATAAAATTTCACATTCTCCTTATGAAATACGACAAATATATTTCAGCAAACATAGGACCAATGTTATGGATTACACAGTTCGGGATTCATGTTAGTCGAGTTAATTTAGTATTTCGTTAGTTAATTTGTAACGTAAGTAAGTTTACTTGTAAACAAAATTACATCTTTAATAATTTCTGACCACATAATAATCGTTATTAAAAATTCTTTGTTTGTTTTCTCGTCTCCAGCCTCAAACGTATTCCAACTCTTACAAAGTTCGTGATTTTCATGGAAAGTGATTCTCCTTGCATTTTCTAAGATTTATTTTATATGTTTCCTGAATTTCCTTTATACCTTCCAGCTGTAACATTACAGAACTATAATTAGTAGGATTCAAGGAATCAAACTGTCCATTGATTAATAATTCATTAGTCCTTCCAGAAAAAAAGTTTGCATGATCAGACAACGTACAACTAAAATAATATTTGGTTTTGCTAACGAAAAATTAAAATTTGTTAAAATAAAAATACAAAATATTTTAAGCTATAAAAATTAAGAGTTTATTATATAATTTTTTTAAAAATAATAATGGTGAGTATTAAACAATTTTCCTTGAAACTTTTTCTTTAATTTTTAATGTAGGAGCTTTCAAAAGCCTTTGGTCATTTTTTATATTTTTCTTTACTTCCTATAGAAGATTACATTTTAAAAAATTATAGTGAAAATGTATAGTGTTTAGTCACAGTTTAATGTACTTCTTGATTTTTTTAAAATAAGTATTGTGCTCTTTCTTAATTGATATTTCTTAATAAATAACATTTTTCTAATGGTTTAACCAATACACTTTTATAACAATTATCATTTTTTATCTCATCATTTGTCTAATTATTAACTGTGGATATTGGATTTCCAAATAAATATTGTAATTTTAACGTACATTTGAAAGATAAATATTTATTACAGCGTTTTATTTTAACTTTTTTCATTACTTTAAAAAACTATTCATAACTCTTTAACAAATAGATTTTTCTTCTTTTTAGATAATAGAATTGTTCGGGTTTGTTTGTTAATTTTCTATCTATTCTAGTTTATAATTTTTCTATTCATATTTTGGTTTCATCCTTTGAAAATTTCTGTTTCTATTACTTTTGTAACTTGTTTATTAAAACTGTTAATAGCAAATTGTCTTCATAAACGACGAATTAAAAAATGGTACATAACTTCTTTTTGTGATTGTGAATGGAATGGATCAATTGGTATGAAACCTTAATGTTCTGTTGGATTTATGTGAATATTTAATTTTATATGATCATATTCTTGATTTCTCTTAAGAAGGATGTTCAAAATAAGGTATGGATTAATTGAATTAACTACTTTTTTAATTAATGATCATAACAAATCCCGTTACAGTTAATATGTTTGTTTATTAGTAGGTTCTTACAGCTTTGCATTTACTAGACGTTGCTTTAAACTTAACAGAAAATATAGATTGAAATTCCTTTAATTTGATCAAAGTCAGTTTTGAAAGAAGTAGAACTGGAAGAACCATTGGCGGAGTGATCTAAAGCGCCACGATTTTGTATCTGATTTAGATATAGTGCAGGTTCGAATTCTGTCCTTGGATGTTAGTTTTTATCAGTAATATTCACCTTCTACTGTACTGGTTCTCCCTATTGCTCTGTCTGATAAGTTCCCCGCACAGATCAATGGTCTATTGGAAATGGGTAGAGTAAGATTGAAGAGATTGGCCTTTCCTTTTTTATTAAAAAAATTTAGCAACTTCATTACTCACAAACATTGAAATTATTTTTGGTTGTTATACTTTTATTTGAGTAAGATATGCAAATTACAAGTTGGAACTTCTATTTTGTATTAGTACTTGGAATTTGGAATGGATTAATTATTAGCCTTGATAAACACTTGAAATAATATCTCATCTAATATGAATATTTGTGCCTTTAATTTGGTGAGTAAAGAGGTCTGCTACCACAACAGGTTTAAACTGCATTTCATTTTCGTGGGACTACACTAGCGCTCCACTACTGGACCACAAAAACAGCTGATAATTTTAGACACAAAAATCAACACTGGTCGGGAAATCTATGTAGGTGTATATTATTAAGCGTATAAGTTTGTAGTTATAAGAATGTAATTCTTCTTAAAATAATTCTAGAATGGCGTGTGAATAAGAATTAATACTTAGTCACACAGTACAACATTTACCGATAACTAGCTATCAGTCGTGTACAAGGGGGCGTCAAAACAGGCTATCATTAGTCTGATCAGTGGGACATTAGCTTCCAGTGTTTCTGGCAGACACAGCCGGATGTACTTTTACGTAGGGGGCACGGGTTCAAGCTGGAGGCGAGAGTTACCTACGGTGACAGATCACAGTTCCTGCGTAAATCAACGGTCGAAGCCATAGCGAGCGACATTATCGGTGCACGGTGATCGGGTCGGGTAGTAAACCGGTGACTTACTCCGATACCGGTGACACCAGCTGACGTCATCACTCAGGTCACGTGACCGACAACAGGGAGATGGCCGATAGGTAGGCTAACAACGGTAGTAAGGAATCGGATCAACACAATGTATTTATATTTCTGATCGACAACATTTCATGTTCAAGATGATATTTTTGAACATTTTTAATCAGCAATATTTTTATATGGTTGAAATAGAAAAAGCTTATGAACGAAAGATTAAGTATTGGCAACAAGGAAGATAGTGTAAGATGATGGTCACCAATTCATTCTATAGTAAATATAATTTTAAATGTATGTATATCTTACAATAAATTTAATCTGTATTGTTGTAACATTTAAATTTACTTTAAGTCCATAGAAGGGTTTGAAGATAATCGCACATCGGAACCATAAACATAACTATATATACGGGGTGTTCAGTAAAACAGTTTCAATAATTTGGGATGTTATTGTAAACATAAAAATGAGCAAAAAACTTCATATGAAGGTCTGTCATTATACGTTTTTTTACATAAATATTCATCTTTCAATCCACTGAAGGTAGAATCGTGAAACTTCATGATTGCACTACCCTATAGTAGTTCTATTAAAAAAAATATATATATAAAATAAATCTTCAAAATGGTGGATGTTAAATTTGTTCTAACTGAAATATCTAAAACTGACTAAGTTTACAGACAAAATACAATTATAGTATTCTTAAGTAGATCTTATTATAATATTCACAGTGTTTCTTCCAACAAAAACTGATAAAAACTGCTGAGTTATACTGCAAAACTGTTTATTTATTCTATTACTATTAGGTTTTGTTTTCATTGTTGGCATTATTCATTAGTAACAAAAAGAACACTGTCATGTACACGTTTTTGGTTAGTGTTTCTGTAATATTTTTTTTATTGTATTGTTAGTTTTAATTAGTTAGAATTTGAAATTTATTTTATTATGACATAGTTCTTTTTTATTATTTTCATAGTTTACTTTTATTAACAATTAATGGCAGATAATGTAATGTACAATTTACATTCCGTTATCTAGCCAACTTAGAAATGGCAGACATGCATTTGATGTATGGCATGGCTCATTGTAGTAGTACTCAAGCAAGTAAACTGTATCAGGAAATTTTTAAAAATCGTGTGATACCTTGTCATACAACTTTAACAAAGGTCTCAAAGACTTGCAGTGACAAGGAAGCTTTAATCACCAAAGAAAAGGCAACTCAGGCCGACCGGTTTCAGTAAGAAATCCTGAATCAGAATGGAAACCAAACCTAATATTAACAGTATAAATAAACAGCTGTTCATATGAAACAGCAGACTGACATGAAATCAGCTGTTCAAAGTATACGCATATTTAAAACCGCACTAGCCTTTGGTTAATGCTGTAAAACATTGTTTTATGTTTTGCAGCATAACTCAGCTGTTTTTTATCCGTTCTTGTTGAAAGAAACACTGTGAATATTATAAATAAGATTTACTAAAAAATATTATTCTTTCATTTTGTTTGTAAAATTAGTCCGCCATTTTGAAACGGGTGAAAATTATTTTTTTTTTATTTAAATATATATATGTATAAATCCTCTAGGGTAGTACAATCATAAAGTTTTACAATCACTCTTGAATGGATTGAAAGTTATGAATTTTTATGTAAAAAACGTACAAAAACAGATAGACGGAAAACTAAAGGTTTCAGGACCTACCTTCATTTGAAGTTTTTTGTTCATTTTTATGTGTACAATAACATCCCAAATGATTGAAACAGTTTTACTGAACGCCCTGTATATATTGTTGTCCTTTGAGCTGAACAGATCCGCCAGTTCACATCATTACGGTTCCCTCTGCACTCTGTCCTCCAATAGCCTTTTTACGAGGGTATATTCTTCATTCTCTTTGAGTTTATTCAACATCCAAACATCTTTGTTTTTGTCTTCTTATCTTTTCATCTTCCTCTATCAACTACTCCCTCTAGACAATCTTCCACTCAAGAATTCCTCCTTATAGTCTGCATAGATAGTCGCCATGTTAGATTTATTTCCGAAATAGCAATGTTCAATTCGGTTCAGCACTGTGACTTAATAATTTGTTGAACAATTATAATTTTTACATCGCTTGAAAGAGTGTAGAAGTTACTAGAAAATTCACTTTTAAATTTACAAAAATAGATTAATGATGAAATAACAAAGTAGTGCGGCTTAAACTCTGTAATTAACTAATTAGTCAACTTCAACTCTTTTCATATTTTTATACGATGATAAGATAGTCCTCATTTAATAAAAAAATTTTATTAAGTGTCGGAAAGCCATCGTTCACGTTGCAAAGTGATAAGGAGGTTCAAAGTCCACTCGCTATAACTGACATCGCGATGCAGCAGTTATGGTTAGGTTAGGTTATTACATCATAGAACATGTATTTACATCATCTAATGACTGAAAAGTGGCTTGCGCCAATCAAAATACGTCAATAAAATGTAATTCTGCAGTATAATAACCTAACCTAACCTTAACAGCCGCGGCGTGATGTAAATATATGGTTTCGTTTAGTACTAAAAATCACCATTAATCACTCAAAAATGGTTTGCGACAACTAATTTTTCCTAAATATTGCTTTTTACGTTCAACAGATGCATTAACAAATTATGAAAAAAGTTAAGGTTGACTAAGTAATAATAGTGAGTTTTATTTTATGATTTAGATCGAAATGCAAATTAACAATCAAAAGTATAAAATGTCTACCCACTAGTAACTTTTACGATCTTTCAAGCTATGTAAAAATTGTAGCTTTCTGACAAATCTTTACGTCGCAGTGCTGAACCGAATTGAACATTGCTCTTATGGGAAACGAATTGCATATGGTGACTACCCCTACACACTCTTAAGGAGGAATTCTCCTGTGAAATATTATCTAGAGGGAATAGTAGATAGAGGAAAAAGAAGAGAGAAGAAGACGAAAACACTAGTATTGGGATGCTGAATAACTTAATAAGAATGGAGAATAAACCTTTTAAAAAAAGCTAATGGGGGACAGAGGTTCCGTGTCCGTGATAATCAAGTCACAGTGCTGTTCAGCATTGAGCATTGCTCTTATGGGATGTAAATCCAACATGGCGACTACCCCAACAGACTCAACACCCAGATTTGTGATGCAAGTTAGGTATTGTATCTGTTCTTGCCCATTTGAACATGAATAATATGATGCAATAATTACAAATTCAAGTTTTAACTTAATTCATCAAATTTGTTCTTCCTCCTTCTACACCTCTTTATTTAATTGAGAAATGAAACAGTAGACAAAATGTATGAACGATAATACTAACTTATTGTTCATTTGAGTATCACGAGTACCCTGGTTCACTGCCTTTAGCGACAGGAGCGACCTCCCCTATTTCACGTTCGTAAACATTGCAATAGTTCAATCACAACAGTTCTCATATTTAGAAAAATTGCAATCAGCTGTGCTGTTAAAAGGTTCACGAAAAAGAGATGAAATCTTATTGTCTAAAAACAAGCCACATCCGGACGAACTTTTTTTGGCTCCAAGAATTTTTAATTTTTAAAGTTTTATTGGGGTTTTCGACCATGAGAAATCGATTGGCACCTGTCTCAACCCTGGGAAAATTCTTATTTCTGACCCCGAAAAGGCTCCTAGTTGTCCCGTGTGGGAATTATTTAAAAATGTATTGTTTAGAAGATCATGTGTGTTTGTTTACTTACTTGTCCATATGCGGTGGAATTATTTAATATTTTATAATTTTTGGAGGAATCAAACTACTCCTAAATCACATTATTCGAAATTTTGTCTCTTCTACATTTCGAAAGAGACAACATATAAAGGCTCTGTTCCTCTTCCAAATAAATAATATACTCAAAAACTCAACATTGAATAATGTTCAATTAATACACCCAAGTGTAGAATCAAATTAAAGGTATTTTTCTCTTAATTACTAATATACCATCGGATTTTAGAAAAGACTATGTTTATGGGCTCCACTTCCCCAAATACCAAAATTCGTGGTCATACTGCTTAAGAATCCTGGCGAGGCCGTAGGTCGATCTTCCTCACGAGGCGACATGCCGAGAACCACAAATGGAACTGCAGCAGAGTGCCTTAGTGAGCCGCAGGCCGAACTTTTCCCCGTGAGACCGTAGGTCGAGTTCCACAAAGAGGCCAGTTGAAGAGCGTCTTGGCGAGGCCACAGGCCGAGTTTCACAAAGGAGCTAAAGGTAAACGCGGAATACCTCCGAAACGAAATTTATTAATAACCTACAAGGAAGAGCAACAACGATCATCAGGATTCTCTGGGAGATGTGGATGCTTCCTCTTCATTTTGTAAAATTCAACTGAGCGAAGCTCGGTTTCCCAATACTTTATTTATAACATATTCAAAAATTTTAAGTATCACATTTTTATTAGGTAAAATTATAATTTTATTATTTATAATCAAAAAATCAATTGTATATGGAACTAAACATATTTGTGCAACTACTCACAAAGATGATTATGGGTGTAATATGTTTATAACATTTTAAAAACTAATAAATTCCATCCTAGTTTTTAACATAGACAAAGCAATCATATAACAGATTTTTTAACTTAAAGAAAAAAAAATTAAGACTCTAGATTCAATAATTAGACTATCTTCTGTTTTAGTTGAGACAAATGATGTCATCCGCAGTTGTATCATTGCATAAAAACCAATACTAATATATATACCTATAGGCCCTAAATTAACTGAACAGAAAAGTGTATATTAACTGAAGTCTCGTGTCAGTCTTATCTGTTTATGAATGAAAGTTTATTATGAAAGAACTCAACTATTGACAATAGATCTAAATATTTCATCAAATGTTATTCTAGATTGTTGATTGAGATTCGTTCGATACAAATTATCAATAAAAACAAACCATCCTTTAAATGGTTATTAGGTGTACCAATGTGGATATGTATTTGCAAAATAAAACCAAAGCCATGACAATTAGTGAATTTTACGTTGTTTATTTTAAAACTTCAAACATATAAATTTCATTCGGGAGAAATCAATCTACGATATGTTTTTCTATTAAGTATTTTATTGTAAGTAAAACCTGGAGTAACAGTTATATAAACTGTGTAATGGTTCATCATCTTACATTTATGGAACTATCAAATAAATAAGGATAGAGGATGCTTGCATAATTAAATAATCTCATTTTGAGAATGTTTGTAAGTCGTGTTGAAAACCAATAAAATACCAATTAAGGTAATCCATTAATAAATACGCTGGTTCAGTCTTCCCCGGAGTGGATTAAATCTGAGTTAAGAGCTTTCGAAATTACAACCGATTTAGAATTCAATTTAAGTGTTAGTAGGCCTACTGTGGCGGGGGAGAAGAGAACTTAATGACGATAAATGCTCCAGCCCACGACTGTATCACTCACCTGGCCAAATTCCTTGATTTAGTCTACCAGTCCATCGACATTTTGAAGGTCACTTTCTGGCAGTTCATACCTTGCTGGAGTGTAGAAACGTATGACGAGTAGAGACTACAACATCTCTACAGTCACTGCTTGTGTGACAGTCATAGTAGGTGCGTGTCGGGTGCAATTTCTCCACAGTCGCTGGTAGTGTTGGTAGTTATAGTAGTTGCTTGTCGGGTGCAATATCTAAACAGACACTACTAGTGTGGCAGTATTAGTAGTTGCGTGTTGAGTGAAGTGTCTTCACAGTCACTGCTAGTGTGGCAGTCATAGTAGTTGCGTAATGGGTGCAATCTCTCCACAGACACTACTATTTTGGCACTCATAATAGTTGCGTGTTGGGTGCAGTGTCTCCACAGTCACTGCTAGTGTGACAGTCATAGTAGGTGCGTGTTGAGTGCAATATCTCCACAGACACTACTACTTAGTGTGGCAGTAATAGTAGTTGCGTGTTGAGTGAAGTGTCTTCACAGTCACTGCTAGTGTGGCAGTCAAAGTAGTTGCGTAATGGGAGCAATATCTCCACAGACACTACTAGTTTGGCACTCATAGTAGTTGCGTGTTGAGTGAAGTGTCTCTACAGTCACTGCTAGTGTGACAGTCATAGTAGGTGCGTGTTGGGTGCAATATCTCCACAGACACTACTAGTGTGGCAGTAGTTGCGTGTTGAGTGAAGTGTCTTCACAGTCACTGCTAGTGTGGCAGTCATGTAGTTGCGTAATGGGTGCAGTGTCTCCACAGTTGCTGATAGTGTGGTAGTCATAGTAGGTGCTTGTTGGGTGCAGGGTCTCCATAGTTACTACTAGTTTGGCACTCATAGTAGTTGCTTATTGAGTGAAGTGTCTCTACAGTCACTGCTGATGTAACAGTCATATTAAGTGCGTGTTGGATGCAATATCTCCACAGACACTACTAGTGTGGCAGTAATAGTAGTTGCGTGTTGAGTGAAGTGTCTTCACAGTCACTGCTAGTGTGGCTGTCATAGTAGGTGCGTGTTGGGTGCAATATCTCCACAGACACTACTAGTTTGGCACTCATAGTAGTTGCGTGTTGAGTGAACTGTCTCTACAGTCACTGCTAGTGTGGCTGTCATAGTAGGTGCGTGTTGGGTGCAATATCTCCACAGACACTACTAATGTGGCAGTCATAGTAGTTGCGTGTTGAGTGAACTGTCTCTACAGTCACTGCTAGTGTGGCTGTCATAGTAGGTGCGTGTTGGGTGCAATATCTCCACAGACACTACTAGTTTGGCACTCATAGTAGTTGCGTGTTGAGTGAACTGTCTCTACAGTCACTGCTAGTGTGGCTGTCATAGTAGGTGCGTGTTGGGTGCAATATCTCCACAGACACTACTAGTTTGGCACTCATAGTAGTTGCGTGTTGAGTGAACTGTCTCTACAGTCACTGCTAGTGTGGCTGTCATAGTAGGTGCGTGTTGGGTGCAATATCTCCATAGTCACTACTAGTGTGGCTGTCATAGTAGTGGCGTGGTGGGTGCAGTGTCTCCACAGTCACTACTAATGTGGCAGTCTTAGTTACGTGTTGGGTGCAGTGTTTCCATAGTCACTGCTAGTGTGGCAGTCTTAGTAGATGCGTGTTGGGTGCAGTCTGCAGTGTCTCCACTGTCACTGCTTGTGTGGCAGTCATGGTATGTGCGTGTTGGGTGTGTTGGGTGTCTCCACAATCACTGCCAGTGTGGCAGTCGTAGTAGATGCGAGTTGGGTGAAGTCACAGCTAGTGTGGCAGTCATAGTAGGTGCGTGTTGGGTGCAGTCTGCGGTTTCTCCACAGACACTGCCAGTGTGGCAGGCATAGTAGGTGCGTGTTGGGTGAAGTCACAGCTAGTGTGGCAGTCATAGTAGGTGCGTGTTGGGTGCAGTCTGCGGTGTCTCCACAGTCACTGCCAGTGTGGCAGGCGTAGTAGATGCGTGTTGGGTGAAGTCACATCTAGTGTGGCAGTCATAGTAGGTGCGTGTTGGGTGCAGTCTGCAGTGTCTCCACAGTCACTGCCAGTGTGGCAGTCGTAGTAGGTGCGTGTCGGGTGCAGTGTGCTATGGTCTCAGACCAATCAGTAGAACACAACACTCCCCACTGAGACCCGGTAATTGCTGGTCAAATTTACACTTTGCTCTCAGTTTGCTGCGATTTGTTGCGGATCGTGACCTATGGGCAGATGGGATCATGATGTATTTCCTACAGGAATGCTCATCGTTTCTCATCTTCAGTCAGAATCACGAGCTTCTAATGACTTTCAAAATTATTGCTTCTACTGTACATTAGATTTACCCAGCCCTCGGTCAAGGTTTGTTGTGATAATGCATTGTGAAAGTTCATCTCGCAATCTAACTTTCATAAGATTCTCCCGAATCTTTTCTCTCCGCCAAGAAAGAAGTCTTAAAGTTAAGTTACTTTGCGTATCAATTCAGTCAATAAAAACATTTTTAAAATATTACTTCTTGACTGATCATCTTTATTCTACATCTGATTCTATAGTCACTATAAAATAAATAGTCTTTAGTGTCGTCTCAGTGTCCAGCATGTGTTAATATAAACAATTCACTTTTTAGTATCAATCTTTCATTTTCATAAATAAAGCTTGTTTCAGATACTTATAAATATTATTAGTAAGACCATAATTTCGATGAGTACAATTATTAAGCTTCGAATCTTATACCTGGTTCTATAAATACATTTTTTTGACTGTGGATTAGTGACTGTACATTGCCATCCAGTCCCAACATTTAAAATGGCAAAGATACAAAAAAATTAGATTCTGTTGAAATACTAACTATACAGTAGAATAGTCTTATAAGTTCTTTTAAAATGATAGATTCTTTAAAACAGCAGCTTATGTAATCAGTAAAAATTAACGAAACTTTCTTCCATATGCGTTAGCATAGAGAAAGTAGTGATCGTAAAAAAAATTTTTACAAGTTGGTCTAAAAATCCATTTTCGAGTCTCCTGAACCCAAAAAAAAAATGTGTTTTTTGTTTTGTTTTTTTAATGTTGGATGTCTGTACGTATGTGCGTCTGTCTGTTTTTATGTGGACTTCACTGGAGACCAAATGGATAGATCGATTGTTATGAAATATGGTATGAAAATGGTATGAACAGTATGTAGATTTAGTCAATATTTACAGACTGTTTCTTCACTTTTTTGAAATTGTATTGTTTTTATTTTTATGGGCAAGAAACATAGAATTTTCTGTAAAAGTGCTCTAATGATTTTGATTAAATTTTGAGGAAAGATGTGAATTACAATTTAAAATATTTTAGGAAAACCGCATGTCTTTAACTTGGCTAATTTTTTAGATATGGTAAAAAACAAATTTGGGAATGAAACTGGTAATTTTCAAAGTTTTGATTTTTTAGTATTTAATATGGAGGAAAGTTTGTGCAAATTCTTTGGAACCATTTATTTAAAAGTTTGCAATAGTTTTTCGTTAACTATTGCTATGATGTTTTAAGTACATAAATCTACAAATGTTTTACACTACTTAACTTCAAATTAATCTATAGGTTTCCACGTACTTGATTCACAAAAAGCGTGACTACGGTGAGAACGATTGTATGAAAGGATTCTATTCTTCAGTGATCCGAGAGCTATTATTGTGAAATGCCAGAAGCTACAGGTGATCGGTGCCACGAGTGCCAGTGCGGGACCACTCCGAGCACAATGCCTCATAGTTTACCCTTGGATGACCTTCAATCACAACGCGTAACCGTCCATAAATGACAGTCTGTATAAACCATTGAAATGTCTTCTGTACGCACCACAGGATGTTGAATATTGCAACAGGTTAAAACACTTTTGTATATTAAACCACAAAGGATTGCTTTGTTTATACGTTGATGAACAATCGAAAATGTTAATATTTCAATATGTCGACTATTGAAATGGAATATTATATTCATATTCAAATTCGTATTCAATCGAACAAAAATTGAATAGAAACTTATCGACATATTGTTTTTGAATTTATCTCAATTTTGACAGCCCCTGAAAAGTCATTATGACATGTTGTTTATGATATCTCCATCCATTTACACCCTAAAAACTTAAATATTTACATATTTTTTTTACATTTACATATTAAAAAATGTTTATCTGTTAAGGACTTGACGAATACAAATTCTATTGCCAATTTTGGCTAAAAATAAGTTTGAATAGAATGTAATTTTATTTATTCTTGTAACTAATCGTATCTAAAACTACAGACAAGTAGGATAGCAGGTGGCCGAGCGGCCTAAGGCGTCAGGACTTGGCACCTTAGTTAGAGATAGCGCAGGTTCAAATCTGAACCTGGACAGTTTTTATCAGTAATATTCACCTTGTACTGTACTGGTTCTCCCCCTTACTCTGTCTGATAATTTCCCTGCGCAGATGAAAAGTATATGAGGAATGCGTAGAGTACGGTTAAAGAGGAGATCGGCCTTTTGATTAAAAAAAATATATATATATCATCCTCACTCACTCTCCAAGAATTTTTCCAAGAAGCAGACCTGACCCTTGTAGTCATAGTAGTATGTTTATGGCTGCCATAAGGTGTTATGTAGAGTGCCCTTTAGAGCCTACCTTGGCCAGAGATCATATTGGGTGACAACTGCCGAGCGGGGCTGCCCCATGGGGAGGCAGACGTAGAGTAAATCACACCCACAGTTATACACCACCAGCTGTCTTCAGCTCTACAAGGGCACCACGCGCCAACTTGTTCTAGCCCAACTTGGGTTAGTGTCACTTTCATTGCAATATATTATTATTAGCTTACGTTTACATTTTATCTCTACCCGAAGTTCATTTCTCTTGAGAGTTATTATCATACAGCCTTCCATTTACTCGTTATGTGCAACTTCCTCCACCCAACTTATTACCGACTTTTCTGCACTTGCAACGTATGCACTTGAGGGTTGTTCTGATGAAGACTTTGTCTTTTTTGAAATCTCCTAAACATGTGACCCATCCATCCTGCTTCTCTTCCTTCTCAAGGTCCTTCCAATCACTCGTTGCTGTCCCACCCATTTCCACTATAATCTCTTGTTGGTGTTTCATAACGCCATGTCCTTAAGATTCTTAGAAGGCACGATTCAAAACCTCCAAGACTTTTCTTCTAAAACCTCCACGTAATCCACGTATGTCCCTTTTTTTATTACTGTAGTTCCCAACTTCAAAGTGCGATAGTTGTAATATTCTCCCAGTTGTACTCAATGATTCACCTGTCAAACCTTGATCTAGGGGTGTTTGTCTTCCGTCTGGTGATAGTGTTATCGCCTTCCGGTGACATCCAATATTGACTCCGTCTCACCTGTCTTCTTCTCCTTCAGCTAACAACTGCATATCTACCACCAACTCACGACAGGTCAACAGCTTGGTATCTGTGGTCAGTAACAGAGTGCTTCACTTGTTAGATATGACAATATGTGTTATAACGTATCCAACATTGCGACCGTTCTAAAATAGTTCATAATTCATTTTCATGTTCCTAACTCTCATACATCTTTGTTTCATAATTTATAAATATTTGTTATTGCACATTTGTAGTATACTTTGTGTCCTCCATTATTTTTGTCCTCCTTTAATTTTATCCTTTGCTTCTTTGTTTTTAACTACTTATGTATTTTGCTTTGTTGTTATTAATTTTTAATATTATCTCTTGTTACACTTTGTTCAAGTTTTTATTGAATCTTTTAACTGTTTATTTTATGGTTCAATTAATTTTTGTATTAATGTTACTTAGTTGTTTGTTATAGTTTTTCCAACTATCATTTGTTCCTTTCATGTTTTATTCTGTAGTTTTAAGTTATTTTATGTAATAACTGTTAATATATTATTTTATGTTTTTGGTTAGTATTTTTGTCCACAGAGCCCACATCATTATATTATTAATTAATTTCATGTATGTAATTTAGCTGATCAGTACCTGACCGAACCTAGGTCTAGTCAGGTACAGCATATGACAATCAATTGTTAATGATTTTTGCCTATTACAAATAAATTTATTTTATTTGATTGTATAATTTACATGTTTTTAAATACATAGATATGTCTTTTTACACTTAATTTTTTTGATTGAATATCTTTGTTTTAATTTTAATCACCACCCGTAACAATGTTGTAATATACGTGTGAACAGTTACAGCTGAAAAAAGGTAAGAAAAATAAATAAATAAATAGATATCCCAGAATTGGCAATACATACTAAGAAAAGGCCTAAACAATCTTGGATGTGTTTGAATAAAAAGACTGTCCATAGGGCTCTCAATAGCAAATAATTTTAGAGTGGATGCTTTTCAAATATCAATATTATGTCTTTGCATATTTTGATCCAGTGTTGACAGCAACAAGGTACCATTTTATAATTACGTAATGGATTGAGGGGGGGGGGTAAATTCGTAAACATAATGGTTTGTTCCTACATCAACAATAAGCTTCTGTAGGTTAGGTTAGGTTAGGTTAGGTTAGGTTAGGTTAGGTTAGGTTAGGTTAGGTTAGGTTAGGTTAGGTTAGGTTAGGTGGGTTAATCCCGTTGTAATCAGTCACGAAAATAAATAAACATTTTATTGCGTATAATCAGGGTATGCACGTCAAAAATTGTCAATACATATAGCCATGAATAAATTGTTAAATACAGTACAATTTTAAAATTATGAAACTAAAAACAACCAAATTTATAAATAAATAAAATAAATAAGTGCTCAAACACTAAACTAGTCAACAAATAAAGGAAAGTATCGTAGATAAAACATGCAACCCCAAGAACACAGCATCCATGTTTTGCTGCACAAACATCCCAGCGACTCATGAACTCATCTACTGAATATAATGCTTTAGTCTATTTAACGTATTTAACACGAGTCTTTAATTTTTCTTGGTTGTTTTCAGTTAACAGTTCTTCAAAAAGTTTGTTGATTAGTCTGGCACCAGCTAGGCGTGGGGTTTGTTCTCATAGTGCCAGCCTGTGTTGTTGAGTTCTTAAGTTATCCTTGCCTCTGGTGAAGTCTTGGTGGACACTTCTACCACGAACCAAGGAACAAACTGATCCACAGTGTAGTATATCCTTTAAACGTATAAAGGCAAGTTATGAGTAATCCCAACTCCTTGAAGGATTCTCAACACTACTCTCTGCAGACTAATGTTGCGTTAATTCCAACAGCTTTTTTAGTTCTTTTGTTGAAGAGAATGATGCTGAGAAACGCTAAGTGGAGACTCTGATTTTTAAATGGATTGATTTACTAGTGTAATGACAGTAGTCCCAGTATAATTCATGGAAAAGTCTTCTCAACCGTCCTCGAATAATCATTAAGTTGGAAAACCCACAGAAAAAAAAAGCAGAAGTCGCTTTCTTATGGTTATGGAGGTTACAGCGAACACCTAAGTGTCTGTTATACATGGTGCCCCGTAAGTATCAGCCAAACCTCTGTAGATAATTCTTGGGTTAAAACAAACAAAAAAGTCATGTGTATAATCATCTCGCACCACTATCCATATGTCCCTCAGTATATGATTTTTACAAAAAGGTTAATATCTCTGAAGTTTGAAATAAAACCATGAAAATTGGCATAAATGTTTATCTTAATAGTATTCATATAAAAATTTTTTATAGTTATTTTTAATTCGGCGACCATTTAAAATTTTTAAAGCTAAATATCTTAATAACCTTAAATTTTATTAAAAACCTGTAAGTGACAAAAATATTTAAACATTTATTTATGCAAATAATGGTATAAAAAGTTTAAAGATCGAACCATAATTAACTGAGAAATTGAAATTACTATCAAATCTTTTATATATTATAATACGTGAAGCCGTTTTTTGTTAACGCAACTATTCCCTTATTTTTTGAGATATTTAAACGGTCAAGGTGTCAAAAAATTTGCCTCTGTTCGTAGTTGTGCAATAATGTCTTAATTATTCAGTATATTCACCCTGAAGGGAATGGGAATCTCTTAAAGTACGTTTTTCAGTCATACGTGCATGTTCTTCAGGACCAAATGCCAACATGTAAGAGGTAGCGACCTACACTCATACCCAACTAGAGGCAGGGAGGACTACCGAACTGGGAGACACAGAACGGTGGTCCATGAACGACTGCCTTCCCAGGCGGGAGTTCATTTTGTCAACAGGTTGCCTAACGCAATCAAAAGTGCCACAATGCCCAAGGTATTCAAAACTCGTCTGAAAACGTTTCTGATTGATAACGCTTTCTACAGTACCGACGAGTTCATGGCACATGAATGGGGGATCTAATTGGCTGACTGACTAGGGGCTAGACTGGGATAATCCGAATAAAAGGGAGCCTGTATGAAAAATAAATTGTATGTTTGAATGAGATTTTCATGTTAGTATGAATGGAAAATTTTAGCTATAAATATTAACTATGACGATTGCCATACAATTATATATTGTTTTAAGCAATAAACCTATTTATTATTATTATTTATTATTATTATGATTAACATGGAGAGAGATTTAAACGAATCGAAAAGTAACAGCTGTTCGAATGTAAATAATATTTCCAAAAAAGTTTTAACACCTGTTGGAATGTAAACAATAACTCGCGGGGTTTACCGAGGCACTTGGCCAGCGATGCGCAGTAGACTAATTGGAGTGGGGGAGCCGCCGAGTCAGTGTTTGCCATATGGTAAATAAAAATCGAAAATAAATAATCTGAAATTTAAATTGTTGTTTACAACCTGACTTAACCTTGTTATTGTTAATAGATAAATAATAAACAATTGTGACAATTACTACTAATTAATTAATAAATGACGCATTTAACTTTTTTATTTATTTGTTTAAAGATATATTAATTTTATCTTAATTTGATTTATAATCAAATTAATATTCCTATTTCCAGAGTAGACTTTGCAAAGGCAGCATAATTTGTTGTTTTAATTTAGCAATAAGAGGTTTTAACTCAAATTAAACATGTAAACAACCTTTCTGATTAGTCGTTATTATAAATGTAAACAAACAACAGAGGAGGCGAAAATAAATTCTTTTTCACTACACTACTATGAGTTCAGCTGTTTTCGTTATGTGTTTACAACCTGCGAAACATCATATTTTCAACAGCTGTCTATTGTTTACTACCGAAAGTAACATTGTTTACAACCGAAAATTTTCCACAGTCAACAACACCTGTTTTTATTCCGTAGTGTAGTGAAAAGTATCGTTCAAAACTCGAGTGAAAGTGTTTTGTATGTTCTCGACCATTTGAAGTGCTCGACAAGTCTCGCACTTCAAACATATGGTCTTGAACATGCAAAACCCCACTTTCCACTCTTGTTATGAAATATACTATTCTACACAGAGAGGCGCTGTAAGCGCAGCTTGACCCGCAACACGGTCAGTCACATGGTGGAGGGATAACAGTGGTGGGACTGGGACTGCCCTCCCCTCCACTCCTAGTATTATTCCCCTTACGTGCAGGCAAAGTCCATTGCGAGTTATAATATAGAGGAGATTACTCTTTTCATAATGTTAAACCAGGGAAGGTTGTAAGCATGGTTTTATTCACATTCGATTGCAGGCTCTGCTCTACCGTACTTGAAGATTTAAACGGTAATTAAATTCAGTTATTTTATTTATATCATTATTATTCTACTATCAAACAAAAACAAATGAAAGGAATACGTTTGTAAGACTTTTGAAGTAATATAATTGCGTGTTTATACTAATAAACAGGTAGCAACGCAAGTAATGTGAGTGAGATACTGCAAATACATTGATTATCGTGATTTTACGTTATACAGTTAACCTTCTATCATTTGTAGTCAAAAATCACAGGCCGAAGGCCGAGGTGTAACGGGTGCAATGAATGGCGGGTTTGGCTCACGAAGCGTGCAGGGGTGTCCCCTAGTAAAAAAGATTTCTTCAGGAATAACTCCGTTGTTATAGTTCGAATAAAATAACTTTGGTACTGGCGGAACGCCCTCGCTCCACTGGTCTGAGATGACAAAACTCTGAGCTTTAATTTGCTGTCAAACTTAAAATAAGTAAGCAATAATTTTCAAACTAATTTTATAGTGTCCACCAGTTTATATTCTTTAAGGAAAAATTATGCCGGAGATTTTTCTTGAGCTAAATTTTTATAGCGATATTTGTATTTAAAAACACGGTTTTATGAGTGAAATTGGTCGTGAGTCGTCTTCAACCTGTCACTGTAGCAAAAATAATATTAATAAAATAATTTCTTGTGGATGGATGACAGTTTGATTCATTGTGATTAGTTTGGTAAAAGTCTCATTTAATAATTCAAACAGATTAATGAGAAATTAATTTTTTTGTAAAACCTTGCAAACTCGGAAACGAAAAACGCTAGACAAAATTTATTTGAGCAAACATTACCTGTGTTATTTATGTATAGTTAAAATAATACTGTGGTACTAATAAAACATGCGGAAAAATAATGAAGAGTTGATGAAGTAAACTCATATTTCGTTTACATCGAGGCTGTGTCGGACGCGTAAGGTATACTCTGCTCAAGGGAAAGTGTAGACTGAATATTCAGTCCAAGCGTAAAACGAATTCCGATCGAAGATATTTCCAGATAAGAAATGTTTCTCCAGTAAGAAATAAGGTAAGTTAGTTGACTTTTGACTTTGAGGTGTGTTCGTGTTCAGTTCTTTATCGATTTGACAGTGCTTAGTATAGTTTAATCACTAGTTTGTTTTTATTACAGTTATTTAGTTTTAGTGATATAACACGTTTTTATTTATTTAGATGTGACAATAATGCTATAGGATTCAGTGTGTATATAATTATCAGTGTTTATTGCAATTATAATATTTAGGCTATTTCAAATTTTAGGAAGTGTTCTATTAGTAGTTGACAAGAAATGTTTGCAATGGAAGAGGCAAGAGCTGAGCCAGTGACTGTACATTGTGCGTGTGGTATCACTGCCGCCTTGTTGACAATCGAGTTTAGAAACCTTCTGAATCTTTCTTCCTAATTCAAGAAAATTCTATTTAATACGAGAGTATGATTTTAGTGTCACTTAAATAACACAATTAATTTGGGTTTAAAGAAATTTTATCTAGCGTTAGTCATTATCGAATTTACAAAGGTTTACAAAAAAATTAATTTCTCATTAAACTGTTTGAATTATTAAATGAGACTTATACCAAACTAATCACAATGAATCAAACTGTCATCCATCCACAAGAAATTATTTTATTATTATTACTCTCGCTACAGTAACAGGTTAAAGACGACTCACGCCCAATTTCACTCATAAAACCGTGTTCTTAAACACAAATATCACAATAAAAAAGCAAATTAGTTTAAGCAAAATATCCAGCATAATTTTTTCTTAAAGAATATAACATGGTGGACACTATACAAGTAGTTTGAAAATTATTGCTTACTTATTTTAAGTTTGACAGCAAATTAAAGCTCAGAGTTTTGTCATTTCAGACCAGTGGTGCGTGGCCGTTCCGCCAGTACCAAAGTTATTTTATTCGGACTATAATAGATAACATTTTCAATTTCTCAGTTAATAGTTGTTCAATCTTAACAAATTGTATACCATTATTTGTAAAAATGTTCTCAACGTTTTGTCATATATAGGTTTTTAATAAAATTTAAAGTTACTGAGATATTTAGCTTTAAAGTTGAATAAGTGAATAAGTAAGAAGGCCGTCAATTTGAAAATAATTATTGTAAAAAAGAAATGGTTATTATTGTAAAATTATTAATGATTTTATTTCAAATAACTTCAGAGATATTAACCCCTTTTTCTAAAAAGCACATACAGACGTATAGACGGACGGATAACGGTGTGAGATAGATCATTTGTAACACAAGGGATGACCCTCCAGAAATTTGACTGGATACTTGCGGGGCACCCTGTATAGAGATTACAACTAATGTACATGTTTACATATCTAACTACATCTATCCTTCAGTATTGGGGGAAATAAGGGAGGGATTGACAAGGTGCTGGCCCTGCCATCTGCAAGGCAATCTGGAGACTAACTACTCGACATTTAGCACACTATTGCAAGCAACCTCTGTTTATTCCTCCTCTGTGGAAAAACTTACATAAAAACTTTTAAAATCGCATCAATTTGGATTGAGAATAAATATTTCATCACAAAAAACAATCCTCAAGCAACTAACCAACAGCCTGCTCTTCTGAAAGATGTTCAATATCTAATTATAATATTTTTAATGAATTAAGGATGGTATTAGAAATGTAGCCTAATCCAAAGCGTGGAGTGTGTTGTTCCAGAACGACTGAACAATGCTGAGCCCGGTCTGACAAACAGGTTCGCCAGCAGCCGGCCAATAATGGCCGAGTCTTGTCCCATATCGCACTGCGACAATGCCACATTAACACCCCATTACTTGATTAATCATGTGGAGCTCGGCTTTCTCTCAGTCGCGGGTGTGCCGAGGATGCCCCGATCACTCGTCCCGTGACCTGGAAACGTATTTGCTCGGTGGGTTTCCTCGACCATGACCTAACGACGCTCTTTGTTATGTATTCCTCAACCTGAATGGGGTTTGTATACTCATCACCATTAACCCTGGCTTATTGTGTTCCTCTGATAATTTAATTTGTGTGACGTCCTATTTTGGGCGACTCTACACGATACAAATTAGTGCACTCAAGTTAACTCTAGAGCCTGTTTCGTGCCAGATTCAAACCCCCGTGAAACGGATACTCGTTTGATTAACAACCTTTGTTCACTATCTATTACAACATACATTCTACGTATGCGTTTCGTAATAATCTTGAATCCATTCATTTATGTGACATTTGTGAAATTGAAGTTATATCTCAAAAAAGCTTATATAAAGGTATAAACCAACTTTCTCGGGAACTTAGAGGCTATCAAATTAAATTCACCAAGAGAATCCACTGAACACCTTCGCAAATGCATCTGAATAGTTAGTTCATCGAAAGTAATATACTATCCTGAGATGGTTCTTTTATATTTTTGATAAAAACCTTTGAAAGTATAAGAAATGGATTACATAAACAAGTTGTCCTAGAACAACTATCTTTAAAAATTCATTCATAATAGCAGTTGACTTGTTCACAGAGAGGTGTTGATTTTATCTCTTCTTCTTTTAAGCTATTAAAAGGTCATTTTGTTGAGTATGTGTGAAAGCCTGTCGTGCCTTTTGACAGATTGGGTAATCTAGACAACAAAAACCTGAAGACAATCCACTTAAAAGCACTTGATACACTCGGAATTGGCGACGTTCAGCACCAAATGAGTTTGACAGTACAGTATTGCGAATGTCATTACACAGTAGTAAGTTGCGTAAACGATAAAACACATACCTGTCGTAGCTAATTCCACGATATAAAGTATTTCAATTCTAAGTCTTTTCAAATACAACCTATCTTCGAACACGAATTGTGGTGCGCCATAACACCATATAAGGCATCACTCTAGATGACCAGTTGGATATTTCTTACATCAATAATCATCTTTAGTATTAATATTAAATATTAACAATCTGATTTCAACTCTAGGATTTTAAGGAAGAATCTACTCTATCATCTTTGATTGATAATAATAATGAAATTAAACAAAGTAAACTCTTTTCTTATCCGCTAAAGTATTGAAGTGCTGATGTGACAATGCCTCACGATCGTAGGAAGGGAATCTATTGACCAGCCTGAAGGACAGACAATGACATCTGGAGCCGGGACGGGCGGGCCGTATACATTAGCGAGTAATATGTGGCATTAGCATGGACCGAGCACCCAAACAATCGTGGTGGGACCACCAGAATACAATGAGCCTGGCTGGCGTAATGAATGGGGCGTCCAGGCGCCGGTGATCTTGACTTGGGGGCTCTATATTGAGTAATTAACGGGGCCAAGTGTTCAAGTCTGTCCAACTTGACTTGAGGGCTCTATATCGAGAAATTAACGGGGCCAAGTGTTCAAGTCTGGCCAACTTGACTTGGGGGCTCTATATCGAGTAATTAACGGGGCCAAGTGTTCAAGTCTGGCCAACTTGACTTGGGGGTTCAATATCGAGTAATTAACGGGCCAAGTGTTCAAGTCTGGCCAACTTGACTTGGGGGCTCTATATCGAGTAATTAACGGGGCCAAGTGTTCAAGTCTGGCCAACTTGACTTGGGGGCTCTATATCGAGTAATTAACGGGCCAAGTGTTCAAGTCTGGCCAACTTGACTTGGGGGCTCTATATCGAGTAATTAACGAGGCCAAGTGTTCAAGTCTGGCCAACTTGATTTTGGGGCTCTATATCGAGTAATTAACGAGGCCAAGTGTTCAAGTCTGGCCAACTTGATTTTGGGGCTCTATATCGAGTAATTGACGGGGCCAAGTGTTCAAGTCTGGCCAACTTTACCAAGGGGTTCGATATTGAGCAATTAACGTAGCTAAGCATGCAAGTCCAGACAAGTTGATTGGGTGACCACAATATTGATTAATTATTATAACCAGTTTCCAAGGCTGGACGTTAAGAAGATGACTTTACTTTCGAATAACTGAAATACAGTAATAAGAAGGAAAAGCTGATCTTCTTTGAGTCAAGTTAGAGTCAAATTCTTTCTACGTAAAGGATGCTTCTTAATTTATTATAAAACCTAACCCAACCTTTACATAACAACATAACCTAACAAATTTAATCAAAATAAATAACCATTAAATATAGTGTAGTGAATTTTAGGATATGGTGAAAGAGAGCCTGGTCCCTTCGAGAAATTGGACAGGATTATAAAAACTTTAATCTTAACTCCTCCATGGTAAGTGAGAGGTTTAAAGAGATCTGTTACAACTTTAAGCCAGTGCTTACAGATATGTAGTGTAGATATAGTAGAACGATCCCATAATAGCTTTACGTGGTTCGGATTCCACGTAAAGCTGTAGGTCCCTTAGTTGTTCTGGCTGTTGGGCTATTAATAAATTGCCCTTTATGAGGAACAGTTGAACTTAGTTAGTAACCAGACTTCACTCATACACACTCATACTACACTCATATCATCATTCATATTCGTCTTAAAATACGCAAAACGTTGTGTTGGCATCTCATATGTAAGAATTAAATGAATGTCCTAGATATCACGTGATGTGTACAGTATTGGTTATTAGTAGGCCTAACTAAGTAGGAAACACGTATATGTACAACATTTACAAGGAAATCAGAATAATACAAGTAACAAAATAAAACGAATTTGCTTATTTGTGCATTAATTAATTTAGGATGGAAAGAGTGCATGCAGCCAGCAACAACTCTCTGCACCTTCCTAAGAATTTTTGAATTAATTTTTTTAGTTCTGTAATATAACTATACTGGAATACTTAATCTAAAATAATGTAATAAAAACTAAAGCTATAACCAACAAGCAGTTAAAACCATTGCCAATCTTATTATTTTACATTATCTAAAACAAGCCACGTCCAGGCGAATTCTTTTTGGTTCCAAGGATTTTTTATTTTATTTTAGGGTTCTGACCACGAGAAATGGATTGGCACAGGTTTTAACTATGAGAAAATTTATATTTCTGCCTCAGAGGCTCCTAGACGTCCCGTGTTGGAATTATTTAACAATTTATTATTTAGAAGATCGTATGTGTTTTGTTTACTTACTTGTCCATATGTGCTATAATTATTTAATATTTTATTATTTTTTGAACATTGTTGTGTATAATTACCAACTTTATTGTGTTTTCACTGTTTTTTTTTTTTTTTTACTCTTTATTAATTAATGTGTTTATACACTATTTGTATTTATTTTCATAATTGATAATTAAATTCTTTATTTATTATTTTATTACCTAAAACAAGCAGCGTCTGGACGAAATTTCTTTAGGCTCCAAGGATTTTTAATTATTTTGAGAGGTTTTCGACCACGATACATCGGTTGGCGCCGGTTTCAACCCTGGGATATTTCTGATTTTTGCCCCAGAGGCTTCTAGATGTCCAGTGTTATCAACTTCCAGTAGAAAAAAAACAATATGGAACCATTTCGACATCTAGCAGAAAGTGAGGTATCAAACTATATGTATTTATTTCTTAGATCACATTATCCCACTAAATTTCGGAAGAGACAACATTTAAGGACTCTGCCCCCCTCTCAAATAAAAAATGTACTCAAAACCCCTACATTGGGTAATGTTAAACTTAAACACTCAAGGGGGGTCAAATTAAAGGTATTCTTCTCTTAATTATTAATATGCCATCAGATTTTAGAAAATACTATGTTTATGGACTACACACTGCCCCAAAACCAAATTCATGGCCATACTGCTTAAGAATCCTGGCAAAGCCGTAGACCGATCTACCTCACAAGGCGACATGCCGAGACCCACAAATGAGACTGTAGCAGTGCCTTGGTGAGGCCGCAGGCCGAACTGTCCTCCGCACAGCCGTAGGCCGAGTTCCACAAAGAGGCCTGTTGAAGAGCGGCTTGGTGAGGCTGTAGGCCGAGCTTCTCCACGAGGCCTCAGGCCGAGTTTCACAAAGGGGATAAAGGTAAAGGAGGAAGACCTCCGAAACTAAATTTTATTAATAACCTTCAAGGGAGAGCAACAACAAACGTTCCTCAGGATCCTCTGGTAGATATGGATGCTACCTCTTCAGTGTGCAACATTCAGCTAAGCGTAGCTCGGTCTCCCAGTACTATTAATTAAAGTACTTTTTTAATAGTTAAAAAGAAAAAAAAAAGACTAACAATAAATAACAGATACAACAGTTAAAATAATCAACAAACATTAATAATTACAATAGAACATGAACTGTGCTATGTATACAACATGCCCATATTCACTCTTGGATTTTTTATTTTATTCATAAGTATTACAAATATACTTATTATTATATTTTCTTATTGTTATTTACAAAGAAAGTTAACATCACACAACACAAAAGTATTGTAATATAAGCAAAACATTTACAACACATTATGGTTATCAATTTCAGCAAATCACATTTACCTTCCTCAGAACATTCCCTAAGTTTCGTATTTCTTTACCAATACGTAAAATACTTATTAAGAAGCTATTTCATATTTAGCTTTGTATCCTACACAAAATAGTTGACACCTATCTTAATAAAAAAAATCTTACAATCCTATTAAAAAAAATAAACCTCATTAACATAAAGTAACAACTGTCCCAGTATATATAATCACCAACATTTTCTGAACGTGTCAGATCCAATAAATTCAAAAACCGGTATTAAATATTACATTTAACTCTAGATGAAACATTTTATTGAAAGGTAGCGTAATTCTGATATATAACATATTTATGGGTTTTTTATATACTTAGTTTTTGCAGCATAGTTTGTAGTTATGAGGAAATGTAAGATAGATCCAGTAGATAATGGTTTAAACAATAACTATATTTATTTATTGGCCGATATGACGACAACCAGACCCACGCCCACGACCAAATATCACGTTGGGCAACCACCGGCAGACCCACCCACTTGCTCTACTGACCTTGATCATGGCCTATGATAAATACGAGACAACTGAATGAACCGGGAAATAAATCGTGAAACCGGAAGACTTCGTGGGTCCATTTTCGGAGGCTGTCAACAGATCTGCCACGTATTCATCACGGGTGGTGTTTGTGTGTGGCATTTCGAAGACAAGAAGAACAACAACGAGAGGAAAACAAATCATGTTTAATATTATTCACCCTTAGGAAAGTGTGGTGACACAAAAATTATGTAACGGTTCCTTTTCTGTCCCTGTTTCTTAATTTATCAAAATGTCTTCATACACTCGCTGTGCCCTTTCATTTTTTATTCCTCTGTCCATTTCATTAATATTTTCTCCTTTGCTTCTTGAAGATATTTTTCATTTTTTATTTCTAGTTTGAAAATTTTCGGTTTACATGTCTTCTCTATTGACATGTCGGTTATATTGAGGTGTGTCAAATCTGTCTGTTTCCCTGAACCAGTTCGAGTTCTGCTTGCTGTATTTCACGTGATTAAATAATCTCTTTGTTAATCTGTTGTCTTTCATTTCGTATAATTGGCCAAAGATTTTTTTTAATAGTGGTGCTCTGTTTGTTTATTAAGGTTTCCGAAGTTTGTTGATTATTTCCTCATAATGTGAAATTTCTTCTGGACGATCTGTGAATAACCGATCCCTATTCAAATCGCATACCCAATGTGACTTCAAATCAATAACTTGTACAACGTTAACAAGCGAGCTTATCATTGAAATACTTGGCGATCCTTAGGGAAGTGAGCTAGTTGACAACAGTCTTTTGAAAATCAAACCTTTTACCTTGTTCGACTCTTAACTGCTGAACAGTTACCGCAAGAAACTAGGACAAGTCAGGTACAGTTGATCGAGCTTTCATGGAACCATGCTGACAAGGTAAGATCAGGTGGCAGACTCTCTAATATAAAAAACTGTGTACAACCTTCTCAAATATCTAGGGTAAAAGACGTAGAATATATATCGGTCTATAATTAAACATACTTCAAGCTCCCCTACTAGTGCTGTCCTTCAAATAAGAAAAAACTCTCCCGTCGCTAAACTTCATTTGAAGAATACGAGAAATGCAAGCAATAAAGCAAATCTCACGTGGTTATAGCGGTTCATACACTACACGTGCATTGCACGCCGTGTCACACACTATAAATGCAGTTCGCTCTGAGACGTGTCAGAAGTCGGTGTTCAACTGTGATATTTTGGCACGCCGTGCGCCACACACTGTAAATGCAGTGACGTGTCAGAAGTCGGTTTTCAACTGTGATATTTTGGCACGCCGTGCGCCACACACTGTAAATGCAGTGACGTGTCAGAAGTCGGTGTTCAACTGTGATATTTTGGTCCGCCGTGCGCCACACACTGTAAATGCAGTGACGTGTCAGAAGTCGGTTTTCAACTTTGATATTTTGGTCCGCCGTGCGCCACACACTGTAAATGCAGTGACGTGTCAGAAGTCGGTGTTCAACTGTGATATTTTGGTCCGCCGTGCGCCACACACTGTAAATGCAGTGACGTGTCAGAAGTCGGTGTTCAACTGTGATATTTTGGCACGCCGTGCACCACACACTGTAAATGCAGTGACGTGTCAGAAGTCGGTTTTCAACTGTGATATTTTGGTCCGCCGTGCGCCACACACTGTAAATGCAGTGACGTGTCAGAAGTCGGTTTTCAACTGTGATATTTTGGTCCGCCGTGCGCCACACACTGTAAATGCAGTGACGTGTCAGAAGTCGGTGTTCAACTGTGATATTTTGGTTTTATCACGACCAGCCATACATTTAGTAACGAAAACTAAAGCTTTAGACGTTTTGCTGATCGTTGAAATACATGAAGATATCAAAGCGTTGAAGAAGTGGAGGTAAATATAGGCTAAAAAATGGTTGACGAAGAAAGAAAAGTATTCTGACATCAGACTCCTGAAATTGGGAGAGAGAAAAGCTGATGTAACACTATTGTTAAAAGTAAAGCCAATATTACCTAGCTGTAGCGCATGAAATATTACATCCAAAAATTATGCACACTCTCCAAGTGGCGCGAGACTGCCGTGCTTTGCACGTTGTTCTCTCTCTATACACTGGCACGCTTCGTCAATATTTGGCACGTATATGGTATGGGCTGCTTTTAAGATACGAAATATTTCTATGAATAAAATTGTTCTACACACAGGACTAACTTCTCATATAAAAAATTCTCATGTGATTTTTATAAATGATAATGTTGACAAAATATATTAGATTTCAAGTATAAATTGATTATTCCTTTAGTAACTAGAATCTAAATTTTCCGGTGACAACCACGTCGAGGTACTACGAGTATCTACAATATTTACAAGATAACCAGACGTTTTGCCCTTAGTGTGATGTGGCATCCTCAGTGGTTTATCTGAGACTGAGATCGGAGGATGACAAGAAACGTTTGGTTGTCTTGTAAATATTGTAGATAGTACTTTGACGCGATTGTTACCAGATAATTTAGATACTCTATTTCACGTTGAGAATGCAGTACAACTCTTATGGACAAATACAGCGCTACTAGCTGGTGCAAAAATATAGAGCACTGTCTGTCTGCCCACTGTCATATAGCATCCTCACGGTTTTGCTCGGATATTATATTACAGTATTTTTGTTTAAAAAACATATGTCTAAAATGTCCCATAAAATTTAATTAGGTATTAAATAGTGTATAAATCAATCATCGTTAGTTAAACATTTATTCAAAGAACAAACAAATTATTAACTATATAAGTTTGTAGGTATTTTCATATATGTTTATTCATTTACAAGAAAAATGTTACTGATAAAAAGACAAATATAGTAAAATAGAAAATAAATTATCAAGTATAATGCTATAAATTAATGTCTACTTGAAGGAATCAAGTTTTAATTAACCTATTCCATGAAAAAAAAAACTAGCGTTTATTTATTTGTACAACCCTGTTTTGTACCTAAATTACATTTAGGTTGAAATTATTAATTTATTTAATACAAATACGTTTGTATATAATAATTTATGTTGCGTTATTAGACGTATTTTACAACAATATTCAAGAAACGTATGAATTGTGTTACAATAAATAATTTATTAGTTTTAGTAAAAATAATATCTCAAACAAATAAAAACCTGCTCAGTGTGTGTCCTATATTATCACTAACTCATCAATATCTCAACTGAGGTCAAGGCGGGCGAGTGACTCGTTTGGGCCTTTCGCTCTTTTCATCTTATCTGTATAATGCAAAGGAAGGAAGTACTGTACAAGCGTACATTCAGTGTTTGAGGTTATTGTTTTTGTTTTCTGAATGTCTTGAAAAAGTGATCGAGTGAATTCAACAATTATAATTTTAGTGATTCAGTGTGGTCTTTAACAATGGAAAAAAGCCAAAGGAAAAATAATTAAAAGTAGTAAGAGGAAAACAGTGTTAAATGTATATAAATTTCGAAAAGTGATACCCGGATAAAAATGTCACTTTTTATGTAAAAGTAACCAGTGAGGCTACGTTAATTAGTGAAAAACTAAGTTTGAAGAATTATAAATTAAGAAAGGAAGGAGATTGTGGACAGATTGTCACGCCAACAAAAATACCTCAAAAAATGAAATACAAAGCAAAAAATATAGTTAAATTTTTATCTTAATTTTGACTATGTTTTTATCAAAGTTAAAAAAACTGCCTCCAGAGGATATATGTTGATAACACTGAACTGATTTCAAATTCCTTGTATGATTAAATGAACAAACAGAACAAAAGAATAGTATTTATAAATATATTCAAAGACAGTTAATAAACAGGAATAAGTTAAGATCAACAACTCATTAAACTTTTGGAACGGGTGGGTTACTACAAAATAAATCTGACGCTTATACACTATAAAACACATACTGTATTGTAAATGATTTGATGTCCTGTTAAAATAACTGAAAAATAATAACTGTCTTTATGGCTGTAATTTTCATAGCCTAATAGTATAAATTCAACTTTAAACAACATATTTTTAGCATAATAGGTTTATATAAAAATAAATATTCTTCTTGGTTCATATTTTAGCACCGATGGAATCGTGGATGGTTCACAGTGAGGCCAACTCACCAACACGATGACAACTGCGCGCGGCACAGTCATGTTTCTTTGTCACTTATTACCGACTAAACTATGCATATTGGTGAAAAAAGTTTCAAATAAAAAATAAAGTACCAGTTTTTATCTACAACTTTCCCGCTGACGAAACTTACTTGACCAAAAAATAGAAAACTTCCTCACAGATCGACTTTTCGATGTCTTTTCTCAAATATATGAACTAATTTTTACTTATATTATATTATTACAAATTAGTTTTATTTTATGATCAATTCATTCTAACACAGTAAGCACCCACTACTTCTGTACAAAGTTTACACAAAATTTCAAAATGTTCAATCAATATTTATTCACTTAAAATGCAGTGCAATTGAATTGTGGCTTCTCAAAACTGAATCTCCAAGGACTACGTTGTTACGTTGTTAAAGCATATGGTAATTTTTATAAATTTTTAACTTTTTTTCACCTTTAATAACAGGCAATACATATTTTCCCAACCATTTCCATGCGACAATTTGATTGTATGATTAATTTTCATCAGCGAGTCAACATTTTTATACAGTGCTGGACCTCAAAAACTCCCATTTGATTAGCATTGCTTATGGGCTTACCGTACTTCATCCTCAATGTGAAATAGAGTAGGCCTATAGTTTATGACACCGGCCGCTTAAGCCTAAGTTCTAAGATTCCTTTAGTAAATTTAAAGTTCCATGTATATGGAAGAGCAAAAGGGATATTTAAAGAAAAATTATATTTCTCACCAAATTGACATAAAAATGACATTAAACATATAGATAATATATTGTTAACGACCGTTATTTTTAAGAACATTCTAAGGAGGTTTTGTAGAATATAGAAAATAAATAAGAATAAAATATTCTTATTAAGTTTGGTCAAATATACAAATATATTATCACTATCATAAGTATTCTGAACGTATTTTTGTGAAATATTTTTTATATTACGACATTAGTTTATGCCTTACGTTAGTTTTTATTCAGATATTAGATGGTCTTTGGAGATGTAACCATGCAGACACCCAACACTACAGAAACTGTGCTCATATGAGTCCCATAATAACTAGAAATGAATGCTGCTACTCTCGATGATTTCCTTGACAGCTAAGTGGTCTTAACACCTCGGCCCACTCCCAAATGGGTTAAGTGTGGTTTACACTCCTTCAACTCGCCCTCTACCCAATGGTCAGCTCATGTTGTTGACATTGAATCCGTTTGCTCTTTCGAAATCGGCCACGGAATAATGCAATCGTTTAGAAACTGTCCTTTGGCAACTCGATGTCTTTGTTAGGCCGTTTGTCTCCTAATCTTTATAGGTCCATGAAACCTTTGATTGATAAGTTATCAAGGGAGTGGCTATGGCCCGGGAATGTCTCCATTAGGCCCGGTCACCACGATTTGTCAACGCCTCCGATCTTCCCTTCCACAACTCTGGTGGCCAATCTCCCGCAAACAATTTCCTTCACCTGCTCTAAATCTCTCTGACAATCTAGCTCCAAACCGCTGTCAGAGCCAATATTGTAACACATCTGTTGATGTCAAGTGAAACATTTCAAGTCCAGCAACAGAACTCTTTATATTCATTCGTTTACAACAACTGTCAAAAATTGAATAAAATATCGATTTATAAGAGTTACATTTTTAATCTTAACCTAATCTTACAAAGTAGCCTAAACTGAAATACATGTTAATATTCCTCTATGTTAAACGTGTGCGGCGTTAACTTCTTTCTCTAGAAAAATCACATAATAATTTTTCATTATTGTGAATTGCAAAACAAACACTAATATCAGGTGTGTCGGAACATACATCCTATTAAGGCTGTTTGGTCAAAAAAATTCATTTTTTTTCGATTTCAATTACTTTATATCAACTATTAAACGCCTCCCAAGTAGATTTTTCATTAAAATTATAGTTATAAAATTACAGTTACAAATACATCACCTCAAAGATGCGAATTTGGGCTTTCTTGGTACATACAGAATTAAGAAATATTTTCACGATTATTCTCAAATTTTAAAAACGGACCCTCACAGGACTGGTCTTATTCATTATTTATTTTAAATTACGTAACTTTACTGCAAATTAGCAAATTTTATTTTAAATAATTAATGTTATACGTTTATTTTATTACGACGAGAAATACCATGTAGTTTTTGGCATATTAAATTTTTAATATCACACAATTTACAAAATTGATTAACTTTATATTCTCAACTTTTGGTTGTACTTTTACCCGCATGTTATATTACAATCCCATCGCTACGCACACGTACAGCGACACATAGTACCCACACCCGCAGGATCACGCTTAAACGACTTCCTGCAATTATAACCCATTCATTCCATGGGAGGGGGAGGGATCGAGTGTCTGTGTATGGGTAAATCGCTGTCAGACGTACAGTCAGCGCTACAAGCGGAATTCAGTCGCCCCTAAAGCCGGCCGAACCGCCTTAAGGGTACCACTTGCTACATCTCCACTCACACTCTTGTCAAATTGATTTTATTTTGACCCACAATGTCAGAATTTATACTTCCAAGGCATTGATTAAATAATTTTGGCCCTGACTGTCCGTCTTGGAAAGAGTATCTCACCAGCTAAGTTGGAACTAACCTTCCTTTATTAATGTTTGATTCGGCACTTTGTGAAAACTGTATGCATTTTCTTAGTAGGCCTATATTCTTAGCTTTAAAGATCCTCGGAGTAATAGAAATGACCAGCTATAATGTTACATTCTGTATGTCTTGAATATATTACAAAACATTTACATAAGTGGCTTTTAAAACAGTAATTCGATCACTTTAACTGAATATAAAACAAAGAACTTAATTTTCTTACAATACAAAAATATATACAGTACAGGACATTTCATAAAGTAACTAACCTATCTTAAACTCACTGTCCCTACACCTCATGGAAAAATCAACTTGAAATAAATTACTTCATTTTCACTGTACAAAAAAGGAATTGTAAAGAAAAAATAAGTCCCTTAGACTTGGTATGTTTTGTGGGTCTATCCCACCCAAACTAATACATTAAGGTAGACCTAACCTAACCTAACCTAACCTAACCTAACCTAACCTAACCTAACCTAACCTAACCTTACCAACGCTGACAAGCGAATCTGTGAGTCAGAGTTTCACAAGTCACCATTTCTATTTGAAATTTAAAGTGACATTCTTACGTATCCCGTGTTACAAGTGTAGTGTACATAATTCCTCCCCCACTACCCTCATGGTCACGCCGCGCCTTCTGGTGACGCGTGCCGCCGTTCCAGTGATGAGTCGCTCTAACACGACCGCTTCCTGCTCACATGGTGCCCGTTGGTATATCGGCGGCCGGTATCGCGCCAGATGGGGGCGATGGGGGTTACTGCCCGTCACTTTCAATTCGTTCTGTGTCATCTGGGTTGGATGTGGGTAATCCGCAATCAAATTGGGCCTGAACGTAACTCGTTGCTGCTTAGGGTTGTGGAACCTTCCTCTTCAAACACTTTGAATGTCATAATACACGAGGGTAAAGGTATTGCTTATTAGGGAGATAATACTTGATAGTTTCTTGTTAATGTTGCATTTGTGAAAAGAAACTTTACGATACGGTACATTTGGCATTCTGTGTAACCCTTCAATTTTTGACTCTGGTTCACAAATTCACCAAGTATATTTTTTTTAAATCTAGAAAATTCTTTGTAACGCACAATCCATGATATTAGAAAACCTCTATAAACTTCTTCAATTTATAATATCTTTTACCAGCACCACAAACCCTGATACACATTTATAGTGTTAGAATTCAAGAATTCCAAAAAATTATGAAATTCTAGACATGGTCTATGAAAAAATTAAACAAATATGGCATACTGTGATAGTAACACTAAGAGAAAAACCAGCATCAACATCCATGTCAATGGCCAAAATAGAAGAATATTCTTGGCGTAAAAAATTACTTTTTGTAATAAAAAAGTAGTTTTTTTATTCGATAGAATTGTTTTTCGTGTGTAAAAAATATAAGTTTACTGTTTTAAAAAACCGTTTTCGTTGTTCAGTGTAACAGAAATTCTTAAGAAATCTCTAAAGTAATAAATAGAGATCTCTAAAACTGAATAAATCATACAATAATAACAACTTTCCTCAAGTTGGCCAACACAAAAAGATGTTTATAATATTAACTAAACGAACAGTCACATAAAAAAACATAGCCTACGAGTTAGAATAAATAAATAACAAGGGTTTGTGGACCAACTCTATTTAAGAAGCCAGGTGGCACTTATTGTTTTATGCATGACTTTTCATGGATATGCTTTCTCGATCTTTACTTATAATTCTGACATTTACTTTTATTTTTCTTTCTTCTTTTTAATTTTACTTTTTCTTTTTTTCTGTCTTTTTTTATTCGTTTGTTTCATGCCACCAAACTCTTCTGTCAGTTATGATTTTAATATTTAAGCCCTGTAGATATGCATTGTGAAATATAAAAAGAGGACTGGTCCCAGAACTTCACTCTCCATTCCCAGAGGCACTACTTTAAGTAGTATAGATTGCCCAGGCTGAGAGATGGACATCTCTTTATTAGCTTCTTGAGAGGCGATTTAAACACATTATTGTCAACACATCAAACATAATCAGACATACCTCACGATGTGCAGATCCCACGTTAGAATCCTTTTTTTCAAGAGCTATTAACGAATTATTTATCAGACAATAAGTTTTTTTTGTCATGCACACTCATTTAATTTTTCGTATTTGATTTAAAATAAAAAAATATATGATTCGACTGCTGAAAGTGACTCAGAATCTAAAGACATGGAGTAATATTAAAGAGATGTTGTTTGATTGACTGGTACTAGTGGCCCAGCAACATTAGTGGAACTAAATGTTACCGTGGGAAATGGCCATTGCAAGTTCAACTTCCATGGTGATTCATTCGTAAAGCTTTGGAGTTGTAGGTCTAATGTTCTAACCTGGAGCTGACAATCAGTACTTCATTCCACGCATAAAGTGTATAGCAAAATTTAATTCCAATAAAAAAATTGTTTCCTCTTGCATTCTAACATCTGTTTATGATATTTTATACTGTGTAAGACAATGAGGTGCTAGGTGGCTCCTTTCCATTCTCCATTGTACACAAACATATTTTTATTAAAAAAAATAGAGCATAACAAAAATAATAACATCATCTTGTTATAGATATATGAAACCATTGAAATGTACGTTCAAAATTACAACGCATAATGGTAATCCACATTGAAATCTGTTTAGCTAGTGTGGCACATCAGCTTGCCTATTTGTTTGTTAAATTTGGTTCCCAATCGAATGTTTTTCAAAATTATAATGTTGTCTTAGTAAATATTTCCGCATACCTAAACATGCATAACGTAAAATTGCATAATATACTATATTCCATTGCAATTAATTGTTTCAATATTTAATACAGAGATAAGAGACTGTGAACTTCATAATAAAGTAAATTTGAACTGCAGTAGCACTGTTCTTTAGTTTGTAGTCGTGTTTTATACATTTTATACGTGTTATATTCATTTCGCCCAATTATATTCTTAGTGAGTTATAACTCGCTTGTCGCGACAAGTTGTAAAACTCGCGACAAGTTTTTTTAAAAGTATCTTAACTTCTTGTCACAATAGGTGCACAGTGATAAGTGGCTCGGTCAATATCAGAACAAATATCTGCACTAAAATCCCACAGAACTTAAGTTTTAGAATTTGTACTTGAGCTCTCTCACGTATATTGTGCTTCATTAAATTAATGTACTTTTGACTAATTATAGAATAACCTTGTATGAATCGAGTCATATTTAATTATGGATAAACGTTTATCAGTCGTTCATTATTATACTTTGTATTGTTTTGTTCCTAATAAAAGACGAGGGTTTAACATAGAATGCATATTCCTTCGACTCTTGCCTTTCCGGTCAGATTTGATGGGCCATTTCCCTCTTTAACACTTTCTCGGTAAACCCACAGAAGGTGTATGCACACAGGTGACATCTAGACAGTTATGTTTCATCCATCCACGTGTCGATGCCTCGTGCCTCGTGTCTCCACGAACTTGGAGCGACAGTAGAGGGCGATTTCGCATTTGAACAGGTTCTTTCAGGTGAACGTCTCTTGCAGTTTATTCAACCCACTCCATTCGTTTGACAAGGCCCTGATATTTTTGTGAATTTTAAATAATGTCATATCTAGAAAGTTATCGAGGCAATCCGTGTACTCCTGGAACATGATTGAATTCTTCATAACAGATGTCTTCAGACCTTTGGATTTATTCGTTCCTCCACCACAACCATCATCCTTCTTTCCTTGTCTATTAGCATACAGTTTACACATTGCATTGTGATCAAGGTGGCACAAAACAGTGAAGTGCTTTACAACTGTGAGATACTTTTTGTCAAATCAATGTCAGGAAGAATAAAAAGGCCATATCTGCTGAAACTCAGTTGTTATGACAGCGCTGTTGCTAACATATGTTAGCACAATATGTTACCACTTAAGTAAAAGCCACTTTTCTTAAATGTAAGCTTACTGTCCACCAAAGTCCAGCTGTATTATTGATGACTCATAGTTTAAACTCTAGTACGTGTGATGTTGATGGAGCAATTGAGAAATTTATCGAATTGGTCCAGAAATAATCTGTTACAAGCGTACAGGTTTTATATTCATTAAAAAAATTATGTAAAACACCGATAAATTATTTATCACTCAAATGAAATCTTCAATTAATCAGAATTAGTTATTGGTATCAAACATTTTTAATAAACTTATTTAGGCATATGTGAAGCGTTAGTTAGGCAATATTTTTTATTAAAACTCCTAACCTAAACTTCCTAACCTTAAACTTCCTAAATTAAAACCCTGAAGTAAGTTTTAATTTATATCTCTAAAACTGCAATAGTTGAAGACCAGTTATTTTCCCAAAACAATAAAAACTGGTCTTTAAATTCAATATTTTTAGAGATATTTATTAATGTAAATTATAAGTTTTCAATTTATAAACTTTAAATTATTTACTAGTTTAAATGATCCCCATAGATAGGTTTTTCTTGTAACCTACGGGACCAGTCTATACCAAATAGTCTGAATGAATAGGAAAGGAAAAATAAAAATAAAATATAATCAATGCTATTTTTATTTTTTACCTCACGAAAAAAATTTTAAATTTAATTTTGAATTTAATATTTCAGAATTAACTGTGTGTTCTCTATAGATATAGTATGTAAAGAAATTTATAGATATTTTGACAGAAGTTTTAAAAGATTAGGAAAGGCTTACAGTTCTTGAAAACCACTGTCGTCGATAAAAGGAAAAATGGTTAAAATATCAACCTTATACTTGTTGTTTCATTTACAAGTGTAATTCCGTCATCACATCCACAATAAGTAATTTATCTTACTTTAAAATATACACTTTATGCATATTTAATCTAACACCTGATTTACCACAATAGGTTTAGTGGCTCTATGGTAGGAAATATTAACAGGACTATTTTGATATTATATCGCTAAGTTGCATTAAGAAAAACCTCGATGTTTTGACAAGAATTAAACTACACAGTTGTTAACTGGGTCAAATTATTATGTACTACAGAACAATATGAGTATTAAGATATTCATATTGAATTAATAAGAAATGTTATTACAACAAAAATTCCAACTAAGTATATTACCTTTTGGGCCATTCTTGTACAATAAGTAGGCATTCGCGTAGCTCTATTGTAGAGTCAATGGTCATACAAGTGTAAGGGAGGATGTAATATTGTGATGGAGAGATAACATATCAAGTACAGCTTTTTTATATAAAACAGGTATTTCCATCAGATATTGCAGACATCAAACCAAACCTAACATCCTTGTGTCCCCCGTTTACCGTACTACATAAGTCAGTGACAGGAAGACTTCCATCGTACCCGACGCCACCCAAGTTGCAACACCTTCCCAGACTCCTCCAGCCTTGGTTGTCACATCGAGGTTGCCACAGACACGTAAAGTTTGCTCTACAGTCGTCGTCAGACTGAACTAATTCCCTATAATTAGTTGGAGCTTGGTCACGGAACTGGAAAGGTCAAGAGGAATGTAAATGAATTGTAATTGCGGCGATTGACAACTAAAAGTACCAAGGTGGACTTTTACTATATGAATATTGAATCAGAGAATTTTCACTGAATCGGCATCGTTCATTTTTTTCTTAATCACTTTTTTTACTGGATGACTGTCGTAAATCTTTACTGAATCGCCAACGAGAATTTTTACTAAATAACCATGGTAAATCTTTACTTAACCCCTACGTAAAATTTTAATGAATTATCGACGTAAATTTTTACTTAATCCCTAACATGAAATTTTACCGAATCATCAACGTAAATTTGTATTAAATTACCTCTGTGAATGTTTACTAAATTGCTATCGTGACTTTTTACAAAATTATCATCGATAGAAATAACTAACCACATACATGAATTTTTACTTAATAACCAACGTGATATTTTACTACATAAAAATTATGGATTTTACGGATCTTTTCCGTTATACGTATACCACTATTTAATGTCGGATCTTTTCCGTTATGTGTCAGCAATCCCAAAATATTTCCATATACATCGCGCCGCGGCAGTTATGGTTAGGTTAGGTTAGCATAGCCTATTGTAGAATGTTTTTACAAATTACAGGTTCATTCTACAATATAATAACCTAACCTAACCATAACTGCCGCGGCGCGATGTATATGGGCGGCCTCGATGTATTGGGATTCTAAAGGTTGAAAATGAAGAAAACATGTTTTAAATCAATAAATTGAATACAGTACCGTGTTCCGTTAATTATACCAAACAATGGTTAAAATGTATTATTCAATACTGTATATTTAAATAGTGGTTTACGTATAACGGAAAAGATCCGATTTTACTACATACAATTGTGAAATTTTATTGAACCACCATCGTGAAACTTTCTAGAGTTTTTAGCATCAAATCATCGCAATTGTAAACTGTCACTACATTGTGAATTGTTAAACATCACCTTCGTGAACATACTACATCACCTTTGTGAACATACTACATTTCCTTCGTGAACATACTACATCTTCTTTGTGAACATACTACATCTTCTTTGTGAACATACTACATCTTCTTTGTGAACATACTACATCTTCTTTGTGAACGTACTACATATTCTTTGTGAACGTACTAAATCACCTTTGTGAACATACTACATCTTCTTTGTGAACGTACTACATCTTCTTTGTGAACGTACTACATCTTCTTTGTGAACGTTCTAAATCACCTTTGTGAACATACTACATCACCTTTGTGAACATAGGCCTACTACATTTCCTTCGTGAACATACTACATCTTCTTTGTGAACATACTACATCTTCTTTGCGAACTTACTACATCTTCTTTGTGAACGTACTAAATCACCTTTGTGAACATACTACATCACCTTTGTGAACATACTACATCTTCTTTGTGAACGTACCACATCTTCTTTGTGAACGTACTAAATCACCTTTGTGAACATACTACATCACCTTTGTGAACATACTACATCTCCTTTGTGAGCATACTACATCACCTTTGTGAACATACTACATTACCTTTGTGAACATACTACGTCTCATTTGTGAACATACTACATATCCTTTGTGAACATACTACATCACCTTTGTGAACATTACTACATCTCCTTTGTGAAAATACTACATATCCTTTGTGAACATACTACATCGCCTTTGTGAACATTACTACATCTCCTTTGTGAACATTACTACATCTCCATTGTGAACATACTACATCTCCTTTGTGAACATACTACATCTCCTTTGTGAACATACTACATCTCATTTTTGAACATACTACATCACCTTTGTGAACATTTTGTTACTAACTAAACTAAATAAGTTCATTTCATATTTAACCCTAAATTCTGACCAGTATACAACTTAAATTATCAGTCTATAAGCACTTGATTGTAATTAAACCAACCTTTAAAAAGTTGTTTTTATAAGTGTAAAATTTTTCTTACTAACTGAAAGTGCATTAAATATAATGTGAAATTTATCGTTAACAGTCAAAGGTAAGCCCTTTTCTTTTTGGGCTTGGCGTAGGTAACAGCCATGTCTCCACGCCTGGTAACAACTTGATGCTCATTATTCTTATCATGGAACTTTCTGATGAATTTTATTACCAGACAATCTGTGGAATCAACCTTCCTCGTAAGGAATGGACTATATTTAGTCGCCTTCGCACAGGGTTGGGAAGATGCAACTACTGGAAATTTAAGTGAGGACTGGCAAATGATCAGTCATGTGATTGCGGAGTCGAAATTCTAATTATGGATCACATAATTAATGAGTGTTGATTGCGTTCTTTTCGGGGGGGGGGGGATTGATTGGTCTTCATTCAATCGGAGAGCAGGTTGAGAATGGTTGTGAAACCTGGACAGCTATGTGACGGGAGATCAGTATTTAAACACTAAGACTCAAGTACATTGTACTGAGCACTTTATTTTATTAAGACATTTGTTATTTGTGTAAGTTTTTAATATCTAATTAGTTTGGTAGCTGACCTATGAAAGCCATACGATATCTATAATTTTGGAAAGCCATGATTGTCAATTTTAATTATTGTAATACTGTATATTCCTTTATTAAAAGGTAAATTAGTAATCTGTGGTGATACTTAATTGAAGTTAAAAACAAAATGAAGAAAAAGCAATAAGTTTTTATGATCCAATAAGGCGGCCGGAGCCAGTGTAAGATATTCGCGGGTTGCGTTGCATTAAACAGGTAGGCGCTGACCTATGATAGGGCCTATAGCAACGCCTATACAAGTAAATAATTATTATTTATTTATTTCATCAGTATCAACTAAAAATTTCCAACAAAATACGTACGTCACTTTTGAATAAGAAATACAAATTTTAAAATATCAATTTTATTTGAATTAATAGCAATAACCACATATTAGAAAGCAGCAAACAAAAGCGTATTATTACTTTCTCTCATATGCGTTAGCATAGAGAAAGTATTGTGATCGTAAAAAACAATTTCTTTACAAGTTTGTCTAAAAATCTATTTCAGGGTCCCCTGAACCCAATAAAGTGGTTTTTTAGAAAAAATGTTTGATGTCTGTCCGTATGTATGTCTGTCTGTATGTATGTGCAGTTCGCTGAAACCAAACGGAAGAATCAATTTTTATGAAATTTGGTATGTAGGTGTATATAGACAGTATTTCCAGACCATTTTTTCACTTTTTCTTAATTTTTTTTTAATTTTGTATGGGCAAAAAACATAAAACAATGAAATGTTCATTTCTTCTTTGAGTTCTTTATTGGAAAATGTAACTAATTAAAGAAATTCTCAAACATTCCAATAAAATTTTTATTACGTGAGGCCTTTCGCCTACAATGTAGGCATCGTCAGACATCAACATAAAAATTCTAATTTTAAAACATTTGTTTACAAAATATATAATAATGTAAATGTTTAAAACATGGTAGATTTTAAAAAATAATTAAATTTAAAGTGTGTGTATATAAATATGAATGTAAAGTAATTTTAAGTTAAATTTGTTTGTTTAAGTTAAAATGTTTATACTATATAAACGGAGAATTTTAAATGGGAGGAGGTTCATTATTTACAATTAGTGTGTTAAATTTGTTCATGTAGAATGTTTCTGATGCATCTAATAATTGATTTTTGTTCACTTGTTTTAGAACTTCAAATTTTGAAAAGTTATGTCCTTTTTCTAGTGCATGTTTGGCCATTGCTGATTTTTCACATTGTCCATACTTAAAATTTGCTGTTTAAAACAATGAAATGTTCTCAAAAATGGCTCTAAAGATTTTGATTGTATTTTCAGGAAAGATTTAAATTGCAATTTAAAATATTTTAGTAAAAACCGCATGCCTCTAAAAACTTGACTAATTTTTTAGTTATGGCAAAAAACACATTGGAGAATCAAACTGATAATTTTCAAGTTTTGATTTTGTGTGTGTTTAATATGGTAGAAAGTTTCTGCCGATTCCTTGGAACCATTTATTTTATCATTTACCTAATATGATACTTATGCAATTTCTGTATAGCAGAGCTACACATCCTGTTATTAACCCTCCTCTAAGTCGATAGGGCTGCGAGCCACAACCTAGCTCCGCCCGGCATATAGGCAAATAGAACGTAGAAAATAAACATTTCGTAATCTTACCATCCCTATGTCGGTAGTATGCCAATACCTAAATAAATAAGCTGGTACATTTAATGTGACCTGTAATAAGTTTAATTACTCAGACTTGCCAACAAAGCTATAAACATCATTTAATAAAACTTATATACAACATTATACTTCTTTTTTATAGTCATTTTAGCCACGCCGAAAGCAAAAGATATTCAACCGCGTAATATTGTTTTGAACTGTTACGTTAACGGCTTTCTATAAAGCAAGGTTCTTACTACCCTAGTGACATTCAATTTTACTATCGGAACACGATCTTCAGAAGAAATAAATGTATTTACTGAAATTTAAATATACTACCAACATTGTTTTTTGTTTCAATTTGAGATACAGTGTTCGCCATTTGGCATTTATAAATATGTTTTTCAATTACTAAGATAATGAATTTTGTATCTTACATTTTTCCATATAAGGTTAACCAGCGTGGAAAATTTCAAATTTAGGGGCATTTTAGTTTTTTAAGTACATTAGCCAATACGATAGTCACCGTATGACATTTTGAAGTACACTAGTCACTAAATTAGTCTCCGTCTGACATTTTGAAGTACACTAGTCACTACGTTAGTCGCCGTCTGATATCTTTAAGTACAATAGCCACTACGTTAGTCACCGTCTGATATCTTTAAGTACAATAGCCACTACGTTAGTCTCCGTCTGACATTTTGAAGTACACTAGTCACTACGTTAGTCACCGTGTAACATTTTGAAGTACACTAGTCACTACGTTAGTTGCCGTCTGATATCTCTAAGTACAATAGCCACTACGTTAGTCGCCGTGTGACATTTTGAAGTACACTAGTCACTAAATTAGTCTCCTTCTGACATTTTGAAGTACACTAGTCACTACGTTAGTCGCCGTCTGATATCTTTAAGTACAATAGCCACTACGTTAGTTACCATGTAACATTTCGAAGTACACTAGCCACTACGATAGTCACCGTCTGATATCTTTAATTACAATAGCCACTACGTAAGTCACCGTGTGACATTTTGAAGCACACTAGCCACTACGATAGTCACCGTCTGATATCTTTAAGTACAATAGCCACTACGTTAGTTACCATGTGACATTTTGAAGTACACTAGCCACTACGATGGTCGCCGTCTGATATCTTTAAGTACAATAGCCACTAGGTTAGACATCGTGTGACATTTTGAAGTATACTAGCCACTACGTTAGTCGCCATATAATATCTTTAATTATAATATCCACTACGTTAGTTACCGTGTGACATTTTGAAGTACAATAGTCACTACGTTAGTCACCGTCTGATATCTCTTAGTACAATAGCCACTACGTTAGTTACCGTGTGACATTTTGAAGTACACTAGTCACTACGTTAGTCACCGTCTTATATCTCTAAGTACAATAGCCACTACGTTAGTCACCGTCTGATATCTTTAAGTACAATAGCCACTACCTTAGTTACCGTGTGACATTTTGAAGTACACTAGTCACTACGTTAGTCACCGTCTGATATCTTTAAGTACAATAGCCACTACGTTAGTTACCGTGTGACATTTTGAAGTACAATAGTCACTACGTTAGTCACCGTCTGATATCTTTAAGTACAATAGCCACTACGTTAGTTACCATGTGACATTTTGAAGTACACTAGTCACTACGTTAGTCACCGTCTTATATTTCTAAGTACACTAGTCACTACGTTAGTCACCGTCTGATATCTTTAAGTACAATAGCCACTACGTTAGTTACCGCGTGACATTTTGAAGTACACTAGTGACTACATTAGTCACCGTCTGATATCTCTAAGTACAATAGCCACTGCGTTAGTCACCGTCTGATATATCTAAGTACAACAGCCACTACGTTAGTTACCGTGTGACATTTTTAAGTACACTAGTGACTACATTAGTCACCGTCTGATATCTCTAAGTACAATAGCCACTACGTTAGTCGCCGTGTGATATCTTGAAGTACACAAGAAACTACGTTATTCACCGTGTGACATTTTGAAGTTTACTAGCCACTACGTAAGTCGCCCTGTGATATTTTGCAGTTACAGTTAATATGTAATCACATTAAAAACGAAGGAAGTTACTGCAAGCAGGTTTTATGATCCGTAGACCTTTTGACACATTTATTACTACAATTGTCTTCTCAGATTGAAAAATATTTCTCAAATACACCACAGTATGCTTATAAACATTTAAAAATTTGGTGTCATCTAATTAAAATTCCAAAATCAAATTCCACGCCTATTACGATCACTGTTAAACTATTGGCTGTAATAACTGGCTTGTTTTCAGAAATCGTAATTAACTCTTCAATGTGTTTTTTCATGAGGCAAAATGTTCAAAACACTACTTGGATTTCCTATTTAATGTTAACAATATTTTGTTGTCGTCTGAATAAAGTGTTAACTATGGTTTCATATGTCCTTTCGGTAATTCAACATATTAAAATACATCCTTACAAAAATACATGCGTACAACACAGGGTAATCTCACTTTATACAGTTTAAAATTCTAAAGTGTATAAATGTTCAAAAATGTTCATGTGAAGGCTCCCTCCCCTGTGTTTCTGAGAGTTATGTAATATCTTTAATCCCTCTGTAAAAGGTAAGGCGCGCCCCTCAAGCCAATAACATTAATTTGCCCTTGTCTTGAATATATGTACTGTATGAATTTAATGTGCAAAGTTTTCATTAAAAAGTGACTCTCAAAAGTACTGATCCTGAACTCCTTTTGGCATTACTTGAAACAAATAATGTAATTTGAACTTGAGAAAGTTGTTTCTTACAGAAAGCCAGCCTTAGTTAAAAACTTCAAATATTCTAAAATTTGCCTTACATTTAGGATTGGCTAAAATAAGCTAGAAACATTAAATGTTGCATTCTTGTTACTTTTAATTTTCAGAATAGTGAATACCTCTTATGTTAAAATTTAAAATTGTTTAGACTTGCAAATATAAAGTGGTGACTTTATGTTGCATAGTTTTATGATTTCATTGTAGTTAAATCACATGATGGTTGGCCACCATTAGGGGATCGTCACTGGCTTACTTTGGTGGTCCATTTTTTTCCATTTCGTTCTTGGTGGATTTTGATGGTTTAAAAAAATGATTAATTCCATGATATGTTTTCTTTAAAACGCGACCATTTTAAGTAGCATGACATAATCAGGGGTCATTGACCTACATTCCTGTTCCCGTTCAGTTTACTTTAGTTTATGGCATTTCGGGATGACCTGGTTGTACACCCATGATCATCCTGGGTAGGTACCAGAAATCGACGTAGATATGCATCTGTGCTCAATTTGGGTTGTCCCCTGTGAACAAACTTGGGCCACTCAACTTTGTAGGTACTAACCGATGTGGGTAGCCATGGCCCACAAGTTTAGTCTCTTGTAGCTAACAGAGAACAATCATGCAATTAACTAACTAAACCAGATAGCAATGAACCTGAAAATACATTTGCCTAATTTTCATAGAAGATTCTGTTGTTTTTAATCCAGCAATATTTGGCCAAATTTGATAAAGCTTTATATAATCCAACTAGCCGCCATGTTGTTTGATATACAGTAATATAAGGCCTATAAAGTTAAATTAAATAGTCAAATACAAGTTAAACTAATAGTTCAAAGAAGTAATCAAAATGTAACTTTTTGTTATTTTACGATTTTAATCTCTCCATACCCTATCATCTATGTAAATCCCCATTTCCCCCCGATTTTCTCATCCCCCACTAGATCATTTGACCTCGACAAATAGGTGAAGCACCATGGATGAGGAGACGCCCCAGACTCATCTCGCTCAAATACCAGTCGACGAATAAATGTCCACCTGTCTAGGTTTATGTGCAACAAAGTCCGGAGTATAAAAGTCGACGACTCTGGTGGGAGGACCGTCGCGTGTGGTTTACTCTCCAAGTTGGCAGTCAGCCTATTTCGCGGGATCAACGTTCTGGCTGTGTCAACCGCCATGCCTCGCACGTACACAAGTCAACAAATGAATGTGTTTAGTGTAGTCTTGTTACTTACTTTTAACCTGAAGTTAGTTTTAACAAGCGGTAACATATAACAAATTCTTGAGTCAGTGTTTTTTTTTGTTTTTTTTTTTTTTTTTTTTTTACTACTTAGTGATTAGGTATCTTACAGTTACTTGATATGCTCTTCTCTCAATCGAGATTCGTGATTCAGTATTTACTTTATTTTGTTCATTTATAATGAGCATCTTTCAGATACTTCAAATAAGAATTCGATCTGTTTTTCGGTGTTTTATTCAATTTTGTCTAGTTTTTAATGAGTATCTCAAAGATACTTAAAATACTTTGCTCAGTATTTTATTAATTTTTTTACTATTTTAATGAGTTCCTCACAGTTAGGATACTTCAGATAATTTTTTCTTAATCGAAATTCTTAATTCGGTAGTAATTCATTTATTTTTGTCATTTTTAAATGAGTATCTTCCAGATACTGAATATACTTTGCTCTAAATCATGATTATTGATTCTGTATCAATTTAGTTTTGTCCTTTTTTAATGAGTATCTTACAGATAATTCATATACTTTGTCTGAATCGAGATACTTGATACAGTTTTTTAATTTATTTTTGTCATTTTTTTAATTAGTTCCTCACAGATTAAGTTTGCTCTCTTTCCAGATTGTTTATTCAGTAGTTTTGCTGTCCATTTTTAGTAAGTACCTAACTCCTAGATACTTCATATAAGTAATTTATTTGTATATTGTCCTTTGCTAGAATCGAGATGATTGATTCATATTCCTTTATTTTAAGTGTATTTATAGTATGTGTCTTTTAAGTACAAAAGATTTAATAGTAATAATCTATATGCATAATTACCTAATGTGACACACTGACTGAGATGGTGATCAATGCGCTTAGAAACGTACACTCACCAACTATAATGTTGAAATTTACCTTAGAGGTTGAAGCCTTGTGTGCTATAAGGCTGTGCTAAAATATATAGCCTGAAGTAGATGAAAAAATTACTTATGTCTTGCATACAATAAAAGACAGTATGCAATAACCCAGCTATTTGGGGACAATGTGTTGTGGATATTGTAGGTGGTAGGTTCTCAGTGGTTGCTTTCGGCTTGGGCACTAATAGAGAAGTTCGGCATGTCCATGTTGGGTGGTAGTCGGTGTCGGATGTTGTGTAGGGGAGATAACTGAGTATCAATATTGTTAGTTAGTTGAAAATCATACCAATACTACGTGGTTCGGATTACACATAAAGATGGAGGTCTTTTAGCTTCCCTGGCTATTTTGCCATTCATTCTGAGCATATGACGAACTCAGTTAGTAACTAGACTACACAGGTCATCTCAAATCATCCTCCATTCATATAATTGTTCATACTTGCCTTAAAATACGCACAGGCGTATAGGTCGATTTTGTCGGTGTCTTAAGATTGTTGATCTGAGAATAATAATCAAAGAATATGTAGTCATTCTTCTTCTTTTTTTTAAAGAAAATATTATGTACAGCATTTTAAATATATTTGCAGGATGGTGTGAACAGTGTCTCAAACAGAAAACCTAAGCTGTGTGGGTTCATCACTTAGTGCTTTCACATTTCATTAAATTCAATGTGAACAAGAGGGGAATTCAATGTATGCACATTTCGTTCCTCTGAAGATCCCGCTCCGATAGTAAAATGAATGTCAACAAGGCAATAACAACCTTACTTTATACAAAGCTGTTAATGTCACAGTTTACAAATGGCCCGTAGCCATTACAAGGCTGTATATCTGTTGCTTTCGGCACAGCTACAATGACTACAGCTGACTCTATACTAAAATATATTTTATTAAATCGTGAGGATAACGTTCTTTACAAAACTTAGTCCTTCCGTACAATATTTACTAGTTAAAAGCCACGTAAATACTTTCGGTGTAGCCATTTAGATATTGTGATATTGTGGTTATACGAAATTGAAAGATTGTACGACATCATTAGGTTTCCCCTGTTAGACACTTTTAGACGATGATTCTAAAACAGAAAATTGTCTCCTAATTTATTTACCATATTATTTTATTTTTCTGTTTAAAATAGTTGTTTACTCAACATTTCGGTATCAGTTTACGTTGATTTTCTGTCTACGCCAGTGGCATTTTTAACAAGGTGTTCTAACGTTGTTGAGGGACAACGGTCCAAACCCTTATGACAAATTGAAGTGGACCTCCCGGGTTTTGAACAAGTGGATCTCTGCGAGGTATCTTGCATTGTCCATTGGTGAAAAAAATTTCTTTGATTTTTGTTGATTATTCAATCTTTCATCGAATTCCGTTTATTTTTGTTTGTTTTAATACAATTGAATACTGTTTTATTATTAAAAATGGTCAAAATTGGATTTTAAATTTGTAGAAATTAACTTTTACTTTTTGTTCTGTATGTGACTTTCTTAGATTTTATTTTACTGTAGATATTTTGTAATAGATAAAATATATTAAACTAAATTATTATTTTATTTATGTTTTTTATATATTTTATTGTTCGTACGTTAATGTTTCAACAAATCGCCAGAATTTCGTAACAATTTAATCTTAGATGAATAGGAAGAAAAGCAAAATAATGTTATCCTTTAGAAGAATATGTACTCGGTGGTATTTCAAGAACCAATCGTACGTCACTGGCTACCCCAGCTGACCGGTCAATCAGTCACGTGGTGCTATGCTAAACAGCTGGTAGGACTACTTGCTCTATGTCCGTCCAAGAATGCCGCCCGTCGGGTCGCTCGCGTGCTCGGATGTTACATGCAGAACATAACCTGATATGGATAAATCTCCTTCGACCGCTACTGAGTATAGCGGACGGATTCTGAGGACTGTAATAAAGGAGCGACCAGAAGCCTAAGTGCTTTATTACACGCATTCAGTATCGTAAATTGTGAAACATTTAGGATAAATCATAATCATTGATATAAGAAAAGGAATGTTGGATCTTTTTCGTTAATTCGCTGCCACTTGATAAATATTCTATTGCTCTACAAACTGTCCCCAATCATTTTTACGTCTAGTGTGGTATTCCTTATCCGCTAGGAATCCGATATCGCTGGCTTTATCTCATCGCTTTCCGAAAACTTACACACGGAGAGCGCAATCGGCGGCAAGCCATTCATTGGATTTACAAGTTTGTGATCAACTTTAGTAGGCAGCTGACCTAACTTAACCTAACCGTAATTGCGATGAAAAAAGTGTAGTGGTAGTGAATTAACGGAAAAGATCCGGAATTTAAAATTGACACTAACGTGTAAAAAAAGTCAGCCTATGATATAATGTCCATTTCATAATTGCAATATAGTCTAAAATGTTGTTAACCAACACAACAGTGTTTGGTTTTTTGAAAATTCATGCATTTTAATTAATGGAGTTTTTACAAAATGTATTGTATTATAATTGCATTATTATTATTCTTGTTGGTCCTTTGAAATTACCTGATACCTTGAAATGCCACGTCTCTTGCTTGGATAGGCCATCACGTGCAGGCTGTTTTTAATCAAGCCTGTATCATAGTGTGATTAGAATAACTAACACAAGACTGGTTCTGACATTGGTTTAAATATTTTTTAAAATAAATAATTGTTTTAGCGAAACGTGTTTATGTTAAAATATTACCTCTAGTAATCTTATGGAGTCCAAGTTAAGCTTTTGAAAATATGGAATGCAGAGTGTTAAAATTAATCATTTTATAGATATGGATAGTGTCAGCCTACTTGTAATTAAATACGGTACATTTCTGAATAAGATACAGCTTTTACAAGACCATAATGAAACTGGCCATTATGAATGTAGCTGACTCTGGAATGTTTGATTAGGAAAGATTAAGGAAAAGTTAATATGGATTCAAGAAAAAAGTTATATTTACGAAAAAAAATTAAACGAGGTTAGATTATAAGATCAGGTCGAGAGTAATAGTGGCAGGGAATTGGACAGAAAGTGCCAAGCAAGATGGACAAGGACCCAAGTTGAGGTGGAGGGAGAGGGCGAATGAAAACGTAAGAGATTAAGGTTGGAGGGAGACATTTCATAGTCAAGGTTGATTGACAAACCTCTTGAATACGTAGGACAGGGAAGAAATTAACAATATAGTTATACACTTCAATAAATATTGGCTAGCAAAATCCACTGTTTTGCTGATTTTGTGTGTATGTGTTTAAAAATAATAGTCTAAAATATAAATTGTTTGAAGTAAATTCACATCCTCTTTAAAAATTTCTTTTCAGTCCTAAATAGCCTCACTATTGTCTTCTCCAGTTTTAGATCATTTTAGTCAGGTTTTTTACTCTTCTGTATGTCTTTATTCCAGAGTAGCTTCGCTAAACCTCCTCGTACTTCAGGTTCGTCAAAGTCCGTTTGATGTTCTGCTGAGCAGGAGTCAGCGATGTTCATGCTACCCTGTCGGTTGTGTGATGAGGTTGCATCATTCTTTCACTTAGCATGTCTGAGAAGCAATACTCTTTTCTTGTCTTTGGCCTATAAGTTACGTTTCTTTTTTTAGAAATTTAGGTAGTTGAATGGTGATGTTTAGCCATCCTATTCGCCAACGTCTTAATGTTTAGCAAAAATCTATTCGTCAATTTTTACCTCAACGTATTTTCCTTCACCTCAATAATAAATACAATATGAAAAGTAGTTGTATTTTAAATAACGTTGAAACTCGTTCTACAAATTGCGTATAGTCACTTATAACTTTTACTTCAGCTCCATATTCTACAGATAGCTGGTTGAAATCAAGAAACCGTTCATGCGAGAAGGTTTCACCTTCCCGTTATGCATGGGCTGTGTCTAGCAATTAACTCATCTCTCACCGAAGAAATGTTAAGTCGTGCGGTTTGCACTGGTTTCCCGGAGTCAGACAGACATGTTTATGGGATTCTCGTTGCGCGAAGATAGGCCGGTCCTGCGGGAGCTCACGCTTCTGATCTGGAAGCCAAAGCTCGGTTATGTTATGAAATAAACTGAGTTGGAGAGAGTTGAACCGGTCGGAGACACTCGTTCGTCTTCAGTTATCTGCGGGCAATCGGTCAGCACAGCACCAGGTCGTGTATGTAAATCGCTGGTAAGTGCGCTATGGATCTGATACAGCTGCTACACTTGTCTGCACGCAATGCTGGACAGCCTACAGGTCCTCGTTCGACGGCTTGCTCACAATTGTCTGAGGTGTCAACACAGAGTTCCACAGAACCCAACGTGTTTGACATCAGTGTCTACATTGCCAGAGGTCAATTGTTGAGTAAATTTGTCTGAAAAGTGAACATCTGGTGAAAGACAAACTGTGATATCAGTATCAAATTATAAAATATAAATCAGATTAAATCCATGAGATATCCTGAGTCACTTATTATAACTTCTTAATTAACAACTTGCTAAATTAAAGTAACACGTATAAAAAAACGACCAGAAAAAATCAAGATTGTAGAGTTAATAGTTGGATATGAGGTTAGATATGAGGTTAGATATGAGGTTAGATATGAGGTTAGATATGAGGTTAGATATGAGGTTAGATATGAGGTTAGATATGAGGTTAGATATGAGATTAGATATGATATAAATAAGTAAAAGTTATTTTAGGAAAAGTAACTCTTTTATATCACGTGACCAAAAATTATGTGAAGTATCATCATTTGATAATTCTGGTCATAATCTTATTTGCGTTTGTATTTTTTTTTAATCCTAAACACTTGACAAGTTCTTATACGAGCAAAATTTACAGTATTCTTATTGTTATCATGAGTAAACCGAGACGTAAATAATTGTTGTACAAATATGAAGCTACTAGCAAAGGGTTTGCTAAGAGTATATATTTATTTTCTTTTTAGTTGTTTGTGTAAATGTCAACACCATGTCATATAGTTATTTCTTTTATTAAATAATGTATTTCATTTTGTTAAAGTACAGTGTAGCATTTTGTAAATCGGTATTGATACATGATAAATATAATGCTTTATGGCGTTAATGTTGGTCCAATCCTTGGGAAGGAGCTGTAATGTTCTTTCTGTTAATGGAGGTTGAAGGATGGCTACACATGTAATTTTGATTGTAGTATGAAAAAAACCACAACAACAGAGAAGTTAGCATTTAATGATAAAATATCAATCATATTAAGTCCATGAGATCTCCTGAGATCCTTACTGGAACTTTCAATTTTAAATTCACTACTGTACTTGTTAAAAATAAAATGTGCTAAACGATAATATAATAACGCATTTCATTTTCTTAAAGGAACCTTGGGCAACCTTTGTGAATCCTTATATTAAAACTTTTATTTACTTATTTTATAGTGGTTCAAAAAATATACTAATTTCATCTGTTCCATTTATTATTAGCTTTTGTTAAAACTTTGTTTTTATTCATTACATTGAACCTTTTTTTAACACATATCGTTAGAAATGTATTAATATGTGCTTTTTATTTCAATGAAATTTTTCAGTGAACTTTTCTAAATATTACTAACTGTGGGGATACCAAAGGAATCGATCGCAGAAAGAGCGGTAAACCACTCGTTGACCTTGAAGCAGTCTTACACAAGACAACTCTTGTAACAATGGTCGAACATATGTTAATCAGCTGTTTACACTTGCATTGTTGTCTACGACTTTTAATTACGACTCACTCTGTTGCCTCAAATTACACGCAATTTGTCGCAGCTACATTATGTCGCCAGCCACTTCCTTGATTTACTGCGATTAATTTGCATCCATTCGGTTAATTGTTTTGTTGGTGGGGAAGGCGTGTTTTGTCACGTCGTATGGCAGTGTATATCAAGGCACTCCGTGCTCACTCGGACAACCATTCTGTTAGCTGTTCGGTAGGAGAAGAAGGCATGTTTCGTCATATCGTATGGTTGTGTTTCGATAGTCATTCCATTCTCGTTTTGATAGCCATTCAATTAATTAATTGGTCGGTTCGTGAGGAAGGCATGTTTTGTCGTGTCATATGGAAGTGTTTCCCAAGGCACTCCACTCTCACTTGGACAGCTATTCGGTTAACTGTTCGGTTGGTGAGGACACTCACTCAATCTTCTTTTGTCTATGATTATTTTTCGTGTTCAGATTATGCTGTAAAGTTGTTGTACAGTCAACCTGTGGCCACACAGGTGGTGCGAGGTGGCCACAGGACACTCTCCCTGTCCTCTATTGTCTATTATTATTTTTCGTGTTCAGATTATGCTGTAAAGTTGTTGTACAGTAAACCTGTGGCCAATAGGTGGTAAGATCTGGGTACAGGACACTCTCCCTGTCTTCTATTGGCTATTATTATTTTTCGTGTTCAGATTATGCTGTAAAGTTGTTGTACAGTCAACCTGTGGCCACACAGGTGGTGCGAGGTGGCCACAGGACACTCTCCCTGTCGCCTCACTGTCCATGATTACTATTTATAGGTCGTCACAGGAGCGCCACCCGCGAATACCTCTACTCGGGGATTATTTACCGCTGCCTCGAAAATTATTTACAGGGCTTTTAAACGCGCATAATACCAGGTTTGAGGAGTGTTGCGACAGGTGGGCGTTCGTCACATCACTGGATGCCAGTTGCCGCCACTCGTCTTGTCCCATCAGTCATCTGACCCTGGTTGGGCGACTTCTTTCCTTCTTGGTAGAAAACATCGTAAAATGCATTAGAGACAATCTTTTGAGCTATATTTTAGCAGATTTTTGGCGTGAATAACCATAAGAAATCAATAGAAGAAGCGTCCATGCATTTATGAAATTCGTTATTTTTGTGAAAAAAAGTTATAAATTATGTATTTATTATTTCCTTGTGTGTTTTTTAAAAACTTTAAATTCTTACTAAAAAAAATTGTATTTAAGAAAATAATTAAATAGCATTTTATGACAGTTTTATTTGATTCATTGTATGAGTTTGCATATAATGACTGACCCTGAATTTCTAATCAACAGCTTGACCGGAATGAATACGTAATGTCTATTCAACTTGAATACTACAAAATACTAGGTGGCTTTAGCTGAAATATTTAAAGAGTAACAATATTTTATTGATTGTTTTTATTTTCTTATCATTGTTTGCCCGTTCGTAATAAGTGACCAAAAAGTTTGAATTTATGAGTAAAATACCGTATGTCATACATCTTAACTATTCTTGTGAATCACACGCAGAACGACAATTCGAAATCAGTTAAGTGGAAAAGTAAATTTTTATTTCATTAGGAAAATTCAATAAATCGTTTGTACCTGGAGTACTTTTTCAAAATTTTCTTGGTCATATCAGTGGTACTTTCTTGCAAGTTCTTGGTTGAACTTTCTTGCAAATTGTTTTGTAAGAAGTTGTCTTAGAATACACATTTTTTACAGTTCATGGTGAACTGAGACAGAAATCCAAGACCAAGCTAATGTCTGTACATATAAATAAAATTACCATAAATACTGTCGCAGGAACTCAAAAGTGAAGGGCTTCTAACCGATCGCTATTAGAGACTCCGATCCGGTAATGTACTCCTCGTGGTTTCAAAGCACCGATGCCATTAATTGCTCGGCACACACATCTGATAAGGTATCCGCCCTTGATGGACTCAGCCGTCATCGCCACTCACGACAGATATTGGTTTTGCCTGTATCCATTCCATCGTTGACGACAGGCTGTTTTCCATTTGGTTCAATTTTCGACCTTGAAATGTGTCGGTTTACGTTCGTTTCAAAAGGTTCATTGGCCTATTGGAGAATAAGCAGGGCCGAGAAATGATCTCTACCGTTTATAGTTCTTGTTTGCACATTAAATAAAACACCAACGCCGTCTCCGTGTATAGTTGTGATGAACCATCGATCATAAGTGGAAGATATAGTTGATGGATGCCATTTACGATTTTTAGATTCGAATTCAAAATTGCACATGTTAATCAAAATAAGACGGACTGATATTCTGGAGTTTCCTTACTTTAGTTTTGGATTGTTAAATATTGTTCAGTAACAGGATAACGGAAATAAAATTTTATTTTATTTTTACGTAAAATTAATCTTTCTTTAATGAACAGCTTTATTTCATCTTTAACTAAGAACTGCCACAATAATGGTCCTGTTATTTGGAAACAGCGCCATAAAAACTAATAACTTTTATCATCTTAAAATCACTTAGGTATCATTAAAAATGAATATAATACGTAATAAAATATTATATTCCTTCTTAAATAACATCGACCATGTAACATGCAAATTAAGTTCCTAATTCCCTGTAATCGGTACAAAACCGATCGACCACATGAAAATGACTTTCAGTAATTATTCCTTTGTCAATCCCTCTAGTCTGAGAATGTTAAACGGTCGAAAATTACCGATCACCATAATATTTTGTACTTATATTATATCATAATAAATATGTGTCGTGTGACGTTTTGCTTTTTACAATAATTATCTCTCATTGAAACTGAAATTAGTTGAAAAACTAATTTTTATTTACACAGAGAAGCGGCTGACGTTTTACCACAAAAATAAACACTCGCCTAGAATCATCATGTTGAATTCGTGTTGTTTTAGTTTGATTTTCAAACGTAGATATTATTAACTAATTTGGCGTGTTAATACAATCTAAAAACCCCCGATATTCTCAATTGTAACACTGATCTCTGAATGTATTAAGCCTTCTATAGAACGTTACAGGATAAGTTGAGGAAGACCGTGACGGTCGATACGGTAAAAATACACCATTACGTAATATCTTTCTAGTTTTTCAACTAGAACTATGCATACACTGTCTTTATATTCGTTGATAATATATACTGTCATAAACTTGTCAATTAACATTAGAATATGAATTATTTTTATCGAAAAAGTGTTTTAACATGTTGTATACAAATGTTAGAAGACAATCCAAGTCCTCTCCATGGTAGTCGGTCAATTGATAAAATGTTGATAGATAAATGGAACTGCTTGAGTACATATTATTGTTATATTTATCCATTACAAGACTGTTTAGTAAACGGTTAAGCTTAAATATAGTATCTTCTATTTTTTTTTTTTTTTTTTTTTTTTTATATATAATCAGTAGCGTACATTATTGGTAGAAACACACTCATCACATTCATTCAATATTTTCATCTGTCTAATTAGACTTAATCTTAAGTGTAACTAAGTCTTGGAGTACAGTTCAATCATTGACTATCAGGACATAAGGGTCTTGTGAAGAGTGTGTTTTCTTTCCGGTCAAATTAGTTCATATTCGGTTTTCACCTTTACTGGCAGTAGTCTGCCTCTCTCTATCTCTCTTCATCTCTTCCTATGTCTCTATTTAGCACTCGATCATTGGAGTAATTGCTGAGCTAACAGTACACCTAACAGTCGTACGAGCGCTTATTTGAAACAAATTACCATTAGATAGCACCACAGGCGCACGTCTACGGCAAACGCATTGCCTTGGTTAGTATTTCTGTTTCTGTAGACAATGGCTAACATTGTTCCTGAATGATAATTATTTGAAATTTTACTCATTATATAAGTAATGATATACAATTGGATGTCTGATTCAGGTTGTTCTCCAATAAATTGGGGGAAATGAGTCAATCAACCTGCAAGACCAGTTAAATGTGTCTTGTAAATTGCACTTAACGGGCCAGTATTATACCAATAAACCCAGCGCTGATAAAACGGTCCAACAGGTCTTTCCCAAGAGGGGCGACCGACCCTCCATAAAGATCCATCCGAGGGCAATAAAGCTGGCCGCGGTAATCAGAGCCGCACAAAAAGGATTTGCCGAAATTAGAAAGGCGGCAATCGATCAAACACCGGAATGTCACTGATCCAGTTGGGAACGGCGCGGAACAATCGGCGAAGTACCCAAGTCACGCCAACCTACTCGATTACCACCTGCCCGTAGAGAAAGTCCTGTGCTTTCCTTCGATCCTCTCCGTGATTCCTGCGATCACGAGACCCCCAGGAGACCTTTGTACACAAGGCCACACTTGTTGGATCCCGTTTTACGTTAATGGACTGTTGACCAAAATGCCTAAAAACACACTGTTTAGATGTAAAGTTTGGTTTAGGCAATATTATTAAAAAGGGACTATAAATCTCTACGTCATGGGAATAAACTTAAATCAAAATGCGATACAAATGACACATTAAGTAACGGGGACTTGAAACGATTACTCATTTTTTCATCTACATTTTTCCTACCACACACCTCTACACTCTGCCTATCAACCCAATAGACGGATTGAGGCATTCATCCAATGTTATGACAAGGATGCCAGTTGTAACATGACAGCCTTTAAACCTTAGCATACTGTGAACTAACTAGGCCAGCCATAGAATGTTAGGACGAGAGAGCTGGAAGGTGAAGTTGTCGATGGTTTTCCAGGCTATCAAATTCTGGAAACTTAAGAACATCTACGAAAGGAACTTCTTTTGGAAGGAAGCCTCGGTGGAGTTATCAGAATAACCCCAATTCCTAAAATCGGGTCGTACAATACAGGGATCGTAAGTTGGATTCTTATGAGTCATAACTGGCAATGAATATATAAGGAAATTATTATAGTATAAATTTAACATTTTACTGTAATAATAAGTACTATAATAAAAACGTTAGTAGAATATGTAATTTAATAAATAATTGTGTGGAATGAACTCTGGTATGACTTTGGCTTGTTAAATTGATCCCATCTCTAAGACCATTTCAACTAACCTAAGATAATTTTTCAAATAAACCACCAAGTAGACGTGACTCACTTTAGTCCTAACGCTATCGTATCTCATCAGTAAAAGTTTAAATAGTTCAAAGAAATGAGTAAAATAAAAGATACTGTATATTTTTTAGAAAAGTATGATTCTTGTGACACAACAAAAATATAGTAAGCATTTGCATGCAATCTATAGCGAGCCGATAAAAGTGTTTATGACAAACGCGTTCTCTCCAAATAAACGATCACGAGAGTACACGGATAAAACAAGCACTATGAAATATACATAACCAGCTTGGGTCAAGGCTGTATGTATGGTTCCTTGTACTCTCCGTGCAATACAATATGTAATTTGACAACAATATTCATTACGACAGGAAGAATGAACTCTTTAAGCCACTCACGATGTAGTTTCACTACAACATCCATTAGAAAGAAAAGCAGGAAGGACTATCCGTCAAAACATTATTTAATTTCACAACATCCATTAAAAGAAGAATGAACTCTTCGTTTCACTCACTATGTATGCAGTTTCACTACAATATTCATTAGAAAGAAAAGCAGGAAGAACTCTCCGTGCAACACATTATTTAATTTCACAATAGTATTCATTAGAACGAGAAGCAGGAAGATCTCGCCGTGCAACACAATATGTAATTTCACAACAATATTCATTACAAGAAGGATGAACTCTTCGTATCACTCACTATGTAGTTTAACTACAGTATTCATTAGAAAGAAAAGCAGGAAGAACTCTTCGTGCAACACAATTTCACAACAGTATTCAATAGAACGAGAAGCCCGAAGAACTCTCCGTGCAACACAATATGTAATTTCACAACAACATTCATTAGGATGGCAAGAAAAGTAATTCATCTGTTGTATACGGTATATAATTTTATCATAATTCATAACTTGTTCGTCCTGTATTCAATATTTCACACTCGTCGAGTGGGTGCGGTAGTCCATGTCTCTATTACCGGGATGCAGGTGCTGCCGTGGTCAAATTGGACCTTCCAGTCGTAGATAAATCACCACAATAAGAGAAACCGTGCCGCAATCCGTCAGGCTCCGCATTAAAACAGATCCGGGGGCCAAACGGGTGACTTACCAGGCCGCATGCCGACCATATATTCGATAAAGATTCGCATAAATACGGCCGTTTATGGCGACCATAATCACAAACCGATTGGCCGTAAATATCGACTAATGATCCGATAATTAGCGCGGCTCTTTGACCGGGTAGATCACCAGCAATCATTCAGCGGCTCGCAGTGCCTGAAGACTTGAACGCTGCAAACAACGGAGTTTCCAGCATTCAAAGAACGTGAGAGTTACACGGTCTGCATCTCTAATTTGTTTTTAATGATGTAATCTGTCTAAACAAAATAAAGAGAGAATTTTAAATTAATTATATCTTATATTATCAAATGTAACATAAATTTTTAAAACTAAACATCTATGAGGTTATCTTACCTTTTGATCTGTTTTTAAAATTTAATAGGAAAAAAACTGATGCTGGTTCTATAATCGAATACTTTCCACTAAAAATAAGTCAAAGCTCACTAACTATACATAAAAAACTATAACTTCGGGTCACATTTGTAATTCAACTGAAAATTAATTGCTCAGAAAGCATGACGTATTATAAATTATACGTGTTATCTGAACGTTGTTTCGTCAGCCAGCAGTCAACCCGTGCAGGATGAATTGTAAACTAAACTTGTTGTCTGGGCGTTGTTTTGTCAGCCAGTAGTCAACCCATGCAGGAGTGATTATGAGCCAAACGTGTTACCTGAATAGAGCTTCGTCAGCCAGCATCAACCCATGCAGGACGTACTGTGAGGCTGTGAGCCAAACGTGTTACCTCAACAGAGCTTAGTCAGCCAGCATCAACCCATGCAGGACATACTGTGAGGCTGTGAGCCAAACGTGTTACCTGAACATAGCTTCGTCAGCCAGCCGTTAACCATGCAGGACGTATTATGAGCCTAACGCATTACCTGAACAGAGCTTCGTCAGCCAGCATCAACCCATGCAGGACATACTGTGAGGCTGTGAGCCAAACGTGTTACCTGAACATAGCTTCGTCAGCCAGCCGTTAACCATGCAGGACGTATTATGAGCCTAACGCATTACCTGAACAGAGCTTCGTCAGCCAGCATCAACCCATGCAGGACGTATTATGAGCCTAACTTGTTACCTGAACAGAGCTTCGTCAGCCAGCATCAGCCCATGCAGGATGTATTGTGAGGCAGTGGACCAATCGTGTTACCTGAACAGAGATTCGTCAGCCAGCATCAACCCATGCAGGATGTATTGTGAGGCTGTGAGCCAAACGTGTTACCTGAACGTTGTTTCGTCAGCCAGCAGTCAACTCATGCAGGGATCGTGCGACAGACCAACCCACCTTCACTTTTGTCAAATTGAGGAATCCTCCGGGAGGGTGACTCGTGTTCGTGACTCCTGACTCGTGATACTCACTTGTCATCGAACAGCACGAGACAATTAGCCCGCACATGCTCACGACCTCGGCTCCTGGGGCTTGGAGGCCGAAGGCTGCAGGTCACCGGGACTGCTAATTTGGTTGTCAATTGAGCCTTTGTTTAGAAGTTTACATAAAAACAAATGCTCGTAAATTTACTTACTAGAGTTTCGAATATATTTGTCTATGGAAATGTTAATCTTGAATTTATCAAAGAGGTGAACAGCAAATTTTACCAACAGAAAAATAATAGCATACGTTATTAAAAAGTTAAATATTTGCTAAAACGTTCACATCTATTACATACCACAAGCCTAGCCATCTAGGACTGACTACTTATAAGAGAGTTATAAAGAGTAATTCACATTTTCAACAATTAGTTTTTAAGAGGATATAGTGCTTAGTTAATATTGATATCCCACAAATTCATATTTAGGAAATGCTACCAAAGATTAGTAGTGGTACTGTTCATTTTAACTTGTAGTGTAAGAACAGAAGCATACAAAATATTTTGGAATATAACAATATTCCAGTTACTTTGAGTATTTACAATAAAAACAAATCCACCCTTTAAATAAATGTTATAAATAAATGATTCTTAACTATCAAAGTTTTTTACTAATGAGTCTTTTTGTGACAGAATTATTTTCAGAAAAGAATCAGTACAAACTTCAATTTAATAAAAATCATAAAACCACGATATCTATAAGAGGTTAAATTTGCATATTTTACCATGCGTGTGGAGGTATAGTTGGTTATAAAAAAATGACGAAAACGTATCTCCATAGTTTGCATTCCAAACTGACGAGTGAATGACTCAGCACCAGTGGAGTGTGGGTCAGTCAATTGACAAACAGCTGATATTTCACCGACCAGCTGACCGAGTTGTGGGCTCTTATGTATTCACACAGATGGAAGCTGCGCGTGTGGATGGCAGTCATCTACGAACACCTCGCAATGATGGCCCACAGTTCTCTGAGTTTGGATCTTTCCAATTTCAATTGTTCAGGCCAAACTACTGTATTTACCGTTGATGAATAGACCGTTAATCATTCACCTGTGACTTGTACTTTTCAAACTGATGAGGGGCTTTCGAAACAGTTTCATTTCGACATTCGCAAGGCTATCAGAATGATTTTAGAGGCTTTGCTCTATAGAATACTTATAACATCATTTATTATAGAATAATATTAGTTTACCTTCAACGTGGACACTACTAGAGAAGTCTTGGGTGTCCTTGTTGGGCGGTAGTCAGAGTTAAAATGTTGAATATGGAAGAGCACTGAGTATCAGACTTGTCATTAGCTGAAAATAAGACCAAAACTACGTGGTTCAAATTTAACGAATCTGTAAATCCCTTAGTTACCCTGACTACTAATGAATGGTTCTTAATGGAACAGTCGACCTTAGTTAGTAACAATGACTACGATCATCACACTCATATAATCGTTCATATTCGCCTTAAAATACACATAAGCTTTGTCAGCATATCTGAATAACAAAAAAGTGAGTCTTGAATACGATTCTCAATGTAAATATGTAGCTATTAATTGGACGTTAATTTCATTATTTACATTATAATAACTGAAAACTTATAATAGACAAGCGAGTATAAAACTCCATACTTACTCTTGCAAACAAGTATGTCATACATTACTAATGTATGTATGTTTGTACATATATGTACCTTAATACATATATGTACAACATCTACTATCAAGTGAACGTTTAAACTCAACTGATTTGATTTTTTACAACGAAACTATTGTAAGCATCAGAAGACAGTTTTCAATGATTCAGTAGTCTAACAGCCTTCTGATTATTTTTGTCTAGGTCATATTCAGAAATATAAACTGATACTGGGTTTTGTGACTTTTCGTCATACATAGGACAGTTTTTCCTTTTAATGACGTGAGGGAGACCTGCCCAGTGCCGCTGACCGAGTTGGCGTGTTCTAGTGTAGTGTTCTTTACTTGCCTTCAATATATGGCCTCACTCGAAGCTTTGCAAACTATCAACCCATATGTCTGTTGGATGGCTTTTGAAAATGACTGGCCACTTTAATCAAACGGCATTAAAATGGCTATTGCTTTTAAGTTAAAAAATATTCAATACGCTTGTTCTTAAAAAAACGAGATTCTTCATCAAATGATTTCGGTGAATTTCTAAAAAATATAATAATGCAAACTTCGGAAATTTTTTATTATTTTATAAACTAAGTATCTAAAAGGATAAAAAGTTAATTATGATTTAAAAAACACAGATATTACTAGGAAATAAACACTGAACTAAACAATGTTAATTTATGAGAGGAGGTTGGCCTCTCCTTAAAAAAAAAAAAAAAATTTCCAAAACCAGATACTTTACAGCTTATTCATAATAGTTCTGATTTCTCTTTCGGCTGTCAGTTAGAAAAAAGTATTTTAAATTGTTAGAAGAAAAAAAAATTGTAAATTAACTTGTTAATTTTAAATATGATGCATAATTTAACTTAAGCATGCAAACAGCCTACAGGATACAATTTATAACTATTAGGCTATAAACTTTGAAACACTGCACTAACTAATTTCAAATTTGAAAACCAAATCCTCATAACGTCAATACTACTTCGTTAAATATCACAAGCCATTGAATAACCCACACTAGAACAATTATCACTGCCTTTATACAACTATATTAACGAGAAAACAATCAACATGGTAAATGTCACAGAAGTTAAGTATAGACAAGGGTATTATCTTGGGCGCAAGACTCCTCCTTATTCCACTTGGACAAATAGAGTCGTTTGAACCCAACACTTGTACAATGTACCACATGGCAAGTACAGTATCACCAAGACTCGTTAGCATATCCAAATAGCAATTATGATAATATGACGATTTTCTAATGTTTAATGTAATTACAGCCTTCCACAATCGATACATTAGACTGTGTCAGATGAAGGAAGCATGGAGTAACGTAGGTTGAGAAATGTGATAGCTCCACCTCTGCCTCATGTATCATGGGGTGCGACAGTTTTTTTGCACCCCTGGCAATAAGCAACCAAAGTTCAAACCTCACATTTCCCTTTCCGGTGTTAGCTCTCACAGCATTCAGGCTGGAAGACGTTTTTAAAAGTACGCTTAGGTTCACCTTTGTATCTAGCTTTATCATAGAATCAAAAGAGCAATCATAAATGTTTAAGCTTGAATTCGTTTTTTTATGAAAAATAAGTAAAAATTGTTGTATGAAACCCGTCTGTTTTTTTAAAGATATTGTTTCACTTTAAGAAGAAAACAAAAGTAAATGGAAAAGATAAAGAAGAATATCTCTTATTTTTCAATATGGAACTTCTTATGAGCATATTCTGAGAAGAGTAATTCGAGAAAGAATAGGAGAGGGAAGGGAAGAACAACATGGGTTTAGGTATGGTAGATCAATGATGTATCCGATATTTGTAGAAAAACTATTACAGTAGAAGTATTATGAGTATGGTAAGGACTTGGTGTTGGCTTTCCTAGATATAAAAACACCTATGACAGTATGAACAGGAGAGAGGTGGGTAAAGCCCTAGAGAAAAAAGAAGTTGAAAGAAGCGTTGTAACAAGCCAAAGAAATGTAGAACTGTGAGAGCTGAGTTAGAGTGAGGGAAAGAAGATCTGGATGATTGAAAAATAGGGATTGGTGTGTTAAAACAAGGAGATGCTCTGTCACCGCTATAACTCATAATAGTTCTGCATGAGATAATGAAGGGGGTGGTAGGAAGGGCCAATTAGGAGGAAATGAACTTAGGAACTGACGACGTTTTGGCATTTTCAGATAACTGACAGTTTTGGGGAATAGGTACAGGCGTCATGAGTGAAGGTGATGGCACAATTTGGGATGAACATTGGGGAGAAAACGGGAGGAGTTGATGTTAGATGAGGAAGAAATAAAGAAGTCCGAAGTTTATCTAGAAAATTTTGGGTTTCAGTAGGGTCCACGATTTGGAAATAGAGGGGAGAAAACCGAGAGGTAGACTAAATGATCGATGGCTAAAGGGAATAATGGAATTTGTTGAGAGAAGAGGAACAGACTAGGTCAGTGTAATGGAAAGAGAAAAGATGGGAAAACAGAATATGTTGGAGCGACCTCTGCAACAAACATACCCATTAGTTGTTGGAGACGTTGCTTACAACCTTTTTTCCTTATTTCGATATTTACTTAGGCTTTTTACTGCTTTCCAAAAGTTTTGAAAAATTAGGTAAGTCGATCATTCTGAATTAGCCTTTTGAGTGCCATCGTATATAATAACGTGTTGTTTCTCATGCCGCATTTTGTTATAGCTCAGTAGAACAGTAGTTCACACTATAACACTCTACCGAAGAATAGTTGTTTTTAGTTTTCTCTATTTTATTTTTTAGCAAATCTATAACAGAATGTTGAATCATAACTTTAATATTGAATAACTAGTAGCTCTAGTCTATTGAATCGAATAGTTTGAAAATGTTTTGTAAGAATATTTAAGAAGTGTCCAACAAATATTTACTTTGGTAAATAATTGGACATTGTGTTTATGTGAAATCAAAACAGAACTTACATCTCCGAATTTTGCTTAACACTTTGAAGTTAACCTTTGAGTACTGGTTGGCAGCTGACAAAGATTTAGAGAATGAGTTGAAATGTAAAAACTGCATATTAGTAAAATATTACTTTAGATTATACTACAAAAGATAAAAATCGGGTTCTTAAAAATGACAATTATACGTCCGATTTTTAAAATAATTAATTAGAATACGTATAACATCCCATTAATTAATTTAAATTATTTATTTTTATATTGAGGTATTTTATTTTGTAGATTCTTCTCTTAGGGATCTTCTCAACTTTAGTTTGGTCTTCATTTTCAAATTTTCATTTGAATTTTAAATATATATTTTAACCAAAGTTTGGCATATTTAATTTCAATAAATTTAAAAATCAATTTATTTTTTTTTTAACTGGCACTAAATTCTTTCAATTATCAAAATAGTACTATTTTTTATATTAGAAGGACTAAGAAACAACATACAGTAAATTCCAAACTAGATAAAAACTATTGTTTTTAGGGTATGATATGCTGAAGAACTTTTACTGTCGTAATGAACAACTAACTTACATTTGTACAGTATTGTTATAAATAATTTAACTATTACAAACATTATCTTCGTTTATGAGAATATTTATCTGCAAATAAAATGTTAACAGTATTTTTTTAATTCATGTTACTAAGTAAAATTTACGTCTTTCCTAATTAGGCTTCACAGATCTTACTCAAACTATAGAGAAACATTGTAGTAAACAAGTAAATATCTCTACTACACGAAATTTTGTTGGCCACTCCCCCACTGACAGGGATTAAGATATCCTTTCACGTGTGAAGACATCCCTTTATCCCCCATCACACATTGAGCCAACGTTCGTGTAAAGCACGTCGTTTACAGCTGCCAGATTCCTTGATGAAGCAGGAGCGGGCTTGACCGGGGTCTATAAACCCGTGACTTTACGGGCCCACTGGTTATCGCTGATGTTCGATATTGTCGTGGAACCGGCAGCAGGACTACAAGGCCCTAATAGCTCCGGTAGCCGTTGTTGTTACTCCCGGCAGTAACAGTTTACAGTTAGTTGCAGTCTTAACTCGTGTAACTTGCACGTCTAATGATGTCTTCCAGAGGCTGTGTTTGGAACCTACGAACTCTGTCTTCAACTATGTCTATGTATTGGATGGATAAGCAGGTTACTGAGGGTATCGTTTACGCCAGAGGTTGTCTTGTAGAGGTTGTGTTTGGAACTTTTAACAAGGTCTTTATAGATGTGTGTTTATTGGATGGATAAGCAGGTTACTGAGGGTATCGTTTACGCCAGAGGTTGTATTGTAGAGGCAGTGTTTGGAACTTTTAACAAGGTCTTTATAGATGTGTCTGTATTGGATGGATAAGCAGGTTACTGAGGGTATCGTTTACGCCAGAGGTTGTATTGTAGAGGCTGTGTTTGGAACTTTTAACAAGGTCTTTATAGATGTGTGTGTACTGGATGGATAAGCAGGTTACTGAGGGGGTCGTGCACGCTAGAGGCTGTCTTGTAGAGGCTGTGTTTGGAACTTTTAACAAGGTCTTTATAGATGTGTGTTTATTGGATGGATAAGCAGGTTACTGAGGGGGTCGTGCACGCCAGAGGTTGTCTTGTAGAGGCTGTGTTTGGAACTTTTAACAAGGTCTTTATAGATGTGTGTTTATTGGATGGATAAGCAGGTTACTGAGGGGGTCGTGCACGCCAGAGGTTGTCTTGTAGAGGCTGTGTTTGGAACTTTTAACAAGGTCTTTATAGATGTGTGTGTACTGGATGGATAAGCAGGTTACTGAGGGGGTCGTGCACGCTAGAGGCTGTCTTGTAGAGGCTGTGTTTGGAACTTTTAACAAGGTCTTTATAGATGTGTGTTTATTGGATGGATAAGCAGGTTACTGAGGGTATCGTTTACGCCAGAGGTTGTATTGTAGAGGCAGTGTTTGGAACTTTTAACAAGGTCTTTATAGATGTGTGTGTATTGGATGGATAAGCAAGTTACTGAGGGTATCGTTTACGCCAGAGGCTGTCTTGTAGAGGCTGTGTTTGGAACTTTTAACAAGGTCTTTATAGATGTGTGTGTATTGGATGGATAAGCAGGTTACTGAGGGTATCGTTTACGCCAGAGGCTGTCTTGTAGAGGCTGTGTTTGGAACTTTTAACAAGGTCTTTATAGATGTGTGTGTATTGGATGGATAAGCAGGTTACTGAGGGTATCGTTTACGCCAGAGGCTGTTTTGTAGAGGATGTGTTTGGAACTTTTAACAAGGTCTTTATAGATGTCTGTGTATTGGATGGATAAGCAGGTTACTGAGGGGGTCGTGCACGCTAGAGGCTGTTTTGTCAAGGTTGTGTTTGTAACCTTCTGACGTCCTTGACGAAGGGTGTATTTTAGTGCACGAGAGTTTTACACAGAGGGGGTTTTGCGAGTCTCTAAACTTTGTGGGTATGTAGTGGCTCATATAAGTATGACCTCAGTTATCCTCAATTATGTTTGTATATAGCATGAATGAGTCTGAATCCGAGAGTCCTTCTTCACGATGAGTATACAAACTCACGTATAAATGTATTGCATGGATGAGTTGAGTGTTGAAAGCCTTGTTTACATTGGAATGTAGGAAAGCTATATTGAGTACGGTGGACAATTTTCTTTATGTTACTACAGTGAATAATATTTTCTGTGTGACCTCACAATCCAATCCTTTTTGTTGCATAAAAATTTTCCTTTCTGTCTTCTATTTGTATTATTCTTTACAATAGGCGGCATTTGTATTATTACTTTATTAAAGAGAGGAAATTGTGTTTCACATGAAAATGTGGAATCAGCTTTATAAATTATCAGAATGTTCAATACTTTTGAATAATTCTATTTATTCATTATTCATTATTCATTTTCATTATTTAGGTTCGTATTATAAAATTCAATTTTGTAATTAAATGTATTTATATATTATATTCAGGAGTTGAAAAGTTACGTTTCACCGGTGACTGCAATGCGTGGCGCCTTCGTCTTCAATAATTCTTGAGAGTGGTCAAGTAGGGACCGTTGCAATTAAGCTGCCGAAGGCGGTGGCAGTGGATGATGAAGGAGTCGGTGACCAGAGTGGTAATGAGGAGGCACCCACACTCGCCAGGCCACACTAATGGTGTGCTATGGTGTTGTTATAGAGCATTGTCTCCGTGGGCCCGATATATCAAGGTATAACAAGGGCCGCAGACCTTGCCGTTCGGTTCAGATATGATTGGGACGACGTTACCGGCATACCAAGTAGCCGAGTTACCAGACGTCAAGTCGATTGGCCGTCATGACTGTGGCATACTGAAATACCATGCCCCATAACAATACCACTTAGTGCGCATGAATCATTCATCTACACTGTTTACCTTCGATTACTTAGGTTGAGAATTCCAGAGTAGAAAGTGTAAAGCAGGCTAAAATAAAATGTATCACAAACCGTTGCAAATATTTTGAAGGCAGTGGTTACATGATGAAAAATGAGCATCCAGCAGAAGCAACTATAACTTGCTAATAGTTGTTCTTTCTACGGTTACACTCCTGATAACGTAAAAATCTATAAAGGCTGCTAATAATCCAAAGATATTTTCTCTGGGTACTTCAACTTGACTCTCGTGACTTGAATTTTTAATGTTGTAGGGTTCGTGTGAATTCATGACGCTCACTAAATGGAAAATAATGTTGGATATGCAAACTTATATGAAAAGCTCAGTGTGTAGTAGATTTAAACAGGTAAAACTACAGACAAAGCTATAATATGTCTTGAGTACAGTGCAAGATGCTAAATTTCTAACTTTGGAATATTTGGGTATAACGATATAATAAGAGCGATATAATATTTTATAGTTTATCATTGAGGAGGGGGAATTTATCATTTATAGGTTGAAGAGAAAACTACTAAATAATATTATGAAGAACATCGGGGATATGGACCTAGGGAAATGCATCAAAGTTAATACTAGAATCAAACTTTTACCCTCAAACATTTTGTGTGAGAAAGGAAAATACTTTTTTCTCATATCAGGAGAATCAGGAGGCAATTTTTTTTTAAATTGGTTTTACAATATATTTTCTGTATACCGATGTGTTACTCGTATTTAAGTATAATTTTCAATTGATAACTCATGTCAAATTATTTATTGATCATTTTCTCCTGTCAAAACTACTTTGAATTTAGTTCAACCGTGGACGATTGTAGATCTCATGAGATGAAGCCATGAACCAATTTGCTCCTTTGAAATGAGTTCATTGCCAACTTAAAGCAAATTCGTCCACAATCATACACATCAGTTGAAACTGCAGATCTAGGATTAGTAATTATAAACGTATTCAATAGTTGAATGTAATTAAAAGCGCTTAATTTGTTCTATTCAATTTGAAATATAATAAAGCTATGACTGGTGAATTAATGAAAGAGCCAGTGACAGAGTGGTCTAGTCGTCAGGACTTTGTGCCAGAGTTGTAGCAGGTTCAAATCCTGGTCTTGACTGGAACTTTTTATAAATAATCTTATGCTGGTTCTTCCCCTTACTCTGTCTAATTAAGTTCCCTGCACAGATCAATGGTTAATGTAGAGTGGGCAGAGTAAGGTTAGGTTAGGTTAGGATAGGTCTCCTTTTTTACTAAAAAAATCCTGATTATAATGAGTTTTAAGTCCAATATAAGGGCCCACAAATGTAATCTTAGGCCTTGAGTTTTACAAAATCACCACTATTCTACTCTCGAAGTTGTTTTGGCTGTTTGATAATTATTAAAATAAATGATCGTGTAAAATATACCTCTTCCAAAATATTATGTTGCAACTGAAGTGAGGTTACCCCCTAGTAGAACACAAGTCAGTTATGAACATTTCTACGTTATGTGTTCTTAACAAATTTAAACAGGTATGACTGAATTGGCATTATTCGGAGAGTTAAATTAAAACACAGTGTTCATTTTTATCAATACGATTGTTTTTGATTGTTCAACGTTTCGACAAAAATCTCCTGTCGTCTTCAGTTGTTACTTACTCCTTATCCTACAGTTCAATTAAGACTATACATCTAAGAATGAGTGAAACCACAATAGTATCAAACAATTTCAAGCAATTACATTTTTATGTACTGTAAAAAGTCTGTATGAATGTCAAAACTGTACACTAAGTTTTTTTTTTTTTTTTTTCAGAACAAGTATTCTCAATTAAGTTGTCTTTCGGCAAATTATTTTCTATTATTTTAGCGTAAAGCATTGAGAGAGCCATACAATTGAGCCATACTTGTACAGTTCGTAATGCACTCTCCAATTGAAACGTAAGCAAAAATGTTGAAACAACATGATCCGATCTGGCCTTCAACCTTCATCGATCGACCTTTTGGATACAAGACCGGTTACTACCTCCCTTGTTTTACACACCAATTTCGAATTGGTTATCTTTCGGTGAAACCATCCGCTACCGATTTCACGACTGCCATTTCTTTCTGGAACTCTTCTCTTACGATTCTATCGTTTCCGAAATTTCATCGGGCGACCAGCGCTGGGAAGAGGCTGACCCCAGCTCTACATCTGCTTATCAGATCATGTCCAATCACCGATGTCAATGGACCCGCTGAAGAATGGTGCTGGCATGACTGGCCGTTCGCCGTTTGTTTTGGTCCGTAGGTAGGTGTGCAACAGGCTCCAATCCCAGCTTTATCTGATCGAGGCTACATTGAAGTCATCGGCTGGTATTTGCCACTTCCGCCTCGTTAGAGATGTCAGCTACCGGAGGCTGCGGCGGAGGACCCGTTATGGTCTTAGAATAACCTTGCACTAGAATTTGTGTCTAAAATACATCATCATCTGTGTCCAACTCCAGTGTCCCGGGTGTTAGTGACGAGCCTCTTCCACCTTGATCTGTCGAGGTAGCTTTTTCTTGTCAGGACTTCATTCCAGCTGGCCCCACTTGTCGAAATTATAAAACTTAATTTTGTCTAACTATTTATATAGGTGTATCTCCTGACTGATATAAAATATATATAAATATGTACAAAAATACATCATTTCAATAAAATGTTCGTCTGATACTGCCGATGATCCTGCTGCATAAGTGTTATTGAGAGTAAATGTGTTGTCCAACACTACAACAGTATTAAAAGTACTCAGTATATCAAAGTGTCTTCTCACAATTACAGTTTCATCTAAACTCGGTGTAAATTTCTATAATATCGATGTAATGTTTGTATAGACTGTATGAAATGAAGGAGTAAATGACAAATGCCTTAGTTTCAAAATCATGTACTAACATAGACCTAAAATGTTTCGAGGAGCGGCTCTCCAAAACTACGTTAGGAAAGGCAAACGTTATCAGAACTTTGAGATAATTTTGGGAGAAAGTTCACTATTGGACCTAACAACTCCTATCCATGTTTCCTGCGGTATGCAGAAAACAAAAAAAAAAAAAAAAAAAACTATTTATTGTCAAACAGCTTTTTATCCCTAGATTTGTGATTCCTGCAGTCTCTATTATTCTGTTTTTTTGTATGTTTTTCATTTTTTATTTATTTATTGAAAACCTTTGTGTATTTGAATATGTATTTTGAAATACTACAACTCTTTCCTTGTATTGATTCCGTTATCATACTCTTTATTGGCAAATATAGTAAGTAAATTGCAAAAAGAATAATTAGTATCTTTCTTTAAAAATAAATATTACTTAAATATGTAACGTAACAGAACAAATAAACAATTATGTTAAATTTCAGGAGTCAAGTACAATTTTACGCACTAATTTTTAAAACTAAAAAGTATTAAGTAAAAAACTGTGTAGGGTGGCGAACGAAATGATCCAACGTTTGTTTTGGTAGTATTTATTCCGGTTACCTATTATTACTGAGTTGTAAGTTGGCCAAACTATCAGCTGTTTATGGAGATTAGTTCCCTCTGTTTCCACTTGCGTTATTATTACTGTGCAAGATGGCTGACAAAGGAAGATTGTTTGTGGATCAACGCATAAAGACTGTGTTGTTTTTTAATGAAACAAAAAGTGCGGTGCTTACACAAAGACGGTTTCGTGCTCATTTTTAAACTCGCTGGTCACCATCATTTAAAACTATTCGTAGACTTTATGAAAAAATTATTAGTTATGGCTCATTATTAAAGAGGAAACGTCATTGACCTTCCACTGTCCGTACTCCACAGAGTGATGAAGCTGTCAGAGCAGCGTTGGTGAGGAGTCCAGGTAAGTCGACTAGAAAAGCGGCAGCAGATTTTCACATTTCTAGGCGATCTGTGCAGAAAATTAAAAAAAAAAGATTTGCATTTGTATCCATACAAAATTACAGTGTTCCTAAATTAACGATTGACAACAAACTTCAACGAATGGTGTTCGCAGAATGGACTGTTAGTCAAGACATATTGATTAACAATGTTTGGTTCTCAGATGAAGCACATTTCACTTAGACGGTGTTGTAAATAAACAAAATGTGCGTTTTTGGGCTTCCGAAAATCCACTCGTGCTACATGAAAAAGTGCATCATACTCCAAGAATTATGGTATGGGCAGCCATTCGAGCCATGGGCTAATAGGGCCATTCTTTTTTGAACATACTGTGAATAGTGAGCATTATGTAAACGTGCTACGTATTTATTTTGTACCTCAACTTATCGCAAAAGGGTTTTAATTAGAGAACCAGTGGTTGATGCAGGATGGAGCTAGACCACACACGGCTAATGTTGTTTTAGATTTTCTGCATGAAAATCTCAACCAAAATGTCATTTCAAGCCGATTTCCTAATCGTTTTGTGTGTGGCCATAATTGGCAACTAAACAGTCCTCATTTGAATCCGAGCGATTATTTTCTTTGGGGATTTCTGAAGAAGAAGATCTTCCCTAATCATCCTAACACACTGATGTATCTGCGAGTGCTAATCATTGAGGCGTGTAACTAGACAACCGAGGATATATGTCGCAGAGTCATCAATAACATATGCGTTCGTGTTGAAGCAGTTGTCAGACAATAAGGTGGCCACATTGAACCATATAATGGCCTCAAATTAATGTCTAGGTATACACATTAGACAACGTATATCAAACTTTACTGTATTGCATTCACAATAAATTTTTTTTAACAAAAATAAATGTTGGATCATTTCGTGCACTGCCCTGTAGTTTAAAGTATATTAGCTTCTCATTTAATAAGTTAGTGATTTTAATTATAATTAGTACTTTTATAATACTACATTCATTCATAATGAACAATGTATTTAGTTTATTTATGTTTTTAACTATTATTTTTTGTATATAGAACAACAAATTTTCAGTTGTAATATCTTTCAAGATTGTAGAAAATATTTCTAAATTTATATTTAATCTCTAAGAAACTACAAAACATGAAACAAATATAAGGTTGAATCTTGAAACCATAAAGAAAAATTAATTTAAACGTTGAATAAACTTTCAAACAGCTGTTGAGCTGCATTTCTACCACCACTGTGGCACAGGTGCTAGGTCGCAGATTCCTTCCCTTTAAATGGAGGAAGAAAGGACCTGTCTGCGAGGGAGGAAAAGAGCAGAGACCGGATGTAGGAACACGGAAGCTACACAGACAGATAGACAGACATCAGGTGATGTATCTTCAGCCAAAACTTCCTCCCCCACGTGCCAGGATGTGGGATCTTCAACAGCTGTTTTGCGATCTGATTGCATCCACCCCTTAGTATGTTTCGCTGTGCTGAAGGGAGGGTGGAACTATTTCTGTAAATGGTAAGTTTTGATATCAAATATCAAAATTCATTAATGTGCATGACATACAAAAGTTATTACTATAGGTACAGATTTCCTCATTTAAATATATATATGGTTTTTTGTCAGCTACCATTATTATTATTTATTTATTTATTATTATTATTTTTTTTTAATTATGTAAAAGCTGAATTTTATAGCTGGATAAAAAGTCCGAAAGTCATTATACTATAATAACAGTTAAAAATAAACAAATAAATAACAAATGATCTCCTGTCATAAAACTAAATCCAGTCCATCAAGCCATTTAAGACCTGCCTCACTGATTCTATTTATGCTAGCTAATCCCTCCGTAAAACAACGCAAGGGGCACTCTGAAACTATGTGATCCATTTTTTGGATGGACTTTCCGCAATCACATGACTGTCAATCCCCATTGGTATTTCCAGTAGTTACATCTGTCCACTTCATATTCAATAATGTTCACTCCCTACGGGGGAGGATCATTCAACCTACAAGTATTGATGGATCGTTAATAAGGAGCTTATTTCGTCCATCAAAACTATTCCACGCTATGGCCCAGCTAGTATTGGGCGATAAATTTGATCTGCTCAACTGGAAAGCAGTACATAAATAAATAAATAAAAATGCCTTTTATTGGAGCGTTACTCAGTATAAACTGCTTTTCAGTACAACTCAGGTCATAGTACTACACTGCTCTTAAACTATAAACTAAAATTATATACAACCAGAGGACGTAATTAACCTAACGGTAACAATCATACATTAACTTTTTAATTTTACTCTTAAAAGTATTTAGAGCACAAGTGTTTTTGACAGATGCGGGGAGGTCATTATAGAGAGTGGGCCCAAAGTGGGAAAAACTTTACTTAACCCCCTCAAGCCTCACTCTTGGAAAGTGCAGCATCTCCCCATGGCGGGTGCCACGCAGAGCCACCTCGCCCCGTTTTCGGAGCCGTCTATTAATGTATTCAGGCTCTCCAAGCGTCAGGGTCTTATGCACCATACAGCCTGTGAGCACCCTGCATACATCCTCCATGAGAGGAAGTTTGGCATCTTGCCTGAAGGAGGACACATGGTCGAAGCGCTTCAGGCCATACACAAAACGGATGGCAGTGTTTTGCAGCTTCTGGATCCTCTCCATTTTCTCTTTTGAAATGCTGTTGCCGTATGCAGGGTAACAGTAATAAAACAGCGACAGGACACACGACTGTATGAGCTTTACTTTCGCGGACTCCGGAAGCAAATCTCTGAATCTATACATGCCTCTCAGCCTGCCCAAGGCCTTTTGCATTATGTACGTAACATGGTCTGTGAAGCTGAGATCACTGTCCAAGACCACTCCAAGAGTCTTAACTTTGCTAGCGATCTCAAGACTCTGTCCGTTCAGTGACACATGCACGCCGTCATTGCTGAGGGTTTGAACAACTTCTTGTGGGGCTATGTACAGCACCTTGCACTTGTCAATTTTCAATTTAAGCCCATTTTTGACTGACTGACATAGAGGTGGGTTTCGAGATTTTAATCAACCGTTCTGACGTGGGAGATTCTGGGTAATGGGGAGGTGCGGGGCATTCAAGAACTTATTTAATTTTTTACGTAGTGCCTCCTGACGTCTTATTTCTGGAGGAGCTATATTCCACAGCACTGGAAGCCAAAGTAGTGGAGTTGCCATTAGAGTACCACTAATAGCTCTCCTGGCTCTATTAAGTTGGACATCAATCGCTTTTGTATGTGAGCTATATGAGCACTGTATTCAGCAGCTGAATAAACCAGTTACAAAGCAGTAGTACATAGAACGTGAGCGTTGGCTCGCCAAGTAGTTCCAGCAATATATTGTAGTACATTTGCCCTGTTTTTAATTTTAGCTGCTGTTTTTTGAAGATGGCTTTTAAACGTCAGCGATCGATCTAACGTTACTCCAAGGTACTGTGAATGATCTTTGTGGTGGATATTTACACCATTTAGAAATATGTTTAATTTTCGATTAGTCAGTCTATTTCTTAGGTGGAAGCAGGCTACTTCGGTTTTTGATGGGTTAGGATTCAGCTTCCAGGTTCTACAATATATATTTAAGGTTATATGGTAGAAAGGACTGTCTAGTCCTAACCTCACCATAAAAAAAAGTACATTCCATTCCATTCCATTCCATTTCATTTCATTTCATATTCATCGAGGATTGCAAGATCGTTTGAAAGTGTTTCTTCAGTAGCTGTGAAGAAGTGTGAAGTAGTGTGAAGTCTTAATGTTGATAAGCTAAAGCAATATTATTTGCATATATAAACTTTCTTAACGGTGATGTCAGCAGTATACACGTTAAATAAAATTGGAGGAATTACGGACCCCTGTGGCAGACCATCCTTCAGCTGTCTATATGAGCTTTCTTCATAACCTATATAAACTTTTATTAGCCTGGTACTAAGCATTGACTCTAGAAGTCGTAAAAGAAAATGACAGAGAAGGAGGCTGTAGAACTTGAATAACAAACCTTTGCTCTATACTGTGTCATAAGCTGTTGTGAGATCAACAAAAGCTGCAGATTTTTTAGCTTGTTTTCAGACCCATTCTCAATAAATTATGTCAGAGCCAGGATCTAGTCGCAACAACTTCAGCCAAGGCGAAAACCAGCCTGCTCAACTGGAACATTAGGATCAAGAATGGGTGATATTCTGTTGTATAACAGTCTTTCCAGCAACGTATAACAAACACTAAGAAGAGATATAGGGCGGTAACTTTCCACTCGTTAAGGGTCTTTGCCAGGCTTCAGAACAGCTACTACTTTTGAACGCTTAAATTCTTTTGGCAAATTACCTGTAGCTAGTATCTTACTGCAGCCTTCGAATGGAGCACTTCTCTTTGATTTGGAGATTTACCAGAAGAGTTTCCTTAAAATTGACCACGCTTTTCTACTGTGTGTAAAGTTTATATCTTAAACAGTTTTAACCCATTTTTCTCTGTCAAGAGAGTGCAGCAGCAGATTAGCTGTGTTGGAGTTTTCGGTAGCACTTAGTAAAGGTCATCTGATTCCTTACTCCATCCTGGTATATACTCCTTTGTGTATACTCTCGGTGCACATTTAGCGATGGACAAGACGAGTGAAACGATCGTAATTTCTTATTGTAAGAGGAATGAACCTGATGCTATCATCATGTAAAGGCCTCCCAATGTGCTTTATTGAAGTTCCATCTAGGCCTTGGAGCAGATCGAATTATGGGAATTTAGATTCCCAATGAAACCAGCACTGGCCTATGTTGAGAGTGGGAAAAATTATCAAGAACTTTTCTAATTGGTTTTGGGCTTGTAGATCGTTCACATGAGCAGTAGCTTATGTCGGGAGAGTTACTGCTTTTATTATAATCGACGCCAAGGTTATAAATAAATAACTTGCTAATTAAAAAAAATAACAAATGAAAAAGATAAATATGGTAATATCACCAGATGTGGATAATATTAACTTCTAGGAAACCAAATCTTAAAGGTCATAATTTATTGTAATGGTTTATTGTTAAAACTAACGTTTCATCACATGAAGTTAGAAACAATTCATTGGTAATCGATAAATAAAGGAACGAACATGACAATTATTCAAGTTATGTATGAGGCTTTCAAAAATGTTTTGTTTCAGAATCCCAACAAATATACATATGAATATTTAATATTTAGATCACTGCAAAGATCTTCTAGGGTTGCACGGTAAATATAATACATAATTATTTTATACTTTCGTTAAAAATGTAAGTTTATCACTTTATCTTAAAAATTAGATTCGACTTTGAGAAGCTAACGTGTTCAATCTGTATTGTCAAACTTACCTATGAAGGAAAGTCTTTTTTTATTTCTCTAGAGTCACTGCTAGTTGAAGACTACAGTACTAACATAACCATGAGTGGAGTTATAATTTCTCTCCCTTTACTCGCTAAAAAGTCTGTGTTAGATTAAAAAAGAAAAGTATACACTATACCTTTGTTAGTTTATATTTTACATCATACGATTTTCTTTAATCGGCCATATGTTATTTGTTTAAATGATATTTGTTTGTTCAAAATCAAGTCCATAAAAGCACATAACTGTAGGAAAGGTAGCCGTTCTAACACACAGTGGATTTGGAGAAAAGGTTGTAGGTTTACATAATAGAAATGTAAAATATGTCTGGCACGTTATATTTAAGTTTGAAACTGTGTTAACCCATGAATATGTAACACCTACTCTCATTACACCATATTAGCGTAACATATGTGTTTAGTGAATAGTAAAGTTGACATGCCATTATATATTAGCATGGTATTTATGGGTGTTTTAGTGTTGATAATAACAGAGCCGGGGTCTTTACCGGCCTTGTAATACCGTGACACCTGAGGTGTCAAGTCTAGGTGAAGGCCAACATGGTGTACATGCAAATTGAGGGTTGTTGTCGATGAAATGTGAACTGAATGACCCCGAACACACACGTTTACCACCTGTCCAACCGAGACGTAGGCTTTGGCAAGCTGAAAACACTAAAAGGTCCTCAGAATCCTTTAGAGTCAGCAGAGGATATATACAGGATGTCACAGAACTCTTTGGAACTTTTCAGCAAAAATTGTTCCATAGGTCGAGACAAACATATTTCATGGTATAAACATGGGTCCTCGGTGACTAGTTTACTGTCTGTCTGTCTCTATGTGTTTTTTACAAATTATTTTATAACTCAAGAACTATTCAAGATAGAAACTTCAAATTTTAGTATACATATGTAGCTTAACAGTTAAAACAAGGGAGTAAAATATTGCTGTAAATAAATTCAATCCAAAATGGTGGCCTTTTAAATCCTTTAATGTCAAATTTCACGAAAACCATTGTAGCTATAAAAAAAGTTAAAAGTTAAGTAACCATTTCACAATTAAGAGACAAATCAAACAACACTTTATTTACTGAAAACTAATAATAAATAACCACGGAGTGGCAAATTTTTGTAAATCAATGTAATTTCCATAATACAACAATGCATACATAAAACATAGTTTATCAGCAAAACTGAGGCACTTTTATTATGCGCATCATTAATAAGCTGTTTTATATCCATTTCATATTATCAATGAGTCAGATGTTTATTATTAATGAATTATTTATAAAATAGAATGGTAAACATTTCCACAAAACAAATTTATTAAAGTTGATAAAATTACGGCCTACAACAAGATTGGTCTCCAACATTATACTACAGATCGATGAACTCGTTCAAAAATAATTCAGAATTCTTGCTGCAGCTTCAAAAATTCTGCCAACAAAGTCCATTTCACTCTCCACTGTTGTGCCGTGTACCAGTTCCTTCAAGTATCCCCACATACTTTATTCTGTATACACATACAGAATAAAGTCAAATGGTTTGAGGTCGGGGATCTAGCAGGCCAATGTTCAGGTCGACCACGTCCCGTATACTTCTGTTCAAATTTACGTCTCTGACGCCTATGACAAAATGAGCTGGAGCTCCATCATGTTGAGACCACATATTATGTCTGATATAAAGTGGCACATCCGCTTATCATTCATGGAAGATGTGTCTGGGAACAACAAGGTACATAGGGGCATATAATATGTTAGGTAAAATGTAGAGTCCTATTAAAAGATATTCAAGCTTGTTTTGGATTGCCATTAGCCAAGACATAACATTTTTAGTTTCACATGCAGTTCACAGTTTCCTCACTTGTATCGTTATTCATGTTTTTAATTAATATTCTTAGCTGTTTAATTAAAAAAAACAATACTACTGTATTAAAACAAATTGTTGACACTTAACAGCTAATGCTTACTTTTCCTTCTGTCAACAATGCGTTACAAATGAACAGGTGATTCATAGTTCAAATTAAATAGTTCATAAACCGCCGACTCATTGTTTACATGAAGTGGATATAAAACAGCTGATCATGATGCGCAGTGCCTCATTTTTGCAGTTAAAATATGATTTATGTATGCATTGTTGTATTATGGAAATTACATTGATTTACAAAAATTTGCCACTCCGTGGTTATTTATTATTAGTTTTCAGTAAATAAAGTGTTGTTTGATTTGTCTCTTAATTGTGCAATATTTACTTAACGTTTAACTTATTTATAGCTACAACGGTTTTCGTGAAATTTGACATTAAAGGATTTAAAAGGCCGCCATTTTGAAATTAATGTATTAACAGCAATGATATTTTACTCCCTTGTTTTAACTGTTAGTTAAGCTACACATGTATACTCAATTTTGAAGTTTCTATTTTAAATAGTTCTTGAGTTATAAAATAATTTGTAAATCACACACAGACAGGCAGACAGTAAACTAGTCGCAGTAGACTCATGTTTATAATTTGTCTTGACCTAAGGAACAATTTTTGCTGAAAAGTTCCAGAGAGTTCTGGACGCCCTGTAGAACAATTGTATATGTGGTACATCACTGTAACTAAACGATTTGTCAGAAAATTATAATTTTTGTGTATCGTTTGAAAGTGCGTAAAAATTACTTTTGGATGAATTTTTAAAATTGTGATTCTTTATTTACATTTTCATATAGACCATAAACTAACAAACTATAACTCACAACTTTTTTATTTCATTACAAATCTATATTTTTTAAATTGTAAATTGCATCGACCATTAAACTATACGCTCTTTTAAACGATGGAAAAATGATTACCACATTTAATATTGCTCTTGTGGTATCAATCCAATGTGGCGACTCCATTTTCATTGCTCCTGACAAAAATAAAAGTCTAGTAATGGTTTCCGTCTAGAATAAATAATTGTTGACTCAACTCACAATAACAGTCAGAAAAATATTATTTATTTCAAATTACATTTTCAGACATTATCATCTGATAAAAGTGATAAAGTAGTTTGTGAAATCAAATTACCAATAACAGTTTCATATTTGGTATGTAATTCAAGAATTTTAATTCAATTGGGAGATAGAAGAAAAGCTCACGGAGTGAATAGGTCGATGTGAGTCAAATGTTCGTTTCACTGCTCCGCAACATTGGGAACTTCCCATGTTGTCAGCCACCGTCGTTTACTGCTTTACCAATTTATTGTTAATTAAATATATACAATTCCATGAATTAATACGCGTTCAGAACATTAAATCTATGTCCATAATTTCCCAAGAAAATGTTTTGTGAGATGATATGAAAATTTTAAAATATTGTCTCGTTGTAAAAATATTGTAGTGTGTTTTTATTTATTTTTTTGTTAACTCAGTCGTTACTCATAAAACTTTTTAAAAAATGTCAATTTGCGTTCAAGCATTGATACATAATAAACACAATTGTTAAAATGTTCTGTTTACACCAATAGACGTAATAGGAAAATGCTAACAAAAATAATGTAATTAACTTTTTGATGGATATTTTGGATCAAATTTACTTCCAAACTCAACGGACTATACTTTTAAATCCCGACCTATGAACCTACCAGTAGTTTCAGGCCCTACCATAAAAAATAACTTTAGTTTAAAATATGGTCTTTTAACCAAAAATATTTATTCTTTTTTAGAATTAAATTGTGTAGAGAGAAGTTAATGTATACAGTACATTTAATGTGGATAAAATTATATTTTTACTGCCTTTGACATTTGTATTAGTAATGAAAAAACTCTTCACTAAGAAAAACTATGAATAAGAATAAACTACAAACAAGCAAAAAATACGAATAATTAAAAATCATAAACAAGCAACAAAATTCACAGAAGTTGTTGATCAGGTAAGACATTTCAGTGGATTAAACAAACAAATATATTAATAAAGCAATCTTCCTTTATACGTGGTCATATATAATTAATTAATCTTTAAAAAATTATCAACTGTGATAGGCCTACTTTTTCTCGAGTCTGGTCACAAAAAATAGAAAAGTGATTTTAATACATAATTATTAGTTACATCATCTGGCGTAATGTGGTTGTACAATGACATTACTAGGACTCTCCCATAAACAATTAATTATTTGTTACAGACAGCGTGACTGATGAAAGTTTTTGATAAATAAGTTTATTGTTTCATCTCAATTACAAAGAAAGGAATAGAATACAAATAAAAGATCATGCTGTTTAATGTGAACTATAATTGAATTTGTATACTGTACTATTTTACAGTAATATTTACATTTCAGGGGTTATTAAAAGTTTAAAAACAAATATTCTGAAAAATAGGATGGAATACCAAGGCTCAGCAAATAATGTAAACGAGTTATTGTCCCTCACTTGACTAGGGTAAAGGAATTTCCCCAGATTTTATGAAACTTTCTTAAATTAAACCTATTATGGATGATAAAAGATCTATGCAATAGAAAATGTTTGACCAATTTCTATCTTACCGTCATTTTAAAAATTTCGAGAGAAACTGATCTAAACAGAATAAAATTATTCATAAACTCACATAATATATTAAATCCTGAACGATTTGGTTTTCTAAAACTAATTCAACTTTACATGTTTTAGTGCAGTATTATTAAGATATTTTAGAATGTATCGAAAAAGTAAAGTGTGGGTTGCATCAATCCAACTCGATGTAACGAACACATTCAGTCATAGTAAAGTGTGGTTCGCATCAATCCAACTCGATGTAACGAACACATTCAGTCATAGTAAAGTGTGGTTCGCATCAATCCAACTCGATGTAACGAACACATTCAGTCATAGTAAAGTGTGGGTCGCATCAATCCAACTCGATGTAACGAACACATTCAGTCATAGTAAAGTGTGGGTCGCATCAATCCAACTCGATGTAACGAACACATTCAGTCATAGTAAAGTGTGGGTCGCATCAATCCAACTCGATGTAACGAATACATTCAGTCATAGTAACACATTCAGTCATAGTAAAGTGTGGTTCGTATCAATCCAACTCGATGTAACGAACACATTCAGTCATAGTAAAGTGTGGGTCGCATCAATCCAACTCGATGTAACGAACACATTCAGTCATAGTAAAGTGTGGTTCGCATCAATCCAACTCGATATAACGAACACATTCAGTCATAGTAAAGTGTGGGTCGCATCAGTCCAACTCGATGTAACGATCACATTCAGTCATAGTAAATGTATACTCAACTATATTTTCTATGGTTGCAGAGGTACCTCACTGTATTTGTAACAGCATGATGAATCTTTGAAATTCAACTTTCCCCTTTTGGTACATGTTTTTGGCCAGTTAGTCTGACGTGTTTTTGTATCCACCTGAATCCCTCTGCAGTACACTTGCCGGATGTCTCTCAGAGCCGTTCAATGGTGGTGGGTTGGGTCCATGGCTGGAGGCTGGAGATGCTAATGTACCCAGAGGGGAGTGCACTTGTCTCGCAGGTGCCGGAAGTCCCCTCCTCCACCGGAAGTCAGGATCATCCTCACAAATGTGTCACTCCGGTATCTCCTAATCCGGCGACTGGAATGATCCGCGTTATCATTATCAGGGAAGTAGTCTGTCACTATCACAGCAACAACCCTTACACCACTTCCAGGTCAGAGTTGACCATTTATCTTACCCTCCGCCATATGTTTGCTATTTTTAATTCCTCCTTCCTTTCAATTGAAAGTCTGCTTTCCTTAGGCCCACGAGGAGTAATGGTCCGTGAGTGTTTGTTAACTTGATTTTTTATCAGATATATTTTTGAAACTAAAGTTTGTATAAACTTAAAGACATAACAATAGTACATTAATTCCTTTCAATGTTCTATTCATGTATTTTTTTTTATTTCGTAGTAGTGGTCAATGCAAAATGAAGCTGTACTTAACGATGGATTGTATTTGTTTGTTGGTGATCGATGAAATAAGAATTACAATAATCAAAACACTAGGAAATTAGTACAAATTTCATGAAATTTATGTCTGGCTACGTAATACTGTCTATTTAAACACTCAAATTGTGAGCCAAATTCATAATAGAACATCAAGAACTACATCAGTAAAACTATTTTGGTGGACACATGTTAAGTGTATGTGATAAATATATGTTCTAAATTACATAAATAACGGTTTGTTTAGTTCCTGATATTTAAAATTTTTATAAGTAAACAACTAGATCGTTTACTTTAATTTTTCCCCAGGCTTGTACAAACAGTTGTTTTATTAAATTCCTCTTGCCTATCTTTACACCAATGAGATAATGAGTCCCTTATAATCACCCTACGTACACATTAGGTTAAACCAAAAGTAGCAGACAATTTGGAGTTAATTTGGAAATGATCAAAAAAATGTTAAATGCAACGAAATTAAAGAACAAAGAATGTCAAAGTCCATCAAGTTGTCAAAGTTACTGAATAGTTTTTGTTAACTAGCTACCTACATCTTAAAGCAAATTCATTTGGTTGGTTTGCCACCGAGCGAATAGAGAAGCTAATCTATAGGTGCTACCTGACATTCTTATTGCCTAATGTTAAGAGGTGCCTAAAACATCAAACATTTCCAGAGTTCAATAGAAAGCTCTTAAATTGTGAATATTTAATATCTAATACCGAATAAAGATAAGGTGGATATAAATGACATCAGAAACGTGCTTAGACTGGATGAGAAATAACAGCCATCGACTTCCCATTTTTATCAATTAATCCATGCATAACCCAACTACTTGGGGACAAAGTGTTCAGGAGATTTTAGGCGATAGGTTCTATCCTCGGTCCTCTTAATACCGACATGGCGTTCACTCAATGGATAAGACACTGAGTTCTCTTCCCTACGCAACATCTGAACATTGACTACCACTCAACATGGACAACCCAGACTTCTCTAGTAGTGTCCACGTCGACGGCAAAACCATTTTTTAGACCAACACTATAATTAAAACACTAAAACTAAGCTTATCAGTTAGCCGAAAATCATGCCTTTACGACGTAGTTCAAATTCTACATAATGTAATTTAAATCTATGACCAGTGTAGGTTCCTTAGTAGCCCTGAATATTTGGATATCAATAACTATCTGTCAGTTATTGATAGTAACTGAGGTTTACAACCTTAGTTAGTACCAATGACTACACCAGTTTGACCCTCATATTCGCCCATATCTTTACGATCGGCGTCTTACTAATGAATAATAGTTCTGTAATGATGAATACCTTTCTGTACTGAATGAAGTGAAGAACTGTTTCCCCTGCCACAGTGGAAAGTTTGGTGAAGACGATATACTTTACTGACCATCTTCCTTTTCACTTCACTTTCTACACACAGTGAAGCACATTATTCCTGTGATGTGTCGTACATCATGCTTTGAGCTCCCCAAGGAAGTCGTCTGTGGGGCCTTTCAGTGCGTACAAAAGATGTGCTTTGCCGCTGACATTTCGACTGTCGTTGATGTGCCTTTCCCAGTGACTCTTATTTACAAGTGGAGTTAGTCTGACGGACGACCCCTCCTTGGTGACATATTACGTCTGTGACGTCACGTCTAGATCATTTACGATATTTAGGAATAGGGATTTATGCCTTAAAAGATGATATCTTTCAGTTAACTTGTTTTTTTCTTTTTTTTTTCTTTTTTTTCTAATACTGACGTTCCTTTTGCATGCGTCAAATATCATACATTATTTCATACATTATTTTCTTATAAATAAACAAATATACGGCATATTATTATTATTTTAATATTAATAAACATTCTATCAACATATTTTAAATTTTCCAAAAGCACCCCATTATTATTAACGAAATGTATAGAATACCTATCCTCAAATAGCTAACAGTTGAGGGGGGAGGGGATAAGAAGCAAAGCTCTATTGTAAGTGCATGTTTATTCATATATATTTTCGTAATATTTTTGAACCAACCATAATTAATTGTTAAAGACGTTTTCCTAATCTAGAATTAAGAAAAATTAAAACCTATGGCCAGTGAAGTCTTTTAATGGAAACTTCGGTAGAAACAATGAAAGGATTAGATTACTTAAGACAATACATCTAACCAGCTTACTTGACCATTAACAGAGACTCGGTTGGAAGTGAAACTACTACGTGGTCAAGATCGAGAGCTTAGAACTCCGGAGGTTTCTACCGGAGTCAGGATGTACAAGAAGGAAGAAGGACCCACACAGGTGGTCTGCCCTGGGCATAACACACTCAACCTTCTACACAACCAATCTTTCGGGAGCTGCAAATTGGACGTGTGTCGTTCATTTCGGCAACTTGTGATTGCTTGGACTCCTCCTCGCCAATTCCGGAGACCCTGGGGCGCTTCCAACTGAAGAGTTAATTGAAAACTTGGAAGTATTGTTTTACAGTATTCGCCTAGTGTGAATCGTGTTTCACTTCAAATCATATATTTGTAGAAGGAACTATCAGATGAAAATAATTAAAACTATTTACTTCAAGTAATATGTATATTAAAGATAATTTAAAATGACATACATTTTAAAATGGATACCCTTCAATTTTAAAACATTAATTGTGTTTTAAAAGTGATTTAGAAAACGTTAACATTCCATTAGTTAATAACTTTGTCCCATCAACGGTTAACTTCGACGTGGCAGTACTAGAAAAATCTGGCGTGTCCGTGTTGGCTGGTAATCCGTGTTGGGTCCCGGATGTTGTGTTGAAAAGAGAACTGAGTATCAGCTCGTCAGTTAGCTTAAAATAAGACCAATACTACGTAGTTCGGATTCCACATAAAACTGTGGGTCATTTACTTGCCTGTTGTCCTTTACTTGGCTATTGGGCTATTACCTATACAGTATTAATAAATAGCGCTTTCCAAGAAGTTAGCAACAATGACTACAGTCACTCTTCTAGTTTGCCTCTCACATTCAGTATATATCTCCGATCGATATCTTAATGGCGAATAATGAACATTTACTTACAGTATATAATTGAAGTTAATTAATTTAAAGCAATTAATTGATTTCATGATAAATAATTACAGTATAAATTTATTAAGGAAATACATACAACAATCAGTAAACTATGATGAACTTTTCGAGGAAAAAAGTTGTTATCAATTTCCTGAACAGTAGTTTTTTTTTTTCTAGAGGTCGTAAAATTAACTATCGTAAATGTATAGTGATGCAGTTACGATAAATTACTGTCATATGTCTAAGTAAATGCAGTCATTTTATATTGATTTTATCAATTTAAATTTGTCAATTTAAAATTTTTATAATTGATTTTAATCGATTTAAAATCACTGCATTTACTTACTTATACAAAAGTGGTGTATCATAACTATACATATCATAAGGATTACAACAAGACTAAGTAATCCATTTTACGACCTCTAAAAGCCAAGAAAACAATGTTTCAGAGAATTGATAACAACGTGTGTTTTAGATTATAAATTCTAAAATTTATGAAAATTATATCTGAAAACATTTCTATCAACCAGTTATTAATATATAAACGCAATACATTAACGGTTTTTTAGTAATAATTGTATAAATTTTATGTACAGTGAAAAATAGTTAAAATCACGGTACTTTTTTTGTTCCAACTAGGATAACAATTATTAAAACTTTTTAAATTATTAAAATGCAAATGGCATAACGCAAAATTAGACGAGGAAAACCATGGTGTGATTAGATTTTGTGGGCCTTCTAGTTCCTTAGAAAACAAACTCGGGTGCACATAATTTCTGCATTGGCAGTAGTCAAAAACAGTATGATGTGCTGACTTGTAGCCAGTCACATCAGTATCACATCACATGTGGGACTTATGGTGAGGTGTTGTTTTTATTTTAATGTGAGATTTATTTAGTATTTATTTATTCTTAAGATACTAATCGACAAGAGTTTGATCAATATGCATTTCTAATGAGTGCATGTAGTCTTGTTTACAAACTAAGGTTAAATATTCCTTTAAAAAGTATAATTATGAGTAGCCCAGAGAAAAATGAACAGCCTAAGGTTATCACATGATTCCTTTGACCATTTTGGGTTTTTTTCACTCTGATTGGAATCGAACTGAAAACCTTTAGTTTGTGAAGTTGGGCTTTAACCAAACTACCCTAACAACCAATTAAATATCGAAAACTCTGTTGTTACTAAGTGACCAAACAAGTATAAGAATGTTGATTCTTAACAGCATAGTAAATAGTATTCCCACTTTATTTTCTAGAAAGTTAAACAATTTTCAACTCCAAAAAAGATTTACCACCCCCACTGTATTTTCTACAAAATAAAGAAACTGTCACATTTATTACAGCAAATTTCTAACTACGTATATTATTTATAAATAATGTTTCACAACTATTGTTTAGTTGTTTGACTCTTTTTATATAGAGTCAAACATTTCAAAACTGTCTTCTACAAGACTGTAATAATTGTTTTTGTATCAATCGACAGAGTCCAAAAATTTGATTCAACATTAATTGAAAAATATGTATCTCCTATTTTTGATCCCTTTCCCATCCATCCCCCACCCATTATATGGTATACTAACATAACAACATGTTTACACTTATGTAACAAAACAAGATAAAATGATTTTATAATTCTGATCTACTACTAAAAGATTAGATCTTAGTTAAGACAATTATTGTTAACGAAATCCAATACTGGAAATGAGACTGAGTTGTGAAAGTCAGGCTACCCTCCATATATATATGGTTAGTTGTCAGCTACCTTTTGTTAATTTTAAAAAGCTGTGTTATATATTTGGAAAATTATCCAAAAACCATGTTAATATGTTCATATCATTAACAAGAATAAAAAATGTAAAGTGATTTCCTGTCACAAGGCTAAGTGGGGGGTGATGTTGTTTGCGTCCACAGCAAATCTTTAAAGCTGTACGCACACCCTGAGTAGTTCTAAACGAGGAACAAATTTGGTAGCTGGACTGTCACGATTTTGTGATCTCCTAGCTATGGCAGCTACTACCCTCCGTGTGTTTTATATATACAGGGTGAGTCTCTACTGACACCATTAAATTTACCTGTTTGTTGTACTCACAAAAAGGAACAAAAACGTCCCTATTAACCTGTGTCCGATTCTCAACCGTTTGGCTGTAAGGGCTCATATTGTGTGTTTTTAAAATTACTTGACATTAACTCACTGATTGAGCTACAAAAACCAAAGCAAAACACCTACCAGATTTTTATTAATACCATTGAAAAGATCGTTAAATTTTCTATAAATGGCAATCATTTTGCAAGCAAACGTAAATAAAAACTAGATTTCCTAGAGGAAGTTTATTAAAAAAATATGCAACATGTACTTTTCTCCAATTGTTTAAGACCTCATATCAGCACATAAATGTAGTCTAATTTAATGTAAAGTTAAGTGGAAAACTTCTCTCACTAATAAGCTTGGAATAGATGTATAATTTAATTGGGTTGAATATCATGAAACCAAAAATAACACCTAAAATATTTCATAAAACATGGTTTATTGGGTTGTATTTAACAAACAAACTTTCAGTTTTTACGCAATAATAAACATAATAACTGTAATATTTAGATAATCATGCTTTATTATAACAATAACTACTTTAATAAGTGTTCAATATGTCCACCATTTTCCCTTATGCAGGTACGGACTCGGTTCCTCAACTCCCTTACACTTGCCTTTAGATTGATTTCATTTCTAAGGCGTCTAACAGCCCTCACGATTCGATGTCTCAATTCTTCGGCTGTTTGTACACTGCACTTCTGTACACTTCTTACTTCAAAAAACCCCAGACGTAGTAATCAATAGGGTTGATGTCAGGGCACCGTGGTGGCCAAGTAACAGCACACGTTGAAGTGTGGTGGTGCTTCATCTGTCTGGAAAACAATGCGCCGACGCAATTCCAACGGCAAGTCTTCGAGAAGGTCTGGTAAGATATTATTTAGAAATTGAAGGTATTGAACTCCAGTTAATGATGTAGGGAGATCAAGGTAGGGACCTATCAGCTTGTCCCCTATCAGTCCAACCCACACGTTTAACTTAAACCTAGTTTGGCTCCGTGATTCACGACAAAGGTGTGGGTTTTCAGTGTCATAGAAGTGTTTGTAGTAGTTGTCATTGTAGTAGTTAAAAACACCGTCTCGTGTAAATGTAGATTCGTCTGTCCACAAGATTGTTTTAAGAAAATCTGCATTATCGTGCTGTAAAACCCATTGACAAAATTGACGTCTCAGAGGAGGGTCTCTGGGTTTAATTGTCTGGACACGAGTAAAGTGGTTTGGGTGTATTTGATTGTTACGCAAGAGTCTCGACACAAACGACTGACTTACTACACATTCAGTAGCAATTCTTCTTGTACTTGTTCTTGGATCTCTTTAGACTTGGGCAAGTACAGATTCCTCTAACCCAACATCTTGTATGATGTTACCAACGGAGCGGTCATTGACAGGAAATCTACCAGTTTCACACAGAAAATTATGAACCCTTACAAATGTTCTTACATCAGGAATTCTTCTCTCTGGAAATCAACAAATGTATTCTCTGTGACACAATAGAACAAATGCTAATACCCTCATAATTTTAAGCTAATAATGCTTAAGTATTAAAGTAAAAATAAATATTTCCAAATTGTCCAAAGAAGATGATTTGTGTTTTCACAGACTAATATGAGTAACTATTGTTCAAAATGGGGTAATTATTACAACAGCTGATTTCAGGTACAGAATAATAAAAGTGTAACAGCGGATTTCAAATAATAGTCCAATCAGCTCAATATGGAAGTTACATGCAAAACAAAAAACAGGCACAGGTTGAGTTTGGTAGTTAAATGCAACCGAATAAACCATGTTTTATGAAATATTTTAGGTGTTATTTTTGGTTTCATGATATTCAACCCAATTAAATTATACATCTATTCCAAGCTTATTAGTGAGAGAAGTTTTCTACTTAACTTTACACTAAATTAGACTACATTTATGTGCTGATATGGGGTCTTAAACAATTGGAGAAAAATACATGTTGCATATTTTTTTAATAAACTTCCTCTAGGAAATCTAGTTTTTATTTACGTTTGCTTGCAAAATGATTGACATTTATAGAAAATGTAACGATCTTTTCAATGGTATTAATAAAAATCTGGTAGGTGTTTTGCTTTGGTTTTTGTAGCTCAATCAGTGAGTTAATGTCAAGTAATTTTAAAAACACACAATATGAGCCCTTACAGCCAAACGGTTGAGAATCGGACACAGGTTAATAGGGACGTTTTTGTTCCTTTTTGTGAGTACAACAAACAGGTAAATTTAATGGTGTCAGTAGAGACTCACCCTGTATGACGATAACTCCACCTCGCTATCAGCTGCACTGACGTCACAGCTAATGTAAGTACGACCCAAACTATCCATATCACAGTACAATAACACTGCTATAACAAGGGACATACAATATGTCGTTACTGATGGTCTCAAACTGACGAACATAGGGATATCTTTAAGTATATGAGCAAAATGGTAATTCATTTGAAACTTACTTTTGTCTGGAGAACTTTATTTTACAATAACTCAATAAAAAATGAGGAATCCAACTCAAACTTTAAAAAGAAACTTAAAAACTATCTCATTTAAATCTCTCCCTATTCAACAGATGAAGTATTTGTTAATATTAAATGAAACGATCATTAATCGTAACACTACTTGTATTAAGATAATATATGGGATTAATTAGTATATAACATGACATTGCTTAGTTATAGATTTATTAATTAAGTGACACTATTTATTGTACATTACGTATGTATATTTATGAATAAAGATATTTGAAATTGAACTGAATAACAGTTTGTTTGTGTTTTAACCAATAAAATGTTTCCAAATGTTTGACCATTATTTCATTTTCACAAGCCTTTCAATACAGGAAATATTGTGACATCTAGAGTGGCCTCTATCCTGGGAACCGGTGATACGGAAGTAATGGATGGGTCGCTGACCACCTGCCCTGCTTGTTTACAACCTTTGGGGCACAATGGCTTACGCATGAACGCCCCTTTACCTCATCAATGGACTTCTAGATTCTTCTCGGTTGACGAGCCAGCTCTGTCACGGAACGTCGGGGGCAGGGGAATTCAAGAAGCTTCTAGATGGAGACCTGCAGGTGATATATACGGCCCGGATACCAGCGCGAGTCAGTCAGTCAGTCAGTCAGTCAGTCAGTCAGTGAGTCTAGAGCCTACAGCCCGGGTGTTTGCAGCGACAGTGAGCGAGTTCTACAGTGCGAGTGAAGTGTCCGAGTATAGTGAAGTGGTCTACGGAGAAGTTACCGGTGAGTGGTTCGTTGTGGGGATCAACGAAGGAGCAGTGCGGTACTTGTGGACGACTTCTGAAGGGACACTGAAGAAACTGTGAGTGAACTGTTAGCTTTGGACTGTAGGCAGTAGGGAATCTAGTAAAGTCAATTAGTAGTCAGTAATTGTAAATAATATTAGAGAATCTAGGAAAGCCACTTTATAGAGCTAGGAATTGTAATTAAAAGAAGGGAATTTAGTAAAGTCACTTTGCAATTAGTAGTTGTAATTGATTACCATTTATTGATGCCATCTAAGATTGTAATTATAAATTAGTTTAACTGTAACAGTAGGCCTAATAGTAAATTGTACTTTTCACAATAGTTTAAGTTAAGGAATTAATCCATTTAATTATAATAAGTTAATTTTATATATTCAATAAATTTAGTAATTGTTTAGTATATCGTGTTGCTTATTTGTAAAACCCACATAGCGATTAATTATTCATAAATTAGGACGTAAACACGTCACAATATGTTTTGGTACTAACACGTATTAGACAATTGGAAAACTTACATTTTAATAGTAGTAAATAGAAATAAAAATAAGACGAATAAACAACCACATGTCATTTTGGAACCATAACTTTTGAAAACATAAAAATATTTAAGAAATACGCTTCATAGAAATTATTGTTTGTTTACATCCAGTATCAAGTTCTGGGAGAGTAAGTACTTGACTTTAACATTAAAGTGTTGTATTCCAAAAGTAATACAATACTATAAATTAAAGAGTTGTTTACATGTTTTTTGTAATGCGTTGCTTGGAATAATGAATACCATTTATATTGTCCAGCCGTATATGTCATTTTCACCCTTCACCAGCACCCTAAGCCCCCGGCTTCTCCCAACTTCCAGAAGCTGGTAGTCTGTAGCGTGTGCTACTTAAGCCTCCCATAATCCAACCTCAGCACCAATAAGGGGTAGGTCGTAGCAGACAAACCTACTCCTATTAAACTGTAGTAACTACACGTTCTGGATGTGGGTAACCATGTCCTTATTTATTGTTCACAATACATTTCTCGTCTTGTACAATAAAAAATTATATTAAGCCCCAGTTCAATACAATAATGTTTATTAGTAAATACAAAATCTAAATTTATCAGTAACTAATTTAACTCAGAATTGCATAATTAGGTGATTTTATATTTACCCTTAATTCAAAATTCCATTTAAGTCCTTATTAATAAAATAATTATACCATTAAAGGAAATTAATATTATCACTAGAATTTTTTATTTTTTCTAATACTTTTAACGCCAAGATAAAAAACTTTGTGGCCTAGAAAACCCTATAAGTCTACTGGTGGGGTGCAAAGTAGTGCAATCATGTCAGAGTTAGTAGAAATTACCTTAAATATCGCACGATGCACACCAAATAGCCAAATTACCTTACACATCGCACGATGTACACCAAATAGCCAAATTACCTTAAACATCGCACAATGTACACCAAATAGCCAAGGTTTTATGTTATGCTTATGTTTTATTGAAGGAGTTGTTTGAATTACGTTATCAAATTAATGACAATGTAACTCTCATGGAAAAATGGAAACGTTAAGGAATTGTTTTTACCCCTAAGGAATGTAATTTTGATAAATCCTTCCTCTATGATACAACATTCTTCTCTGCAAATTTCATCAAAATCTGTTGAATGGTTCCGGAGATTTCATGTTGAGAGAGTGTATCGTTTTTGGGATTTCTATATTAGGATTTATCAGAAACAAATCTGTACGTATCAACATTACTTCTGAACGTACTAATAAATAACGTTCTATAAATGTTAATCTGTAAATACATCTAGAGATGAAGAAGGACATCAGTAGATGATTCATTGTACGTCGACAAAGTCCTCGATGACAAGACATTTACAATATATGCTCTGACCGCCGACATGTCGTCATCACTGTCTCCAACTGCCATCTGCCGACAATATATCACGGAGAAATTCGTTCCTTTTGAGTTGGACCCGAGAGACATGACCTCCCAATTCGGACAGGACAATAGCCTGTGAAATATAGGTTAGGTGCATCCAAGGGTTTAGGCCTTCATCGAGTTTAGATAATGAGATGACCTACATTCAGTATATTTATGATCAAGTAAATACTACTTATTCTCCCAGTACGTAATACTGTGTGTAAAAACATGACGATTTGTATGAAGCGTAATTTTTAAATACTTTTATATGTTTTCTAAAGTGTAAATGAAATGTCATGTGGCTGTTTATTCAACTTATTTTGATTTCTATTTACTACTATTAGAAGGCAAGTTGAACAAGTAACTAAATGTTATCAGATAATGGTAGCACCAAAACATATTTCCTATATTGAAAGGCTTGTGAAAATAAAATATTTCACCACAAATCGTCCTCAGACTGTGACAGCTTTTCTAATTATAGTATAACCACAAAATGTTCTCGGAATATGGCAACTCTTACAGAATATTAAAAACCCCACAACAACCTCATAGAGTGACAGCTTTTCCAACTATAGTATAACCACAAAACGTTCTCGGAATATGACAACTCTTCGAGTTATAGTAAAACACAAATCGTCCTCAGACTGTGACAGCTTTTCCAATTATAGTATAACCACAAAAAGTTCTAGGAATATGACAACTCTTCGAATTATAGTAAAACACAAATCGTCCTCAGACTGTGACAGCTTTTCTAATTATAGTATAACCACAAAACGTTCTCGGAATATGACAACTCTTACAGAATATTAAAAACCCCACAACAACCTCATAGAGTGACAGCTTTTCCAACTATAGTATAACCACAAAACGTTCTCGGAATATGACAACTCTTCGAGTTATAGTAAAACACAAATCGTCCTCAGACTGTGACAGCTTTTCCAATTATAGTATAACCACAAAAAGTTCTAGGAATATGACAACTCTTCGAGTTATAGTAAAACACAAATCGTCCTCAGACTGTGACAGCTTTTCCAATTATAGTATAACCACAAAAAGTTCTAGGAATATGACAACTCTTCGAGTTATAGTAAAACACAAATCGTCCTCAGACTGTGACAGCTTTTCTAATTATAGTATAACCACAAAACGTTCTAGGAATATGACAGCTCTTCGAGTTATAGTAAAACACAAATCGTCCTCAGACTGTGACAGCTTTTCTAATTATAGTATAACCACAAAACGTTCTTGGAATATGACAGCTCTTCGAGTTATAGTAAAACACAAATCGTCCTCAGACTGTGACAGCTTTTCTAATTATAATATAACCACAAAACGTTCTCGGAATATGACAGCTCTTCGAGTTATAGTAAAACACAAATCGTCCTCAGACTGTGACAGCTTTTCTAATTATAGTATAACCACAAAACGTTCTCGGAATATGACAGCTCTTCGAATTATAGTAAAACACAAATCGTCCTCAGACTGTGACAGCTTTTCTAATTATAGTATAACCACAAAACGTTCTCGGAATATGACAGCTCTTCGAGTTATAGTAAAACACAAATCGTCCTCAGACTGTGACAGCTTTTCCAATTATAGTATAACCACAAAACGTTCTAGGAATATGACAACTCTTCGAGTTATAGTAAAACACAAATCGTCCTCAGACTGTGACAGCTTTTCTAATTATAGTATAACCACAAAACGTTCTAGGAATATGACAGCTCTTCGAGTTATAGTAAAACACAAATCGTCCTCAGACTGTGACAGCTTTTCTAATTATAGTACAACCACAAAATGTTCTCGGAATATGACAACTCTTACAGAATATTAAAAACCCCACAACAACCTCATAGAGTGACAGCTTTTCCAACTATAGTATAACCACAAAACGTTCTCGGAATATGACAACTCTTCGAGTTATAGTAAAACACAAATCGTCCTCAGACTGTGACAGCTTTTCCAGTTATAATATAACCACAAAACGTTCTCGGAATATGACAACTCTTCAAGTTATAGTAAAACACAAATCGTCCTCAGACTGTGACAGCTTTTCCAGTTATAATATAACCACAAAACGTTCTAGGAATATGACAACTCTTCAAGTTATAGTAAAACACAAATCGTCCTCAGACTGTGACAGCTTTTCCAGTTATAATATAACCACAAAACATTCTCGGAATGTGACAACTCTTGAGTTACAGTATAATAAAACGGGACAATAGCCTCAGAGTGTGACAGCTCTTTCAGTTATAATTTGTGTGAATCTATTGTTATAAACCTTCGCAATAATAATAGACATTTTCATATTAAAGTAAGTATTTTCTAAATACTGTGTATTATAGTACAATTATTCATGATAACGACTAAAACTCATTAAATATATATAGTAATTAAACAATGCATTGTGAATAAGCTTGTATTTCTTTTAAATGTCTCCGACAGTTATTTTATATATAACTCTATACCCAAACTAATTCGATAGCAATGTGGAAAATCACACTTTTTCAGATGAAATATAACCCGTGCAAATCGACTTCGTTCGGGAGCTGCCAGTGAGGGAGCGTTCAAAATCGCTTACAACAAAAGAGCGTAGTTAAGTGGTCGAGAATGGAACTTTGCCGGTGTGAAGCAAGCCATTAACGACCTAAACACCAGTAGCTTTCGCTCCTAATGTCCGACAGACGTTTACCTGCCCTAATATTCCGCGAGCGAGGTAAAAAGCGACGCTTACGGGTGTCGCAAACCACCACTTTACCACCCTAATGTTAATGTCACCCACTAATAATGTTATTACAAATGGAATGCGTGTTTAGGCAAAGGGCTATTACACTTGCGTCACTTCTTTGCGGATTTCTTGCGTATTATGGATGAAAGGTGCCGACTGCCGGCCTGCACGCACTGCCCAACAGGTATTTCCACACCTAACAATGGTCCCGACCATCTCAAAATCTTCAAAGATAACACGCCTCGATTCCTTCTGATATGTCTCAAGCATTTTGCCTTGAAAGAAATTACCAACTTACAATAAAAATGATAAACAATACATTTTTGTTTAATGGAACAAAGTAGCATGGATAACCACAGTGAATCGTCATTGTATAATTTTTATAATAAACTTAAAATGAATAAAATAATACAATGGAATTTTCCTACAGCCCTTACTTACAAAAGTTACTCAAATGAGCTGGAATTGGTAACGTATATTTTCTATCACCTAATCTTGGAACATTCCTTTTGTTCAACGTTAAATTATTTACGTAGTCCCTAACTAACATAATGTGTTCTACCCCAAATGAAACATAAAACTATCTTTAAAATAATTCAACTCCATGAAACTATGATACTGATACTGTCCAGAACTTTGGACGATAAGTTTTCCGAGTATTCATGAGACAAATAACTGGGTTTGAATTCTAAGTCTGGACTTATTAAGTTCCAATAGATGCTAGGTATATTTGTTATGGGTCATATTATGATATACCAGATCATGATATTTGGTGTATTTGTTATGAAACATGTTACAGATACCTATGAGTTCAGATGCTGATATTAATCATATTTGACGTCGGAGGTAATATTTACTTGAGTTTAACCACAGATGTTAGTACACCCGTGTACAACATCCATCAACATTGGCACGTGACTATTGCATCCACTCCTGTGCTCCTCTAGGGGCAACACTTTGTTACTCCTGGAGTTACAATTACGTTCAGTCTACAGAACCATAAATCGTGTCCTGTCCAGGAAGTATCATTATCGGAGCTACTTAAATGCCATCTGTTTAATTCATTCCTCGTGACTTATTTGTCCCTCTATGTCTCTCCACAAGCAAGGTGGTGCGACCTTTATCGCGACAATTCCTATCTTAACTTGCTATGATGAAGAACTCACCTCCCATTTCATCATGCACGCAAGCCACAAATATCATAATCTATAAGGTCTTGTCAACTATTCATGGAGTTTACACCTACGCCGAGATACATGTGTGGAGCTGTGCCATTGTTCCGTGGCATTTGAACGAACGGCGGGAACGGTCTGGCGCCGCCAGCAAATAACAGTGATTTGGCCGATGTTAAATGATTGCGGGCTGTTTAGTGATGACGATTAGCGGCTGTTTCAAAACCAATAATATTTAACGCTTCTACACTTGCCGTGTGTTATTACGTGTTAGCATTTCTCACGCAGACATCGCCTTGTTTGGACGTGTGGTGAGTGGGTGATGCAAGCATAAGGTTTATTATGTAGAATTTAATTAGGGGATGTAATATCAAGTATTCCTTTAGGTACCAGCAAGACAATTATTACAAATTTTCATTTTTATTTTCTTTTATTTCCATTTCTCCTCACGGAGGTTCATAACCACTTCGTATTTATTTTACTATTTTAGTCACCAGACCCATGAAATATTATGTTTCATTGCTTCCCTTTAAATTGGGGTTTCTTGGTATTAACAAATTAATTAATTTATCTTCTCTATTCCAAACATCCGTGTCTTATCAACAGATCTAACTTGGTAAAATATTGTTTCTTTCGAGTTTTTCTTCAATATTGGTTTTGTCATACAACAATTAACCTCTTGTGGTCTTAGTCAAAAATAATAAAGACTTTCAAATTTTGCCAAACCCTCTATGTCTCTAACCCAAGCTCAAAATCCTGACCGCTCGGCTTGCCCAACTACCCCCATTCTTTCGATTCCTTTAGATAAGGATCCTTCCTTTAGCCATTCTTTCTAAATCATGTTTATCACACGACGGCTTCAGTCCTTGGAATGTTAATTTCAACTAGTTTATTTAGATTATATTCTGGATCTGAGAGGTTGAAAAGGTGCGCACACGCCTCATGAACTCATTTTTTACGCACAATGTTTGAATGCTTCTTTACGGATTCATTTTTTTACAAACCATTTTTCACTACTATCGGGAAATGCTTTAGAGCTCTTGTTGTTGGAAAGCGCCTCATAATTTTGATGATTGAGTCGTATGAGGTGAAATGTACAAAAATGAATATTATCAAGTATAAAATCACTTGCGTGCCGGCCACCCCAACCCTCACTCTCAGCCCACACCCAGCAGCTTGGCTTGATGGCTATTTACATAGCCGACGACTACGTTGATGCGAGAGGATATCCATTTCGAGGGTCGGCAAAGTGTGGGCGTATTTTTAGCGAGTGCAGGGTGTGTTGACACATATGGCGGCAGCTGGATGTCGTACACACGCGAGCGCACGTGCCACCCACACTTACGCACGCACCTGTGTGTGCAGCAGGAAGTGCGTTGATGGATCTATCGTCCAGGAATAGCCGAGAGGCAGCCGTCTGTCTGGGCAGGGTTGACCTGACCACCTCACTAAACTTGTGTTTACTAAGGGCGGAGAGCCTTGCGACTACTGCTTTAGAATATGAAATTAAATCAAGGGATAATCGTCCATAGTCAATTGAAATCTGATTTCTTTTTTTTTTTAACAATGAGAGGAGGTGTACTTTTTAAACCTTATTCTGACCATTCCCCAAACACTGTTGATCTGTGCGGGAAACTTATTGAGACTGAGTAAGGGTGAGAGTACAAGGTTAACATTACTGATAAATAATTCCAGTCTAGGCCAGATACGAACATGTGCAATCGCTAACTCAGGCTCAAGTCCTGACGCCTCAGACCTCTCGGCCACTGGCTCTCCACTCTCTTTATAATTCCTTTACATCAAAAAACTTCTCCTTAAAACAATCAGCTTCTCCTAAATGTTCACATCAATATTCTACTTTTTTTATCAGATATATCCACTTCAAACAGTTAAGCTGTCAGTAGTCTTAACCATTTCGGTTAAGTTGAGTGCTAATTTATCTAATTTATGCAAAATCAAATTACACATCTGCTAGAATGACTGAGATTACTGGGACAATCATTCATCTCCCATTCCTTGGCCCAACTAACACTGACCACAATCAACACTACTGTAATGTGGTTCAGCGGAAGCAGATCGTCGGGGGTAGATGGGGGTGCGAGCAGTCAGTTACCAAGTTCCATCTATCACCGGACGGTCAGTGGGTGGACGGACGTTCGGCGACAGGTGACCTGGGGGTGGGTCGCGTGCCCAACATGGGCCACTCATAATTAAAACCATGACTTCCTGCCCGTATCCACCAGCTGGCGGGCATGTGCCATCGGTAAGGCACTATAGGTAGGGAATACTAATTACTCTACAATTGTTTCTGTCGAGTCCTTTGTTACTAACCGCTGTGACCAATTCCCCGATTACCCTATAAGCTACACCGGGCTGACAGTTAGCGTCAGCAGCTGGCTGTCTTTTTAATCACGACAGCAAATATTTGGACGGAAAATACTATTCTGACATATTTGTTGTCCTTTTAAATGCTCCAATAAACTTACCAGAAGGCCTAATTCTATATTTAGGTCTATTCTATAGTTGTATATCATATAAGTCAATGTTGTATATCATTTTTGCATGTAGTTGTATACCACAAAACTACATAGTAATCATTTGTATTTATACATCATATATGAAATATTACAACTAAATGCTTGTGGTGGTTAAATAGAGAAACCCTATCATCTACCTTCAGTTAAAGAACAGATTCAGTTTGGGAACAGAACAACAATCACGCTTTAAAGGTTATCGAAAACTTATTGTCATAAAAACTCGCATGATAAGATAGAATTCCATATTTGGATCATCTACAGGCCTTTTTCTTCAAGTTATCACCATATGAGTTAAATATATATTAGTTAGTAAATAGTATATATTTTAGGTGCATAGTTTAGGTTTCAGATTGTTCAAAACGCATGTCTCAAAGTTAAATCATTGAGGAAATGTCTGTAATACAATTATTATCTCCTACGTTATAAATCCACCTTACCACTCGGATATTTACTCAAAAAAATTATTGACCCATCTTTAAAACTGTGTCGTAATGTATTTGGCAAGTGTTTGTGTCATCCTTAGAAGTTTGTTAGAATATCTGCAACTAACTCACTTCGGAAGTTGGGAAGACTGTCTGTGGTAAGTGTTTGTGTCATCCTTAGAAGTTTGTTAGAATATCTGCAACTAACTCACTTCGGAAGTTGGGAAGACTGTCTGTGGTAAGTGTTTGTGTCATCCTTAGAAGTTTGTTAGAATATCTGCAACTAACTCACTTCGGAAGTTGGGAAGACTGTCTGTGGTAAGTGTTTGTGTCATCCTTAGAAGTTTGTTAGAATATCTGTAACTAACTCACTTCGGAAGTTGGGAAGACTGTCTGCGGCAGTCTTAGAACTCTGTAGGTAATTACGAGTTAAATTAATAGTCTCTTTCTTAGGGGATCGGAATTATGTAAGTGGCTAACATCCTCAGAAGTTGAGGAAATTGTCTGGTGCCAATTTTTGTCTCATCCGTAGAATCCTGAAATAATGTCTGTGTTTGATATATCATGTCATCCTTAGAATAGTGAATTAATGTATCTTACAAATGTGTGTTTAGACAGTATTATCCCTGTCCCTAAATATTTTATTAATGTTCACATGCCCGGGAAAGTAATGTTTTCAAAAATTATGCAACAGGAGCTTTTGTAGACAGATTTCTATACAGATTTATTCAAAAGTAATTGCATACCCATCTATAGTAAGCTTTTACCATATTAAAATGTAGTAATGTGGAAAACCCAAATACATGAAATACTTAAAAGGTTTAAAAATATACTCTTTAGTGTTTGGGGTAAACACTGCTTCCGAAATTGAGATTTCAAAGGATAGCTCAAAAACCTACCATGTTAAACTTCATAATCATAGAGAGAATGGTCAAGTGGTTATCTAACTGAATCCTGTACGAAGTGCAGCAGTTTTGAAATAAAAAAATATCCTGTCAATAAACAGTCCGCCATATTTTTTTCACATGTTCTGCAAGTTACCAGTCAAAAAATTCTATCTTAAAATTAGTGGCTGAGTTCATACATAACTTTGTTATTGAATTTACGAAATTATTGATTAGATTAAACCACCACAAGATGCGATAATAATATCGATGAACACTCTTATTAATGCAAACTTCAGTCTTCCTCACAATTTCAGGTACCAGGAATGCACAATTTTATTTTTGGTATGATTCTTGATATGTTATGATACATAATTCTAGATCTGAGAGAAAATTGTTTAGGGTCTTAATGTATTGTTGCTATCGATTGTCATTACCAATGCGTAATCTTATGTCCCCTTTATCTCTTGATAAGTTAATGTAGACACCTTTTTTAACTGTAACTATGTTTATAACCTCTAAAAACTTTGTCAAAAGGCTCTATAAAGATAGGGGTTTTTCTTCTAGACCCTTTCATTTTGTGATCATACTCCATTAGCTCTTATAAAGATACGAATCAAGACCAAGCGGAACGCTCTTTAAAATTTTATAAGAGTGACAATTCAGTTCTAACGATTTACTTAATGTATTCATATATGAAATGGAATTCACATAAAATTGAAGCAGTAACAATCACGTGTGTATTTGGAGAAGTTCCAAGAATGCAACTTACGATGAGTCGAATCAGACCCAGAATCACACAATGAAGGATTATATTTTGTGGAACATTCACGTGTGTAGATGTAAATGTTCAAAAATGCAACCTACGATGAGTGGAATCAGACCCAGAATCACACAAGGAAGTACTATTATTGTGTGGCAGTGGACAGTTTGCAGCTCGGAACACGCAAGGCCAGCTATCTACATCATAGACCCTTCCTTCCCACGGGATCCACCTCCGACAACTTGTATCTTAACTATTTTTCGATTAGAAGTAGATGAATAAGAAGTATTCAATTTAATTTACAAGAGTAAATGAGATTTCACGTAATGAATAGGCTACGTTTAAAGACTAATTCCAACTAAATATCCACTGTATACAACCAGGATATCAATGTAATTAGCTCTAAAGGTCCTTTAGTTCTTTGACATAACTCTTCATCGTGAATGTTCCACAGAATATTGGCATAGTTTTCATGATTCATTAAAATATAAGTGTTGATTAACCTATACAAAGTGTGTGATTCCACATTTGTTATGAAATCCGTCTATTTTATGTACAGTTTCATTCCAGGCTCCTCGTCCTTGAACAAAATATAGAACTCCACAAAAGTATTCAACAAGATTTTCCGAAAGTATTTCATATTTCTCCCTTCTTCCCCTGAAGCATAATTTTAGGTTATTATACGATATGTAATTCTTATGATGTTCAGTAATTGTTTTCACATGTAACAACAACAACAACAACAATATCTTTATTCATCTCAAAAATTACATATGTACATATAGCTTCCACCACAAAAACATAATATAAGTAACAATTACAATAATTAACAACAAATCACATACAGTCAAGTACAGAACAAACAATTAAATCCTTCTTATACAAACACATAAATATACAATACCAAGTCTGACCTAGAATATTGAAAAGGAAACTAAAAAGAAAAAAGAAAAAAGAAAAAACTTCTGCTGAGAAAATAAAGATGATGTAAACCTCCAAGGCTAAGCCTGTGTGGAGGAACTCTTAATATTGAAATTTTGTTAATGCTGTTGACCTAACAATGACACATAAATAATAATTTTACAATAAGATTTCATTTATAATGCTCCAAACTGTACATCAGAAAACATATTTTGTTTGTATAAAATACATATCAATATTTATTTTTAGAGCCTTTATATTGAATGAAAAACTGTACTATGGCATTTTACTTAAAAAAATTACTAAGAGTTATCTAATGTTTCAATATATTTTCAAAATGGTATACAAATGTGAATGTATGAAACATTTAAATGTGAATTATTTACGTATTTAGATAATTTTCTACTGTAAAATTTGTGTGTAACCATTTCCTAATTTTATTTCCAAACATATGAACATTCTCTATCTTTCTTAATTCTGCAGGTATCATATTGAATAAATATGGTGCTAAATAGTTAAAAGATTTTTTATAAAATGTGCTTACCGGTCTTGGAACATAAATAGCTTCATTTTTTCTTAATTTTGATCTGTAAACATTCCACTGCTGCCTTTGCTTCTGATAAAAAATATTTTTAAAACCTTATACACATATAAATGTCTAAGTGGAAGAATTCTGAAAGAGGAGAACAGTGGAAAGGATGGTTCACGTCTTGGTTTTTTTGCTATCAGTCTCATATACTGTTTTTGTATTGTAATGAGTGATTTTAAGTTTGAGTAGTACGTTCCACCCCAGCATACATTTCCATACTCCAACCTACTGTGAACTAAAGAATGATACAAGGTTCTCAGAACACTACTATTACACATATTTTTAAGGAAATAAAATATTCTAATTATGTTATTTAATTTTTTCCTCAGCTCATTTAAATGTTGCTTCCAGTTAATATTACTATCCAAAGTAACCCCTAAATATTTTATAAAATTTTCTTGAAGAATTTCATTACATTTTGTTTGGCAATAATCATTTTTACAAACGCATTCAATGCACTTATAAATAATTTTGTTTTCAAATAGTGCTTCCCCTCTAAGACTAAAATTAATGAACTTTGTTTTATTTGTACTTAATATCATATTGTTTTTGGTGAACCACCATTGAATTGCCTGAAGATCAAGATTCATGTTATGTTCTATTTCCATTAATGAATTTCCATGATAGCATAATGCAGTATCATCCGCGAAAGATGTTACCTTCCCATACAGCCTCGCGTTACATAAATCATTGATATAGACTAGGAATAAGACTGGACCGAGCACAGATCCCTGTGGTACACCATACTTCATTTCAACTGAATCACTCAATACCCCATTAATTTTTACACACTGCCTTCTGCCCCTCAAGCAACTATCAAACCATCTCAAGACTACTCCCCTCACTCCAGCATTATGTAATTTTTCTAATAAAATGTCATGGTCAACCGTATTAAACGCCTTTGTTATGTCCAAAAAAAGTCCACTTACTTTATATCCATCATTAATTCCATTAGTTACTTTACTATTAAATTCAACAGAAGTGTGATATATCGATTAGAGATTATTTCACTTGAAAATACGGATTGAAATCAAGAAAAGATCGTTTCATTTTGTTAGCTTTGAACCGTGCGTATGAACATGTCTAGGAGCGCGGATTTTACTTACAAGTTTGACGATGTAAATGCTAACTGAGTATATACATTGTTGACTAGCTATATTTCAATAACCACAACCCCCATCACTGATGACGTCAGAGAGAAAACTTGTGACATCTGTTGAGGAGGTGAATCGTTAAATCGCGATCAGTGAGGGAGTCGTGAGAAAGCCTATCTGGTGGTGCGTTATTGTCGAGGGCTGAATGGTGTAATTTATACAGTGTCGAGTTTCCGCACCATTCAACTGTTGGACAGACCCGATAAGGAGTCGACAAGATTCACTCCTGAGTCAGTTAATAAGGCCCCAGATGGCACATCGGTCACCCAAAGACGCCGCTCTATGTGGGATAACCGACGCTTCGCCGTGCTCCGCTTGCATAGGCGTCAGTTCTAAGTAGACCAGTCTCCTTCTTGGACTAGGGAATGTTCACAGAATACCAGAGAACATGAATTTTATGTTTTATTGTTGTTCTTTACATAATTTGAAAATAGTTTTAACGTGTTTATGGTGTTATATATTTGAAAGTTTTAGAAGAATGACTAGCTGAAAACTGATATACTTTGGATAACAAGCACTTCAACACGTTTATTTTATTTCTACTTTACCACGTGATATGTAAGTGTAAAAGCTCGATTTAGTTTTTAAATACATAAATATCGTACAAAACACATAAATCATAAAAAGTGTTTGTGAATAAAATGTTGAAGTAAAATTCCAACTTGTTTAAACAAGTGTCACACACCATCAATCTACAGTGACCTATTTTGCTTCAAAATAACAATCTTAATCACTCTTGTATGAACTTATCTTGCTAACTCAAGTACTGAGCTCAAACTGAATAAACTATAGTGGATCTGAAAGTAAGTGTTTTAAACTCATATTACCGATACATTTTTAGTCCCATGCGATCCGATCGTCAAACAATTATCAGATTTCCAGAGTTCAATGACGATGGTTTCGTCTAAATAATGTATCAAGATAGACTGAGAAAGAGATTGATGAAAGTTAATCAGAAGGAAAGAGGGCTAGAGTAATGCTGAGAAAGAGATGCTTGGAGGGTGTTAAAGAACATACCACAAAAAGAGTAGACAGATAGGAAAAGATTGCAAAAGATAAAACCAACCTGTTATGACAGAAGAGGATAGATGGTCTTGTCAACACCCAGAGCCAGTAAAATTGGTTGGAACATGTAATGGTTTACGGGAATAATTAAATCGTTAAACAAGATTTAGCAGAGGTCTATGACAAGTCCTGATATTAAACAGTATTTCTTAGTTCTGATTCATATCTTGAAAAAAAAAAAATAAAAAATACCGTATCCGTGTTTTTTTTTTTTTCTTTTTTTTACCTCAATGACGTTTTAAGATCTGCTGATCAAATCACCGACAGATGAAGCAACTTTTGATCAAACCACTTATAACTGAAACAGTTTTATCAAGTTTTTCTTAGTAAATAAAAAAGATGTGTACCTAAAAAGACAAGTGAACCTATAGTAGAATTCCATGCAAAAACTAACCTTCATAATGTAATTGATATGTTACAGAAAGTAACATACATTTACATTAGTCCGGTTAGCATTAGCTTTGGGGGCTAAAGAGTTTGTAATTGTCCACGCGCCGCGTCCAAAGTACTTGCGACAGCTGTAAAAACCGAGGCGAATCAAATTTAGGCTAATTCTGAGATACATGCTTATTAACCTTGCGGCCTTCGTGGCCACTGATGACTGGCTTAGTGAGACAAAAACATCAGCCATCGTCAGGTCTTTGTCGGAACGATACGTGGAACTGTTGCGGCAGAGTAATGAGTGGCGAAACATCACCTGTAACCTAAACACGACTGGCGTCTCGTAGACACTTTTAAAGGCGTAAATGGTCGCCTGAGGTGATCAATTTATTTTACTGTAAAGTTAGTGTTTGACAAAAAGGGTATTTTTAACACTTATATGCCCTTTCCTTGGGAAACAATTTAGTTGAAAGCTAAAATGTTGCTGAATGTTCTAATAATATTTTTAGATGTTTAAATATAAAACATTTGAAATATTCCTCTAACACTTTAGGCATAATATTATATTTATCAAATTTACATTATAAAAATATTGGTTTGATTATAATGATTATATTTGAAAAGGAGAACCAAATGAAAAGGTGTTAAATCATTGGACTAAAATCTAAGAATACCTAAAAAAATTGTAGTTTTAGCTATTAATATAACAGCCAAATACGATTGACTGACTGATCACAGTACAGTACCTAAAAAAATACAGATATAGGACCTTGAAAGTTAGTACAATTATTCTATATAGACTCTAGATGCGTGCGCAGATGGAATTTTAAAATATTTCCTCCCAAAGAGTTAAAATAAGGTACAGTAGATAATAAATAACCCGATACGTGGCAATCAGAGACGATGAGAGGGCATAGGACGTTGCTCCTTGACGTGCGAGGTTAATAAATAACCCAATACGTGGCAATCAGAGACGATGAGAGAGCTTAAGACATTGCTCCTTGACGTGCGAGTTAATAAATAACCCGATACGTGGCAATCAGAGACGATGAGAGAGCTTAAGACATTGCTCCTTGACGTGCGAGGTTAATAAATAACCCAATACGTGGCAATCAGAGACGATGAGAGAGCATAGGACGTTGCTCCTTGACGTGCGAGGTTAATAAATAACCCGATACGTGGCAATCAGAGACGATGAGAGAGCATAGGACGTTGCTCCTTGACGTGCGAGGTTAATAAATAACCCAATACGTGGCAATCAGAGACGATGAGAGAGCTTAAGACATTGCTCCTTGACGTGCGAGGTTAATAAATAACCCGATACGTGGCAATCAGAGACGATGAGAGAGCATAGGACGTTGCTCCTTGACGTGCGAGGTCAATAAATAACCCAATACGTGGCAATCAGAGACGATGAGAGAGCTTAAGACATTGCTCCTTGACGTGCGAGGTTAATAAATAACCCGATACGTGGCAATCAGAGACGATGAGAGAGCTTAAGACATTGCTCCTTGACGTGCGAGGTTAATAAATAACCCGATACGTGGCAATCAGAGACGATGAGAGAGCATAGGACGTTGCTCCTTGACGTGCGAGGTTAATAAATAACCCGATACGTGGCAATCAGAGACGATGAGAGAGCATAGGACGTTGCTCCTTGACGTGCGAGGTTAATAAGTAACCCGATACGTGGCAATCAGAGACGATGAGAGAGCTTAAGACATTGCTCCTTGACGTGCGAGGTTATTTTTGAACAGTTTAAGCACGAAATGTGAAAAAAACATATCAAAAATATACGTGTCCTTTTGATGACACAAGCGTAGCATGTGACGATGGTTGTTGACACGCAAAGCATGAAGAGGTGTCTCCTAGAATATAAATTTTTTTGAAAAAGTTACTAAACTTTTATTAAATTATAATACGATGAATATGGTTACAAAACCACCCTTAAAAATATCGTATCCGGTTGTATTGAAAGGCAATTACTAAATTATTATTAATATTATTATTATTACAGTTATTACATACACCCAATAAACTAGCTGCAGCAAATATAGCCTACATATTTTAAATATAATAAGACAAACATCTTTATTGAACTTACGTGAATGTATTTGTGCATTGCGTGCGTTACGTGTAGTCTTGGAGGCATGTACGTGAGGTTTGCATCTTTGAGTGTAAGGAATACAAAACTTACTGTCAAACAATTTTTTACATATCAATGGTTGTCTATTTTTGGATGATAGACTATATAATTTGAAGATGAATATTTAAGCAAGATTTTGATCTATCACTTAATTCTTCCAGGAAGGAGTTGGCGCAGTGTTGATATTGCAGGGTGGTATAATTCAAAGGACCTCCTTCCTGAGGTGAATAAGGATGCATATGAATAGTCCCTTCACGATAGAGGTTTGTACTCATTGATTTTGATAGATAACTTTTGTAAGCAATAATTTGGTATCTGTAGACAACACTTCTCCATTAACTACCTCCCAACAGTACAGCAAGTATGGACTCATTCGTTCTGCTACAACTACGTATGGTGGAATCCATTGTTTAAACTTTATATGTTGTCATATTAATTATGTCTTTCTCAAATTATCACTTTTTCTTCCAAGATGTTGGCTTGTTTTTTGCTAAATATATGTAGAAATAAAATTTTTACTTTAATATTATGGAAAAATATTGTTTACTGATTCAGATGCGAGATGTTATGCAGACACACTTGTTTGCTCAAGTTCAAAAATAAGATTTGAGTTTAGTTAATTTTCGAGAGCAGGAAAGAATTCCACCAAGAAAGAATTCATCAAGAAATCCATCGACACTGGAATTAATTATTTCTGAGTTCTGAAATTTCAACACAAAAATTGGGCAGTGACAACAACAAATGACACTTGTATCAGATATGTATGGTAACGGATAATAAAGTAAAACAATACAGAATCTACAGTTTCCGGTGACAACCGCGTCAAGTTTTATATGTTATAAAAAACAGTTTTATATGTTATAAAATAGTTTTTTAATTAGCATAATACGTGTTGGTACATATACAGTACAAGTAAACGTCACACAACACAAATTTATTACAATATAAGCACAAAATGCACAAATATACTACAATACAAGCACAAAATGCACAAATATTATGGTGATCGATTTCGGTGAACCACGCTCACCTTCCTCAGACCAGAGGGATTCACAAAAGAATGGAAAACGGTGTTCAACAACTCAATTTATAGGCCTATGATCACGTGACCCCATTGGCTGGAATCGTCAAAATGGCGGCTGCTGTGATATTATTGGTTAATTCCTATTGTCTGTTACTTCTCTTCTTTTATTTGCTGAAAATACATTATTAAAAACTATTTCGGAATCAAAATTAACCTGTTCATTCATTAATTTATCACGATCCTTACATTTTTCTTTAAAAATAAATAACTCTTCCCAAGCATTCATGTTACGACCCTTCTTACAAAATTTTAGAATATCTACATTTTCATCTATTTTATTCAAACTGTGGGTACAATTCAGAAGGTGTTTAGCTACATTAGATCTTTCAGGTTTATTATTTTTAAAAGCAGAGACATGGTTTTTATATCTTTTGCTAAAATTTACAGTCTGACCTATGTAAAACATATTACAATCATTACAGTTAATCCTATATATTCCTGAATTATTGAATTTATCTTCACTTTCAATATTCGGGTGTACAAAGATAAATTCAATAATTCAGGAATATATAGGATTAACTGTAATGATTGTAATATGTTTTACATAGGTCAGACTGTAAATTTTAGCAAAAGATATAAAAACCATGTCTCTGCTTTTAAAAATAATAAACCTGAAAGATCTAATGTAGCTAAACACCTTCTGAATTGTACCCACAGTTTGAATAAAATAGATGAAAATGTAGATATTCTAAAATTTTGTAAGAAGGGTCGTAACATGAATGCTTGGGAAGAGTTATTTATTTTTAAAGAAAAATGTAAGGATCGTGATAAATTAATGAATGAACAGGTTAATTTTGATTCCGAAATAGTTTTTAATAATGTATTTTCAGCAAATAAAAGAAGAGAAGTAACAGACAATAGGAATTAACCAATAATATCACAGCAGCCGCCATTTTGACGATTCCAGCCAATGGGGTCACGTGATCATAGGCCTATAAATTGAGTTGTTGAACACCGTTTTCCATTCTTTTGTGAATCCCTCTGGTCTGAGGAAGGTGAGCGTGGTTCACCGAAATCGATCACCATAATATTTGTGCATTTTGTGCTTGTATTGTAGTATATTTGTGCATTTTGTGCTTATATTGTAATAAATTTGTGTTGTGTGACGTTTACTTGTACTGTATGTTATAAAAAACACGTCAACCCGGCACTGGACCTTTCACTGGCCGCCATGACAGTATGTCAACCTGGCACCAGCCACCCCTCTTACCCATTCCACCTACACTACCCCCTCCCAACCCCTCCTTTCTCTTTCCCCTAGGTTAGGTTAGGTTAGGTTAGGTTAGGTTAGGTTAGGTTAGGTTAGGTTAGGTTAGGTTAGGTTAGGTTAGGTTAGGTTAGGTTAGGTTAGGTTAGGTTAGGTTAGGTTAGGTTAGATAATCACTTAATACGTTAAAAAAACTATTATATCTAGATTATAGGAAATACATTTCTGCCAGTTATTTCCATTAAACTACGAGAAGAAGTGAGATTCGTAAACGTAAAGCAATACTGCTATTGCGGGAAGATAACTCCTGGATCCACCGCTCATTATTATCGCAAAGCACAGCCAAAGGAGTTAGGGCGATGAGATGCCTAGGGTTCGAGGGAGGGAAAGAAGAGAATGAGGGGCGTATGTTTGGTGTTGTGGAGGGGGAACCCAGCTCCCCTACCTTCAAACTGTCTCGGTGCCGGGTTAAGTTGTGACATTAGTAACGCCTGATTAACCTTAGAGCGGTGGTCAGATTTGGTGCCGGGTAGACGTGCCGCCCGTCAAGGTACTATCTACAATATTTACAAGATGACCAGACGTTTCGCCCATACTGTGATGTGGCATCCTCAGTGGTTTCTCTGAGACTGTCTCAGACTCTCAGAGTCTCAGAGAAACCACTGAGGATGCCACATCACAGTATGGGTGAAACGTCTGGTTATCTTGTAAATATTGTAGATAGTACCTTGACGCGGTTGTCACCGGAAACTGTAGATTCTAGTTATGACACCGGCCACTTAAGCCTAAGTTCTAAGATTAAAACAATACAGGTTCTTATCAGGTGTATCGGTGATGTTTAAAAAAATGTAACCAGATATTTTTCCACCCTGTCCATTTCTTCACCGACCTCGCGATGTGTCGGCTATCTGGGACAAACAAGCGCGTGGGTACGTTGCTTAGAGGGCCGTTACTATACATATCTCGGGGTGTATTGTTTCTGCAGAGATCACCTGATGTTGTGTATACCAACCTCACGACGCCGACATGTTCGTGACCCACCGTTGGGTATCCAAACTTACCTTAGCTACGGCAGCGAACAATAGCGTGGGTCCACCCTTTGCGAAACCTATTACGAATTTCTTAAGTCCGGGGATAAAAAATTGTTAACTGTGTTCGTTCAGTCGTGATCCACCTACGGCGAAGGAGTCGGTAGCGGGCTGAGTGTGGCTGATCGATTGACGAGATAGACCGGGGCTGTGCAACTCACTACCTACTGCCTGCCGGTGGAAGGCAAGACTGTGTGTAATTACAGGCCCATCTCAATACTTGCTTTGATTACAAATAATTCGGAAAATAAGCATTTTAACAATATTCTAACAGACATTCTATATTTTATTTCTTCCTTTCACAATTAAAAATTTTTTTCCAACAAATAGAATTGTTTGGTTAGTCACAACAAAATTCGTTATCAAGAATAGCATCATTACACCAACACGACTTCTATTTAACTAATAAAAATATTATTTGCCTATCTTAAAAATGGCCATTCCGATTCTATAATAAATAAAAATGTCATGACTGATTAAAATGTTAGAATACTATACGACAATTTAAAATAATTTCTGTAAAATATTTAAAGATTTATATACGTTTTAAAAGGAAAATGTTGTACTTCTAGTTTTTTGTTTATAGGGAGGTTTTGTTTATTTAATGTTACTCAATGTTTTTGAAGTTCCTGAATAATTAATTCTACTTTTCTTTTTTTTAATAATAATCATAAGATTTAATTAAACCTTAAAATATATATATATATATATATCTATATATATATATATATATATACATATGTAATTACAAATTAAAAATTATGTAAATTAGAACAAAATAACAAGCAATTCATTTATAGAATATCCCAGCACCATCTTCGTTGAAAAAATTCATTTTCCTTATAGTTTCTCTGTCATATGGATGTAGTAAGAATAATAAAAATTTCAGTTGTCCTTACAATCATTTCAATAACTTGAATATTGACGAATCCATTTTTCAGTCAAAATGCAATTACTTTCAACAACTGTCTAAATTAGAAATAATTGTTCGCCTTAAATTTAAAATTTGTACTATAAGCAAATTAGACACATTTGCAGTAATTACATATACCATAAACAAGTGAATTTCAAAAAACACAAATTTATTACAATATTAATTTCACTATTTAAAATTCAGATATTGTATTATATATGTACTCCAAATTGAACAATAATTATATGTGAAATTATAACTTTACAAATGTATTAAAAGAATAAAGGTGTTTTACTAAAGGAATGTTAGAAATCCATGTTTATCCGTTTTGTGACTGATCTGCGTTTCAATGTGGTGGTTGTAAATTTAAAAAGTATATAATTTCATTGTTAATGTTTAAGATTAGTTAAGCAATATTTTTAGTAGGCTATATATATATATATATATATATATATATATATATATATATATATATATATGTATAAAATATGCTGAATAAAATGTCTCTTAATCACCATATTATAAGTTGGTAGCAATACAAAACAAGCACAACATGGAAAATGTAACATAAGTACATAATGTACAAATTATGGTGATCAATTTCGGTAAACCACAATTATCATCCTCCCCAGAAGGATTCCTGAAATAAAATGTGGGCTATGTGTAATAAGTGTGTGAGATGTGCACTTGTTTTTTACACATTATATATTGTGTATGTAATTTAATAGGCAATGTGTTTAGTTTGTTAAAATTAACTCTTAAATCTATCAAAATTACCGTAAATGTATATATAAATAGTCGTATTATCACAATTATTAACAAAATTTTTAAGAAACTATTATTTAGTGATGTTATGAATTATCCATTCACGTAGTACACCATACTCCATGATTAACTTCAGTTCCATTTCAGTCACAACCTATCACACCTGTTGGTGGTGGGGTCACATTTCATTGCTATATGTGGCACGCCGTCTAATGAGTCATGCAGACTCAACACTCGTGCACGACTCTCCCACCTGACGTCGCAAGTTCGATTATTTAAAAGGACCGCTTAGCAAGCCATGATTCATTCCGGCGATCCTGATCCTTTGGGTCACGCACCCAATTTGTTTGATTACTGCGTACAACAGCTGGACAGGAGCCATGTGGTAGGAGATAGGGGTCTGGAGGACCTGCCGGCCAGTTGGAGAACGTAATTAACAAATGGACCTCATTATTTTGACAAATGGGCCAGTTTAGTATATTGTAACTTAATATTGGAACGTAAAATGTCCACATTCAAGACTTTGAATGACACAAGGTGGGGGAACAACAGTAGATGCAAATACACAAGTGTCATAAGAATTGTTCTTGAGCAGTTTTCAGAGCGGGTGTGTTTTATCCATTTAATATTACAAATTTAATTACGTTGAACCATTCTCTCGTAACAGGGTCATTATAAATTTGAATAAAAACAATTTTCGATTGAAATCACAGCTACGTCCTGTAAGTTACTATATTTCCCAGTTTGAATTCCTAATGAAATATTAAATACAGAACTCCATCACATTCACATTTGATCAAAATAAAATATCATACAAATTAATAATACAAAATATTCTCCAAATACCAGTTACTAACCTAAGTTCAAAAAAAATCATTAAATACTATAACAAGTACTGTATAGCAGTTAGTTGCGTTTAAACTATTTTAACAGTGGTTGTACTGACAAGATTCTCTTGGAAATTTGGAAAATGTATGTTGCTTGGCACCAGTTGTATTCCTTTTTTGTTCGTTTCGTGAATTGAATAATTTAGATTCCAGTGATTTCACTGCCGATTGCATTTCGTTCTAATTCAATAAAACTGTAATTTATTGACTTAAAATTCGTACTTCTGAAATACCACATTTTTAAGTATTGATATTAGTTTTTGCCACAATTTGTAGCTTGTAAAGACTTACATTAAGACACTGATACTCACATACTTTGAAGTGGACTTATATTGCTGTAGAAGGGGACATAGACTACGTTTTAAGAATGACCTTAACTTGAAACCCACTAACTCTGGAAATATGTAACAAGTTTAGGGTAGTGTCTTATCCCATCGTGGCACTAGCAATAAACAATAAAATTGTCTCTAACGCCAATGGCATGTGTTTTTGAGAGTACTTCGTGTCCGCATCAAACGTTTGAAGATGAAAAATTAAATGTGAAACGCATATTATAATAACAATCTGCATGAGAAAATATTTCAGTAATTGATATTCCAATCGTATTTGTTGTCGCCCTTGAATATGTTATCAAGAGCCTAAGACTCACAGCAGCATAATAAATATTCCTTGATTTATTATCAAATAAGTGTCTGACATAATTGCTCCTATTCTAGCCTAACTGGATTGGAGTTTAGTAACGAGAAAATTTCCCTGAATATCTGAAAGTGATCACAATACTACAAAATTAACTCCGCAGTCTGTCTAATTTTATACCGTTAACTCCACTTGGTAGTACCTAAGACATTAGACCTCATCAGCATAGTTCCATGTTAGTTCGTTCAACTACCACCTTGTTTCTTGCAGTTACTACTGGGTCCTCTCTCCCAGTCGACAGATGCGGGTTCTCAATCGGCACTCCCTCTCACCTAATGTACACAGGCAGTTAACTTCGAACAGAGATTAATACCATTTATGTAGATTTTCATAAAACTCATAAAAAGGATCATCAACAAGTATTTTTAAAGAATCTCTTCCTTCGGATTCTCTCGATGCCTTATTCAGTGGATTTAACTCTCTCCGTTTGCGTAGGACATTTATAGTGTGGTTAGTGGCATCGTGGCATCGGCAGGTATATAAAGATTTTAGTTACCAAATCATAAGTACCACCAGGGCCTTCGTTTTTATTGTTACTTAATTACAACATAACATATTTTCTGAACTGCGAAGTCCAACTTTATACCGATTATATTAAAATATCTACCGTATAGAGGTCGCTGATACAAGCCACCGTTTGCTTCTTCAATCACGTATTGATGTGGCTATAGTGTGGCCAAATACAACCACATGCAACTGAACATTGGTAGATACTTTACTCGTAAAACCAATCTAGCATTCTTCTCGAATGGGGTCGGTGGTGGTAGATCCAACGAAGCGTGCAAGATCTTGACATCGCCGAAGACTAATAATTGATCTTCTCTTAGCACATAAATTGTGTCACATCAAAGAGAAACCAGGATCTTATTATATGTTGATATCCAGGTATTTAATCACAACAACGCTTGTTTAACCCTTTAACTAGAGTATGTGACAGTTATTTGGAATAGGGACTCAGACTGTCCAGGCTTTTCATAGTGCGAAGCACGCCTAGAAATTGATTTTTTAACTTCTAAGTCTATTTCATGTTCATCGCACTATGACTAACTTGTTAGTATTATTGTTTTATAAATAGAGCTTTATTCCTTGAGCCTGTAGAAAATATTGGTTTAAAAGTTCAGGATATTTTCGCTCAAAAGATCAATTTTGCCTATACTTTAGAGTATGCTACCAAGTGTTTAGGCGAACTATAATTGCTAACATCCTTCAATATCTGAACTTTTCAATAACAGTTATTATAGGTTTCTGACTAAATTCACACTTGATAGTTTATCCTCATTTCGCGTGAGTTACACATTCAGACCTCAAAGCTGTTCAGGATACTTGAGAGTTCTAATGGTCGGTGCCATTAGCCAGTAGGAAGATCGATGGAGTGTAGGGATGAATGTGAGCACCATAATAATATAATACTTAAATATACATAAATACAGTAAGAAACTATAATTTTCATTTAACACAAATTGCTTGTCCTATTTAGAGCTATGTAAACACAATAATAGAGGAATGCATCTACTTTACTGAGACTGTGTATTGCATGTTTAAAAGTCAACAAAACAGATCGCTTTTAATCACGCTAAAGCCATTCTTACCCAACGTAATGCTGCGACCTTCAAAGAAACATCAGTTGTCGTTTACACCCCGTGCCGTGCGATCAGGGAGAATGGCCTGGACCACACACAAAACAATGTCAATGAATCGACATCGCACGCGGCCTATGACCATCACGATCTCCCACTGTTGCCTAATTGGCCGAAAATAGCGATCCTTTCTTGCTACATTCTGATAGAGCAATAGCAAGCAACGGTGTCCCCCAAGGAGCCAAACTAGAGCCATTACTTTTCCCAAGCTGTTGTCTAGCGAGTAGTTTAATCATTAGTCAATAGAAAGACATGATTAATGTACACATTTTACATCTTAAATACCAGTGTCTGAACCACATTTTGTACAATAGGATAAAGGTATATAACCTAGGTTTATTGTCAATTGATTTTCTAAATGTAAAACTAAACGTAACATTCCTTTAATTTAAACATAAGAATTATAGAAAAGTAGGCCTACCCATCGCCAAAGCGTGGAGAGAGCGTGGCAACGCTATTATAAAGGGATGGCAATAAAGAGGCCCCTTACAGATATTTAAGCATTATATTGGGTAGGGGGAGGGGGGCGAACTGTGGTTTACTGTTATCATACAGATTTCCAAATAAAATCTACAGCTCATAAGAATAAGATATTTGAACAATCACAACATATTATTTTATGCCCAATTAAAAAGTAAATTTGACACATCATTTTATACACTACTGTAGTATTTTTTAATTTCGTATTCTTGCTATAGGAAGCAATCCGTATAAAACTTTAAGATAGTTCTAAACAAATGGTTATGTTTTTAATTGAAATTATTTCATTGAATCAAATCTAATGGAATTAAAACTGCTGTTACTCACATGAACTTCTCACAAACTATGTACAATGTAACGTTAACAGACACTCGTAAACTTAGCCATGGTAAAAACAGTTTCATGTAGCTCCAGTATAGGACTACTTAAGAGTCGACCCTTTTTTCACGTTACCATTTTAGATTTTGTTTGTCTCTTTAAGATAATTCTAGGGACTTTCCATACAACAATATGATTAATTAAGACATCTCTTTTTGTCACCATTCGATTATTAAGGCTTCAAGATAACTCTTACTTGGTAAATTCCATATTTGTATATTATTAACTAAGGCTCATTTCTGTTCATTAAAATTAGCAATTACTTTTAGGCTGAACATTTCTAGGCAATTTACTTATAGATCAACTTAATGCATTCTTCTTTACTAGTTAATTTTGGAATAAATATTCTCTCCTGGGTGTAAAATGATGAGCTGTCTTCATCTGATTATTTATTGTAAGCTTGATTTTATAATATGTAATTTTAGGAATTTCAAATTTTCATAAAATAGCATCTTAAAAAGTTACGCTCAGTAGGCCTACGCCTTATAATGGCTGGCGTTGTATATGATGTCATATAACATACGACTGCACGTGTTTTATCTTCCGATGGTTTCATTTTATAATCCACCTTCACAAGTTACGATCGACCTCTCGCAGTGAGAACCCCCATAGAACTATAGGTCCACGAGATCAATGATCCTCATAGAGGTCTGTGTTAGCATCACTTTCGCTGAACGGCTTGCAATAGATCGATCCCTTTGTTGGAGGCCGAATGCCATCAATTTGCGTAGAATTGTGAAACGCGGCGGCGGAGTAGACTTTCGATTCGATAAATCGATCGCGCCTCGGTATCGATGTCGACCACACGCGTAGCGACGCCCCCGAGCGTACTCCTGCGAGCGCAGGATGATCCTGATTTAACGGCCACATAAACTTGACCCCATTGTGATTATGACTTCATGTAAGGTGCACGAAGGACACAGATTATTCCCAACCCCCTCTTCCCCTCTCCTCCCCACGATCTACGATATTCACTGCAGTCCACCTCCGGATCATTTATATGCACAATATAAACATCCTAGTTTATGACCAGAATCCAGGATTGTCAGGGATCGGTTGTAAAATGGAATGGTATAGAACCTGGACAAATATACTAGTTCTAACAAATCATGGGAATTTGTTCAATATCTTTCCTTGATTGCATGGTTACCCTTATTTCAACCAGAGCATTGTGTTGAACCAGCGACCTCGGTTAGTGATTCCTCCCATATTCTCTACACGGGGTAAATTTTGTTTCATTATTCCTTCAGCTTCCGCCTCCATAATTTTAAGGGAAATAAATCGATGATCTTCCTCTTTTCAGGATGCCAAGTGTCTATTAATTTATCTAAACTTCATTTTCATCGAAATACCTTACGATTAAAAATAAAATGATATTGGTGCTATAAGTTTGTTTAGCCTTTCTTTGCCACTTTCCTTCTTATTTGATTAGTAAATAATATGTGTTGAAATGAGATGGCATTAAATAATGCCTTGTATAATTAGTATTTTATAATTTTGTATTAAAATGGTTACCCTAATATTCCTTTTTCTCCATTTCCTAATTGAAAAAAGTTATATTTCAGTTTTGGACATACTTTCTTTTAGGTTACAATTTGTTAATTTACAAGTTCTGGACCAAATTAAATGTGTTCTCTATTCCAACAAATATTATATATAATATATTTGAATATCCACAAAAAGTAAATAGGAGTTATTAATTTTAGTTCAGTTGTGTATTGAACACTGAATAATTGATGCACAGTATTTTTGAAAAGAGTAAAAACAAAATCAGGCTAGTTATGGTACTAAACTGATGCCAAAGTGTAACAGAAAGCCGTAAAGAAACTGAAGACACTCCTGTTGTCCTTTCCAAGGAGTATACAAATGAATTTTCAGCACAGTTATATATTATCTTTTGCTGCAAGATCAAGATAATTACCTGATTTTAAATTTAAATATGAACGCAATGTAAAAATGTTTTTTTAACTTTTGTTAAAATGTGAAAATTGCGTTCATGCTTTATTTCAGATATTTAGAGTTAAGTTATAGTTAAGTTGAGTAATTAATTCCAAAATATGTCAACCAATGTATTCTTCACTAGCTCAAATTTTATTTTTAAAAACACACAATAATTCACAGTAGGATTTCTTGTGTAGTGTCATTAGACTCGATGTTTTTTTTCTGTCAACTTTTAAATAATATTAAAAAAATTTGTTTTGTATTATTTTGTTTCCTACAGTTTCAATCTTTGGCTAGGCAAAAATGTTTCCTGGACCTCCTTCGGTGATCGACGTTTTCTCTGTCCCCGTGTAGGAAGCAATGACAACCAAAATTACATCATCTATCAATCAAGCCCAGACCACACCTCCCCAAAGGGCGGCTTGGTTTGTATCATCTGCCCAATTAGGCTATCTCGAGGCTACACCTCACATTATGACGAGTAAACGAACTTCACGACACGATACTTCGAATACATTACGACTTACAACTGGATTTTATAGAAACCTACACTCGACGATTTTGTCGTTGCGAATGGCCATTGTTACTATAGAGGTGGTCACGCTGGACTGCTAGGTCGTTGCGACGGGCTATTGTTAGTATAGAGGTGGTCACGCTGGACTGATAGGTCGTTGCGACGGGCTATTATTACTATAGAGGTGGTCACGCTGGACTGCTAGGTCGTTGCGACGGCCATTGTTAGTATAGAGCTGGTCACGCTGGACTGATAGGTCGTTGCGACGGGCTATTATTACTATAGAGGTGGTCACGCTGGACTGCTAGGTCGTTGCGACGGGCCATTGTTACTATAGAGGTGGTCACGCTGGACTGATAGGTCGTTGCGACGGCCATTGTTAGTATAGAGGTGGTCACGCTGGACTGATAGGTCGTTGCGACGGGCTATTATTACTATAGAGGTGGTCACGCTGGACTGCTAGGTCATTGCGACGGGCCATTGTTACCATAGAGGTGGTCACGCTGGACTGCTAGGTCGTTGCGACGGGCCATTGTTACTATAGAGGTGGTCACGCTGGACTGCTAGGTCGTTGCGACGGCCATTGTTACTATAGAGGTGGTCACGCTGGACTGCTAGGTCGTTGCGACGGCCATTGTTACTATAGAGGTGGTCACGCTGGACTGCTAGGTCGTTGCGACGGCCATTGTTAGTATAGAGGTGGTCACGCTGGACTGATAGGTCGTTGCGACGGGCTATTATTACTATAGAGGTGGTCACGCTGGACTGCTAGGTCGTTGCGACGGGCCATTGTTACCATAGAGGTGGTCACGCTGGACTGCTAGGTCGTTGCGACGGGCCATTGTTAACATAGAGGTGGTCACGCTGGACTGCTAGGTCCTTTGCGACGGGCCATTGTTACTATAGAGGTGGTCACGCTGGACTGCTAGGTCGTTGCGACGGCCATTGTTAGTATAGAGGTGGTCACGCTGGACTGATAGGTCGTTGCGACGGGCTATTATTACTATAGAGGTGGTCACGCTGGACTGCTAGGTCGTTGCGACGGGCCATTGTTACCATAGAGGTGGTCACGCTGGACTGCTAGGTCGTTGCGACGGGCCATTGTTACTATAGAGGTGGTCACGCTGGACTGCTAGGTCGTTGCGGCGAGCCATTGTTACTAAAGAGGTGGTCACGCTGGACTGCTAGGTTGTTGCGACGGGCCATTGTTACTATAGAGGTGCTAACAATGGACTGCTAGGTCGTTGCGACGGACCATTGTTACCATAGAGGTGCTAACACTGGACTGCTAGGTCGTTGCGACGGGCCATTGTTACTATAGAGGCGGTCACGCTGGACTGCTAGGTCGTTGCGACGGGCCATTGTTACCATAGAGGTGCTAACACTGGATTGCTAGGTCCTTTGCGACGGGCCATTGTTACTATAGAGGTGGTCACGCTGGACTGATAGGTCGTTGCGACGGGCCATTGTTACTATAGAGGTGGTCACGCTGGACTGATAGGTCATTGCGACGGGCCATTGTTACTATAGATGTGGTCACGCTGGACTGATAGGTCGTTGCGACGGGCCATTGTTAGTATAGAGGTGGTCACGCTGGACTGCTAGGTCGTTGCGACGGGCCATTATTACTATAGAGGTGGTCACACTGGACTGCTAGGTCGTTGCGACGGGCCATTGTTACTATAGAGGGGGTCACACTGGACTGCTAGGTCGTTACGACGGGCTATTGTTCATATAGAGATGGACATACTAGACGACAAAGTCGTAGCGATTGACCAACCCGCCCGCCCATAATATGTACAATGGCATTATCCCACCTGTCCACCTATACACGTACAGTGGTATTGACCCACCCGCCCACCCATACATGTACAGAGGTATTGACCCACCTGCCCACTCATACATGTACAGTGGTATTGATCGTCGTTCCTACTGGACATTGTTACTATAGAGGTGTCCACACTGGACGTCATCGTTGTTACGACTTTCCACTAGGTCTATAGAGGTACACTCGTCGATCGACAGCGGAAAAGCCATTTTGTGGCTTGGTGGCTCAGTGTCTAAGGCTTCGGACTGCGGAGGACATTTTCCAAGGTTCGAATCCCCTACAGAGTTAACGGCCGGTACTTAACTCGTTGAATAAAGTTCACGCACAGGCCGTATGCCCATGTGAACTGACGAATGAAGTTTGAAAAATACTTGTCGCGAAGATAAATCCGCTATCCAATAGAGCGGACTATAACAGCATTTCTCTTCTTCCTCACTTTTATGAAGGCCTAAGAATTATTCTCAGCTGCCAATAAACTAAATCAACAAACAACAGTATTTGCACTGCTTCATTTACTTTCGTTCGTTATGATACTGTTTGATATTTACATAATCTGACCCCATAGCTACTGGCGGCCTGGTCCAATGTAACCGAAGTCACATTTAGAGATAACACCCAGGACGTTCTATGACGAAAATATTTAGGATCAAACGAAACTAAACGAAGCTGTCCAGATTATTAGAATAGAATTGAAAACTACCTTTGATTATTCTGGAATGCCTAATACTGGAAGGATAGAATACCGATCACATGGTACAGTATATAGTAGCCCATATAGTTATCTCGTTGTAATTATCATTTTACTGTTGTTTCATTTTTAGATGAAAGTGGACCTATCAAGCTGAATTCCTCTCTTTGTCAGCCGTGAGTATAGGCTTCAGAATACCTGTCATGAAACACTAAGTTTGATAGAGTTTTGGTACAATTTTAAATAGTTTGTAAATGTATCTTGTTGTTATTGGAAGATAGAGAATGGAGAGTTAAACAAGATCAAATTAATGGAGCTTGTACTGTGAACCTAAGTACTGAGCATCAATCACTAGCCTTGCTCATAACGATAAAGTGCTCATAAGATTCGTAGCCAAGATATGCCGTTCTTCTGTGCATTTAACTTGCGTCAAGCGCCTCATGACCATTCCTCTCCAAGTTGACTCATCCATCAACAGCTGGCCGTATAATGTTACGTGAATTGCCTGTAACAGCCGTGTAGGCAGAAGGGCCCGCCCACAGAAGGCGCTACCGGTAACTTTTGTCAACTAATTGTTCCAATCAGCCCCTGATTATGTCCAATCCGATCAGATCCGATCCAATTTAAACGCATTCATAACTGTGACACCAGCAGGTGGGCCGTCAGATCGCTATCTGAACCCCTGGAACTCGGTGACCAACTCCTTGATTGATTCCCGTACTAACAAATTGCAATCAGACGGCTCCAGGCAATATTTCAAGTCCCTGATGTAATCATCTTGGATCTATATGGTAATGTTGGTAATTAATACGACTGTCACAGGATTTGTTTGGTGTAAGAAACCCCAAACCTACTTTATTGCCGACGTCTTAAGGATTTACAATTGTTTAACACTTTACACTCGTCTTTCTACAGACTAATCTTCCGTCCACTCGAAGGCCAACGTTAAAGTGTCAGATTGAGCCCTTCGTAAATTTGTTTTTAATTAGAGTACTTTTATTGTAAAAGAAGTCCCTCAGAGGAGGGATTTAATTTATCATGGACAACTGTCGTGTAATTCAATAAATTATGGTCTAAGAAAATCATATGTGAGAAAACGAGAAAGAGGGGTTATCTCGTGGATTATACGATATTTGTCGATCGCAAATAATGTTTATACAGTAGTTAAAATGTCATCCTTAATTAAAAACAACACTAAAAAGCGGACTCAGAGGTCTTAAAAGTTAAATATTGCTTTGTGCCAAAATACGTATATGGTTTCAAAAAATCTATCAAGATATACATGTTCGAACATGAATTATGTACACACTGCTCTGTCTAGACAAATATCTATCATGATATACACGTTCGAACATGGATGATGTACACACTGCTCTGTCTAGACAAAAATCTATCAAGATATACACGTTCGAACATGGATGATGTACACACTGCTCTGTCTAGACAAAAATCTATCAAGATATACACGTTCGAACATGGATGATGTACACACTGCTCTGTCTAGACAAATATCTATCAATATATACACGTTCGAACATGGATGATGTACACACTGCTCTGTCTAGACAAATATCTATCAATATATACACGTTCGAACATGGATGATGTACACACTGCTCTGTCTAGACAAATATTTATCAAGATATACACGTTCGAACATGGATGATGTACACACTGTTCTGTCTAGACAAAAATCTAACAGAACGCATGTTTATAATTTTAGTGTTTATTGAATTAAAACATTGATTTAAATACGATGACCACAATGAACATAAAGCTTAACCATAGAACAAAAATAGATAGAAAAAAGAAAGGCCGCTTTCTTATGGCCGTAGCGAATGCCTCAGTGGCAATTAGAAAGAGATTACAACTAATTTCATCTTTAAGTATATTAAATGATATTTACTACGTTTTGGCTTATCCTTAGAGATTTGGGGGGAATAAGAGGAGGACTGACAAACTAGAGAAAATACTTTGGGCCCTACTCGACACACATTCAGCACACTATTGGATACAACATTTGTTTCTTTCTTCTCTGTAGCCTAGTCGAATTCTAACCAACTTGTAAATTACAACTTTGATAGGTTATGGAGAAGAGAATATTGTGTACCTAAGGAATTCTGAAGGTTCCAGAGTGAGCTGGAAGCAAACTGATTCTCCCTAAACTCATTTTGAACCTTTCGCAAAAAACTAAATCCCCTTACACTTGTCGAACAGCGAACAGGTGAACACCAGATAGAATGCGTGGTAAACACTGAGCCATTTAAACCGGCCATTCAATGGACGCCGGCACAGGTAGACGCCAGGAATGCTATTGTGGGCCCCATTCATGGGTTGCACCTAGCAAAACGTCCACACAAAGGATGAAGAAGGAAAGCGCTCACGTAAAAAAGGCTGACGACCGAGAGGTTGTCACCTGCGGAATGCGGAGTTTAACGCGTGCCTGGCCGCAAGGTGCACAATGGTCCAAGGTCGCTGGAAATGGGATAAGCGGACAATGGACCGGACCGTAGGAGTGCTGGTGCTAGATCCGGAACACAGGTGGAATACTACTGGAACACTGAAATATAACAGATAGACAGGAGCAAAGCTGGAGGATATGAAATGAGGATATGCATCTGAATAGTTCAACATACATTCATATGAATATACAGACAACCACATTCGTCATAAACTCTATATGAACCTATCTGATGGAAGGATGCTGCATAAATAACCTTTTTCATTCATATTTATACCTTTCATTTTTCATCTACCTTTATAATCATTGTATATGCGTAGAAGATGAATGGAATTATCGTATTGGAATTTCTCATTGGTAAAAAAGTTGAGTAGGTGTAGAGCTATTAACGTCATATAAACGCGTGTGCTTCGGGAGGATCATATACCGTTGGTTATATCATGTTTATTTAACTCTTATCGGTGAAAATAAAGATTTTCGATGTTTTCTATACTTAAACTTTCGTGGTTCTTAATAATTTTATTCGATTTTATTCAGTATCATTGGTGTAAGGTCTGAAAGATTTTACAAAGTGAATGCTGCTTTGCTATTGAAGACTGGTAGTTCTCTGAGTTCCGTGACTTCCTCTTCCTCCGCCGCTTAACCCCACGAATATCAGGATTCGACTAGGCAGAGATGTCCCCCTCGGCAGCCGGCTCCAGGACTTTGAGTTTAGTGGTAGCCAAAATGTTTCCAACGCAACTTACTGACCGGGTTGGTCATATGGTCTGACGATAAACCATTGGCTTCAGTGTATACCTGGCTTCCTTGCAGGCCTTTCAGTAGTTTGTAGTTGGCATTGTGGTCCTCCGCTGTAGCAGTTTACCCCGAAGGCATGAGCCCCGTTGCCGGGCACGATACACCGATGGCCAAACTTTGGTTGTAGTGGTACTGTAGTGCGACAGCAAGTCTGTTTTCTACTACTTTTGTCTTCACGAGGAAGATGGCTCGCTGTTTCTAGATATCGCTTACCCTCTTGGTTGTGGTTTGGCCCCTCTCATGGTACCTTGGAGGCAATCCAGTTCTTTGAAGGACTTCGGAAGAAAGATCGGTGCAGGTAGGTAACATATGTGAAGATATCTGTCACGGTTCCGGTAGCTACAGCTAGTCACTGACCTCGTGCAGACTTTAGTTTTAACTAGGTTATAGTATACGGGTAAAGTGACAACAGACATCACAGGTAAATTAACAGATAGCTACATGAATAATACTAGCAAGAAACCTAAAACGCCAAGAGTTGCTAAAAAATTTTAATGAAAAACACCACATTATCTCAACACGTTGCTGTTATTGTTCCCATATAATCATGTTCATAAGGTGCGTCTATTTGATGTTGGAACTGGAGTTGGTGGTTGAAGCCGGTCCGAATCAATCTGGTGAAAAGTCGAACGAATGTGCTTAAATATATCATAACACAAAAGATTCCTTTTTTAATTTAAAGGAATTTGTGTAGTAGTTTAATAAAAAGCTGGGCCGTTTAAGTGTTCGTCCAAATTCAGTAAAATTGTAAACAATGTCGTAGCAATTATACCGTTCTTACAAATTGTAGATCGTAAAGCCTTCTTAACAGCTTGTACTACTAAAAATACTGTTTAAAACCATTCCAAATCCTTTTTAGTTTAAGGGTGTTCGTCCGGGCGCCCAGTTTAGCACTCTAAGATTTTTTTCTAGTTTTTATCAACTGCCGCTAAGAGTAGTAAAGATCCTGACTCACTAACGAATAAGCAATGTATTCTCCTCTCTCTCCCCCTCACAGCCCCCGCATGCACCGCCCCGCAAATTTGACAGATGGGCATAACTCCCACATTTATAGTAAACTCTAGAAATTAATTTTATATATATTATTAATATACTTTTTTAGCCAAAGATGAATGTACAAATTACAACTCAAAATTTGAACAAATATCATTTATAGAAAAATTATTGGTAATACTTAAACAAATTTTTATGTTTGTTATATACTAAGTTGATTAATACCTTTTGTCCACTATATCCTCAAAATGTTAATAAATTATATCACACGGTTTGTTCATGAGTTATGCATCAAAATGGCCAAATTAGGCACTTTGGACAGCCATATCTCCATAAAGACATTTTTAGAATGTTTTCCCGTAACACATTTATTACTTACGTGGATTCTAAAAATTTCAAAAATAATTTTGATCGAGTGCCCTTAAATACGTACAACAGTGCGAGTTTCGTTAATCATTTAAGTTTTACATCTACTTCGTTTATTATTTATTGCTTACACAGTAATTGATTTTAGTATTTTTTTGTTTTTGGTTTTTTTCATACGATCCATTTTGTGTTACGGTATCAAATAACTCCATTCCTTGCCGACCTTGTACAATAAATGGCGTGTTGGGGGTTTTCACATGTCTGGGTCCATCCCGTCTCAGGTTCCCGAGGGAACAATAGGAATGAGCGGCAAAACCTACTACAGTAGCACTCGGGCCAGTGTCTACACGGTTGCCTCTGATAGATGGAAAAAACAGGGGTGGGCGCTCTACTTCTCACGTGAATTCTACTTGTACAGTAGTTTCTGTCAACTCTAGAATTTCTTATTAAGATTTGTATGTTGTAACACGTATTTAAAGTAAATATACATTAAGTTGGTGTTCGAATTAGTGTTCTTATCTCGATAGGGATCTTCGGAGTATGCAGAGGTAGTCGCCATATTGTATTTATGCGGTATAGGTCAGTGACTTGTCGGCAAAGTATAGGACAGTGACTTGTTGGCAAGGTATAGGACAGTGACTTGTCGGCAAGGTATAGGTCAGTGGCTTGTCTGCAAGGTATAAGTCAGTGACTTGTCGGCAAGGTATAGGTCAGTGACTTGTCGGCAAGGTATAGGACAGTGACCTGTCGGCAAGGTATAGGACAGTGACTTGTCGACAAGGTATAGGATAGTTACTTGTTGGCAAATTTTAATGTTTACTTCATTTATAGGAGCGTGAAAGTTACAAGTGGGTCCACTTTTTAATTTTCAAAATATATTAAAATAGAAAATATATTTAATGTAAGTTTATTAGTTTATGATTTTTATACAAATACAAATGAGAAATGTAATTTTAAAAAGTGGACCTACTAGTGACTTTTACGCTCTTTCAAACGATGTAAAAATTATAATTTTCCGACAAACGTTAGTTCACAGTTTAACATTCCTTTTAAGGGTTATAAATCCAATAAAGCGACTACCTCTGCAAACCCCTAAGAACTTTCTCAGGAATGGTTCAGGAATATACATTTCGTCGAATCTTCTCTTGTACAAGATTTTGTTCAATGTGGTTGATGACAAAAATGTCAATATTTATAAAAATAATAAACCTAAATTTCTGTCCCATAAATTTGTTTTCTTACTTTGTATTTTACAAGCGAAACTTTAATTATGACTTTAATTTGTGCTATATTATAATATTGCCTATTTTGTAACCCCTACACGCCAGAACCTCCCACTGGCCAATGACACTGGTGTAGTACCTACACTTAGGGATGGTAAATATTTTCAACAAATCGATATATATCAAAATATCGATATAACGATAATATTGACAGAAAACTATCGATATATCAGGTTACCAATTTTTCGAATTGTGAATGGTTTATCTGTTTACAATTACTTTTTTTGTGCATTCTGGATCTAATAAATAATTATTTTAGGACGGTCACTGAACCTTCACGCTTAATTATGGATGATCCACATATTATGCACTAACTCTTATGTCATGACCAAAAATACGCTCGTGTTTTGCTGTCACTATTTAGAATAGCCTACTGAATGTTAAAATTAAATACATTTATCTACACGAAACAAGTTGTGGTCTGTCGGGTTGAATTTAAAAAAATCAAATTAAGAATAATTATACCTTTAATTATCATAAAGGAATAATGTAATAACAATGTTATTTTTGTTTGTCACATTTAAAATTGACACTATGCTTCTAATAAAAACAAAAAAAATAATTCAATAAACCACATTTTAGTGTGTTAACATCACGTAAAAAGCTAAATAAAGTTACTTTATTATTTCAATGCATGTTTTGCACGCATAAGATGCAATTAAAATGTGTTTTTAAGAGTCGTGATCATTATTATTACCACTGTAGGTGTATGGGTGGGCGGGTGGGTCATTACCATTGACCGTGTTTGGGTGGGTCATTACCACTGTACGTGTATGGGTGGGGATAACAAAAGTAGCTGTGCCTCGAGTATCCTCCACCTGTCGTTAGTGTTGTAATTTAATGTAGACAACTCAGTTAATTGTTTTACGGAAGTAGCGTTTCAGTGTTGACTATCTCTCAGTGAACGATAAAGTCAACGAATATCATTGCTCTATTCTTCAAAAGAAGAGAGAGATTAACGTCAATATTTAGTAATATGATATATCGGACCAAAATATCGATATAGCCTATATTATTGACAGAAAACATCGATATATCGAAACATATCTATCAATATTTCCGATATATAGATATATCGTTGCCATCCCTACCTACACTTGGTGAAAGGAGACATATCGACGCCTTTGTAACTTCACTAACATCAAAGGCCGGATCCCATCGAAATATACTAATGCCATATGTATCGTCACAGTATGTCGATTGAAGATATTAGTAGACTTATATTTCGATGACAGAACCAAATCAGTTTTCATACGTTATACTGCATCGTTGCTCTCTACAGATTCTAGGTTGTTTTACATTTTTTACAGAGTCTATGATGTCATAAAATTATTCTTTGTAGTTTTGTTACTAATAATTTATTTTTCTATTGTTATTATTAATTAATTTTTGTTCTGCTCAATGCAATAATCTACGAATTGAATATTCCTACTATATAACGAAATGTATAGTTGTACATCGTTTATCTTTTTAACAGAATTTATCTACGTTGTGTTGTTCATGATCGTTGGTTTGTTCGATATTTCTAACGCTTCAAAGGACACACGTCACGACAAGTATATATAGCCTCTAATGGTCTTCAGTTGTTAATTATTACCTTATTTTACATTTCAATTACTAGATTTTTTGTGAATTAGACCAATATCGGTGTAAGAAGCTCTTAAACAACTACATAAAACGCCTGTATATTTAATGTATGAAGTGGCTTTCTGAGGCACTTAATCAGAAAGCCACGTCTGTTAATTGATGAGATATTTTAAAACATTGTTTTAAATACGCGTGTGTTATTTATTTTAAAAGTTTTATGTTCTAACTTATATAAAAAGGCAGCTGTTGCATTATTGAAGAGTCTTCTTTAAATTGAAGTAGTGTTGTGTGAGCAATGTATATATACTGGAGTGTTATATTAATTAAAAGTGTTTATAGAAGTTGAAATATTGCTTTTATTGTAAAATTTTATTAAAATTTAAATGTCCACTTTAAAACTAAATGTTTGCTCAGTGCAATTCCAACACTTACAAGTGATTAAAAATGTGTTCTCATTTATTACACAATAATTATTGTAAACTACAAAATATAAAAAAGTTGTGTGAATCTGTAATCATTTTGTAAGGAGACTTTCTGACAGAGCCCTCTTAGTTTACAAGGAATTAGTTGATTAAGTATATCGATATTGATCACATTCGCTAAAAAATCTAGTTTTTATTGACATTTAATTGAAAGTAACAGCCGGGGTGGTGCTCTGTGGCTCGAACGCCAAAAGATGATACGTCCAAGGCTCGAATTTCCAATTGAGCTAACAGCTGGTACTTCACTCGTCGAATAAATTTCACTCACGAGCCTGCAGGCCCATGTGAACTGGTGAGTTAAAAAATAAATAAAATAAATCTTTAATAAGCTGATAACTAACACCTGAAGACAATAATTTTAAACATACCAAAATATTGTATTTTTTTGACATTTAAAGCATTGGAAATTACCAACAAATTATCACTGATGAATTTATCGTATTTGTAAATAAAACTTACACGATATTTTCTTTTGTCTTAGAAATTAGTGTATGGCCAATAAAAGTTGTAAAAATAACATTGATAATTTTTTAGTTAAAATAAAAATTCTTATGGACAGTTCATAATCGCGTAAACAAGTGTCACACATGAACTGGACAGTCCGCACGTCACTCACGCACAGTGGAGACGAGTTGGGTGATTGAGTGAGTCGGCCGTGCCCAGTGATTACAGCAATCAGGGCTCGTGTGTAGGTGGCAGAGAACGCGGGCAGACTCCACTTCCCAGGGACATTCTTACACAGAATGGGCCCATTGAAGACCGACCCGGGGTACCTGCCACAGGAAGCCGCTTGCCTGCCCTTTAAACCGAAATTACAGAGTGGTCCACAGGTGCCCTGGATCCTTTGGGTACACAGTGGAGGGGGGGGGGGCGATGCAACGTCTCTCCTCTTCAAACAACGGGTACATCCGGTTTACTCTTCTTTTCCATCTTTTTAAGATAATAAAAAATTTGAAATACTCAGTTTTTACACCAACAGCTAGGTTTGTGTGGCCCTAACTGGGTTCTAAAATCATGGCTAGTGACTAATTTTTTTTAAGTACATTTATATATAATAGCTGATAATGCTCAGTTTTATATGTATTAATTCAGTGTAAGATCATTGTTAACACTAATCACCTTTAAACAACTGAGTTTGAGTGACTCTTAATTAGGTTGTAAGATGTTAATATGTTTTACATAAATTTAGATGCATAAGTCTAAAGTTCCCGTCTAAATGCCTCAAACTCAAATGATTGGGGTTAAATGTAAGGTCCTAATTTTCACCTCAACAAATAATTATTTTCATTCATTCAAACTTGTAATCATTATAAGAATAACCCCAGCAGGAGTGACTAACTGTGGGTATGATTAAGTAAAACATTGGCTATGAAACAAAACAGACTGTCGAAGGCAAATTAATGTCCTTTGCTGTAGACACTCACCTGTGCTGCTTTCTGTTAATGACGATTGCTATATATTTTTGTAATGTCATTGCAATATAAATATTTGATTGATTGATCTAATGCTGATTGGTCTCAAATAAGCGCTTGAGCGACTGTAGGCGTAATACTATTTCAGTTAATTAATAATCACTTCAGCGAGTACTGGAAACAGAGAGAGACAGAGGGAGAGACTGCTGGCGCTATCTGTGAAAGCCGAATAAAAACTAATTTCACCGAACAAAAAAAGGCTTAAAGGAACGCTTTTGAGCGGAGTCTTCTTGTTTCTATAGTCGATGGTAAACATAACTCCAAACTTTGAAAACCTTATCTGAGTGAAGAAAGCGTTCAGCTTGTACAATGAGGAGATAGGCGGGCGATAGGCAGGTGACACCTCGGTGTCAGGTGTAAGACTTGGGGACCAGATCTGTAGGCCCACCGGCAGATAGGGTTGCCTGACATTCAACATCTAACCAAGGACGTTCTTTCATCCTATTGCGTATTCTTTATACATATTTTTCATCATTGGATTATATTTTCAATTATCAGTGTGGTTTGTTACGCCATCAATTATTTATTGATAAATATTACGTTTCTTGCTTGTGAAAAATGATACTCAGTCGTCTGCTTGTTACAAAATTAGCATAGCCAACATTATTAGTTATTTTACTAATCATACGATATAATTGATTGTCTGCCCAAAAAAAGTTGAAAATGTCAGAAACGCTTGAGAGATCCTCTAAAACTTCTATAGGTAGCAAATAATTATATCCATCCTATGCTAGTTATACTATTTATTAATTTTCTGTATATTTATTGTAACGCTTATTTTTGTTTAATTTTTAAATTTATTTATTTTAAGTTAGTCTATTGACAGGCATCATTTCCAAGTGTGATATTCTTTTCTTTCTAATTTTATCTGTTATTTTTTATTATGTATCTTATAATGTATCTTGTAATATGTAGCTTGTTTAATTTATTTTTATTATGATTTTAATTATAAAAGTTTCTATAAGAATTGTGATTTAAGATTGAATATTTTGAGAGCAACTCAAATTTTGTAAATGTAATTTTGCCTCTCTTTTAAAGGTCTTTGCAAAATGAATGAACAGCGTGAATTAGAAGTCTTTATTCATAATGGTTTTTGGCATTTTTTTTATTAAAAATAACACTTTAAAACATTTTCCCACCGTTTTTGTTGGCCACCGTTCCGTTCACGAGAGTGTTAGAGACCTTTAATTCACAATGTTCATTTTCGTTTGCAAAGACCTTTCAAAAAAGGCGACTTGATGGAATCTGCTTTTATAAACATGTCATGAATACGCTTGTTGTATGCCAACACACTAGCAAGTAATCGGGGTGTCTGCGGACTTTTGACTAACCCTGCATACAAGTAGCAACATTAATAAATTACCAGGAGCATACTACAGCTAATCACATTCACTGATAATACTAAAATTACTATAACCTATAGGCTCTGTTTTTACTTTCTCCCATATACTTTGTTAGCTTAGAGAAAGTATTGTTATCGTCCAAAAAAATGTTGTACAAGTTGGTCTAAAAATCCATTTTAGGGTTCTCTGAACCCAAAAAAGTGTTTTTTCCGAAGAAAAATATTGTTGTCTGACCGTATGTGTTTATGTCTGTGTGTATGTGCAGTTTACTGGAGACCAAACGGATGGATCAATTTTTATGAAATTTTGTATCTATGTGTTTACTAAATGGTCCAGATATTTAGCCAATATACCTGGACCATCTTTTTTTACTTTTTTGAAGTTTCAGTTTTTTTTTTTAATGAGCAAAACACATACAAAAATGGAATTTTCTCAAAAACAACTCCAACGATTTTGATAAAATTTTCAAGAAAGATGTAAATTACAATTTAAAATATTGTAATAAAACTGCATGTCTATACTTGACTAGTTTTTTTAGTTATAGCAAAAAAAAATTTGGGAATCAAACTGTTAATTTTCAAAGTTTTGATTTTTTTAGTGTTTAATATAGGGGAAAGTTTGTGCCAATTCTTTGGAACCATATATTTTATTGTTATGTATACCACTGATTCATTTATTACATATAGAAATGCCTGATGATAAGGACCTAGACTCTCTCAAGTCCGGACCTGCTATCTGTTGAGATAGGCATACTTACACTATCACGATTCTACGTACGTGGAGAAATTCGCATCATAAGTTTAGAGCCCACTCTGAGGAAACAGTTCTTTACTTATATAGGGTGGTTGGAAAGTACGGAACGAAACTTCAGGAAACGATTAAATACGTAAAAATAAAGAAAAAATTTCCTTTGAGGATGTGTCTTATCTCGCTTAGTTTGGCGTCTGTCTCTATAAGTGTGTTTAAAAAGTACCATATCTCTCATATGGTATTAGCTATAGTTTTGAAACAACACGAATATTTAACTTCACATCACCTAATATACTCTAAACATATAAAATACTATTTTTACACGTTTCAAAATGGCGGCTGTTAAACAATTTTAATGCTAGATTTTATGAAAACCAAAGCAAAAACAAAAATGTTGTTTCGATCCCTAATAATTATAGGCTTAAAAAGAGGCAAATCTTTTGGTACCTCATTTGTTACAATCGGACAATAAATAACTGAGAAAATGTAGTTTTTCTGATTGTGTGCAAAATGTTTTTGCAACTTTTGTATACTTGTGTCTACTGACTACCAGTCAAATTTTGCACAAAGTTCGAAAAATTACATCTTCTCAGTTATTTACTATCCGATTGTAACAAATGAGGTACCAGAAGATTTGTATATTTATAGGCTAAGGCTAAATATTAGATATCGTAACAATTTTTGTTTTTCTTTGGTTTTCATGAAATTTAGCATTAAAATTGTTAAACGGGCACGTTTTTGAAACGGGTAAAAATATTAATTTATATTTTTAGAGTATATTACATGGTGTGAAGTTAAATATACGTGTCAAGTTTCAGAACTATGACTAATGCCGTTTAGGATATAAGGTACTTTTTTTTAAACACACAGACAGACGCCAAACTAAGCGAGATAAGACACATCTTCATAGGCACTTTATTGTTTATTTTTACCTATTTTACCATTTCCTGACGTTTTGTCCCACACTTTTCAAACACCCTGTAAATTGACTATTGAGTACAGAGTACGGACCTGTAGGACATCCCTAGCCCACGTTCTCGTTCAGTTTCCAACTTATCTAGGTCCTTATTAACTAGGTCAACCTGGCGTCCCTCTCCACACCTTGCCAGCAGGTGATTCCCGATGATTCTTATAAAAATGTTCACCCTCGGCAGGTCACAGATATCACGTCCCGGAAGTGGCGTGTGCTGCTGGCAGGGGTTGCCGGATACACCCCGTTAACCCAGTCTCCGTTACCAACCCTGCTACTAGTCTACCACCTGCTCTAAGACAAATTATTCCGTTTTATCCTTAACGCTTGTTTCTGAGACCGTCCGGAAATTGTAAGGGATGTGGGTTTTATATTAAAGCCCTGATTAAACATTATGGAAGTATTTTATAACAAATATTGTAAAACAAAAGATAACAGAACATACTGTTGAAGTTATTTTTAAATGCATGTATGTGTTTTTATGTATTATATAACAACTTCCACTAGAGCAACATTAGATATACATGTTAGAATCATATTCGAAGGCTGGACTAGGTAGGCGGGATGTCGAAAACTTCCTTTGAGAATTCCTTTCGTCTGATAATGGTGGTTTACTGTAATTGATCACGATAATGCATGTGATACAATCTATTTATAATGTATTAAAAATTTGTTGAGTGCCTTTTTTATTTGTGATTCATACACAATAAATGATTTGTTATTCGTTTGTCAAATATCTTGCTATGGATTGATATGAAACTCAAATTTTCTGCAATGATTATTCATAGGCTACAGTTACTAATTGTTTACGTTCGTTGTTCAAAGTATAACATGACTAATTATAGAATAACCCAAATAGCGAACAGCCATTAATATAAATTGGACTTCAAGGTCTCATAAAATGATTTATTAATATTTTATTTTTAATTTTCGTAATTTCAGCTTGATTTATAGGACACGCGTTTGAGAGAGGGGGTGAATTCAGAATTGTGTTTGTCATCAGGTATCATTTATTATTACGATTCATGTTGATGTTGATTTCGAGAGATGTCTAATTCACGTCAACCTAGTTTCAGAGCCAGCTTTACCTTAATTTAAAGTAACGTGGAAGTTTATATCTTGCAGATCTTTCGTCCAAATTTTCCAACCAAGACATACTCGATTAGGTCTTCTCCTTTTTCCATGGCCCTTAAATAAGTGCACTACCATGATACACTCGATTGGGTCTACCCCTTTTTCCATGGCCCTTAAATAAGTGCACTACCACGATACACTCGAGAGGGTCTACTCCTTTTTCCATGGCCCTTAAATAAGTGCACTGCCATGGTACACTCGATTGGGTCTACTCCTTTTTCCATGACTCTTAAATAAATGCACTTCCATGATACACTCTAGTGGGTCTACTCCTTTTTCCATCGTCTTGAAGAGTTTCCTTCCAGGTTATACTCGATAAATTTAACTTCTTTTCATATAAAACAAATCAATGAACATTAAGGGAGATTTCCTTTTTTAAGCACTAAAATATCAGGAAATAGTCTATTTACACATATAAAGTATGATTTTGTCCCAAATATTCCATCACTTTAGGAGCCTACATCTCTTAAACGCTCGCTCAATGTTACGAACCTTTTCCAAAGATGACTTTCACTTAACCCAACAACAAGGCATAACGCAGAAAAAACCACATCAAGTCGGAGAAGGTGGGCGGTCCAGATATCTTAATTATATGTAAAATGTGTTCTTGGGCAGCGTTACTTTAGAGAGCTGTGCTTGTAGAAACAGAACTCTATCGAATATCTGGGCTCACATACGATAAACAAATCTACAGATAAACCTACACTCGCCAAACCGCTTGTTGGCTGCCATATTTATAACACGTGCGCGTGCGCCGACGGTGCGCCGTCCGGCGAGGAGCGGCACGCACCTCGGCCGGGACGGATTAATAACACCTTATTAGGCCTAAGTGAGTTAAAATCTAAGCTCAATTTGCATAAGTGAACTGACACTAAACCTGTCTTCATCTTCCACGCCAGTTATAGAACCTAGGCGCTGAGCTAGAGTAACTAACAGAGAGGAAAGCAGTGAATAGTTTGGTCCAGCCGTTTGCCCTTTGGATTTGTAGATCAAAACTGAAATCCTGGTTGGTCCATTTAAAATTTTGTAAAGGGATTGGACCGTTGCCCCTTAACAATATTTGTGAACTTAGTAAAAAGTGCAACTGGTGTAGAAAGAAAAACGATATAAAGTATGGCTTCAGAAGGCCTATCGTATGTAAAGTGAATCAATAAAATGAGTGTTTTTTTGCCAGTTCATTTTATTGGTCGCCCACAGGTCTGTGCAGGAACTTTATTCAATATAGGTATTTAGACTATAATGATGACTATATGTGAACAACACTAATAATAATTTATCCTATCAAATAACGAAATAGAACAATCAATCTAATTATAAATGTTAACTCTCTTTTAGGCATTTTATTTATTTAATATTGCCATACTTAATGCTTCCCCTGGTAGAGTCAAGACTTGCAGCGTCTAAATTAAAAAGAAGTATTCTGTCATAATCTATTTGAAATTAAATTCATTGACAACAAATGTGAGATTTCGGAGTTTCTATAATTCACCTATGGTTTTACAGTTTACAGGTAGGTAAGGAGGGGGTTTTATGTTATACTCTTTGTTCATCCCGAAGTAGATTAAACCTGATTGACTGATCGACTCATTGAATGAAATTTGGAAAATGATTGTTTTCAATATTCTACCTTTCTCCTGTCATAAGTACTTTTATCAATGTATTTTGTTGATCATGAACTTAGACCACATAAGATGCTGTTTATCCCCATATCTGTGAAGAGTATATATATCCAAGTTTCACAGAATAGTTGTGTTTAACTCAGCAAAACAATCATTATTAAATTTGGCGAGTTTTTATAATAGTTTAAGACACGCTTCAAGTATGACAACTGATGGACGAATAAGTTTTGAAGGTCTATAAGGCGCCAGAGGGATTAAGGACAATTTAATATCGGTCCTTTGTCAAGGGTTACTTTAGCCAATATACAGAGAAATAGCAATATATAGACGCATGAACCTTACGTACTTTTTGCGGAGTCAATCTAATGAAGTAATTTTCTCAGTCATGTCTCCAATTTTGACACCATGATACTTCAACTGCTTAACGTTGTCTATTGTTTACTGATTGCAAATCCCGACTTGCCTTCAGAGAGCTCTTTCAGCAAATGCTGGAACTACGAAGAGTTTGGGAATGCTACAACCAATGGCGTGACGGTATATGCATAGAAACGCCTTTACGTCTTTCCTTGTTGCCTAAATGCATCTGTTTTATAATAAATCTATTGTTTCATATTGTAAATTTATCTAAAAGATAATAGACTTCCTAATTGTTCATTTTGTATTCCACATCTTTGTTTCCCGTTGTTCAAAGATTATTATTATTATACCATTATTTATATATTTTTCTATAGTATTATTTTTTGAACCAGTTAAAAATCTGCCTCAACAAGTAATTGTTGTGTCGTATGTAAAACGCAGTACACTTGGCAACACCACGCGTCAGAGCTACATTCAAATGCCACAAAGCGCTATCATGTCAAGTCGGAACATTCATTAATTGTAGTTGCATTTAGTGTTTTGAAATGTACCTTCATACATTATTGGCAGTTCAAGATAAATCATGGTTCAACCTCGTACTCTATTTATTTACAACAAAAACAAAAAATATATTAATTTATTTATACCCAGCGAACGTAAGATATATAGAACGTTCGCTTAAAATCTTGAAATTCACCTCTACGTACTGCTTTCCAGTTGAGCAGATCAAATTTATCTTCAAATACTAGCTGGGCCGTAGCGTGGAACAGTTTTGACGGACGAAATAAGTTCCTTATTAACGATCCGTCAATACATGTAGGTGGGATGAACCTCCTCGTAGGAAGTGGACACTGTTGAATCGGAGTGGGCAGATGTAACTACTGGAAATACAAATGGGGATTGGAAGTAGATCATTCATGTAATTGCGGGGAGTCTATCCAAACAATAGATCACATAGTTACAAAGTGCCCCTGCTCTGTTTTTCGGAGGGATTAGCTAGCATAAATAGAATCAGTGAGGCAGGTCTTAAATGCCTTAGACTGGATTTGGCTTTGTGACAGGAGATCATTTGTTATTTATTTATTTATTTTTATCATAGTGCAATCACTTTTGGACCTTTTGTCAAATATATATATATTATATATATATATATATATATATATATATATATATATATATATATATATACCAATTGTTAACAACAGTAGTTATTCCAACTCTTTGGCTGAATGGCTAAACGAGAGATTAGCATATGTTAAATTAATCATTCCATTCTTGCAATATTTACTAAAGGTTAAAAATTCTTTTGATTAATCTAAATCAAATTACGATAACAGAGATAAGTAAATAAATATTCAAAACAGATAAAAAACAAATAGAACAAATATTAATAACCATATGAAGTAGGTCGATAAATAGAACAATGTATTAATGAATTGCACAAAATAAAACTATTGTTAATAACAGATAAAACAATTTTATATAACATATATGCAGTATAAACATGCGGAATCTTCCTAAAAGGGTAAATGCAATATTATAGTATTTTTACTTTCTCGCATATGCGTTAGCATAGAGAAAGTATTGTGATCGTCCAAAAAGGTTTATGTTACAAGTTGGTCTACAAATCTATTGTAAGGTCCCCTAAACCCAAAAAAGTCGTGTTTTCGAACAAAAATGTTGGTGTCTGTCCGTATGTGTGTATGTGCAGTTAGCTAGAGACCAACCCCATGGATCAATTTTTATTAAATTTGGTATGTAGGAGTTAAATTTCAGTTTTTTTTTTATTTTGATAGGCAAAAAACATACAACAATGAAACTGTCCCAAAAACGGCTCTAACGATTTTGATTAAATTTTCAGGGAAAATGTTAATTACAATTTAAAAACCGCATGTCTCTAACTTGACTAGTTTTTTAGTTATAGCATTTTATTTACGGGCAAAAATATTAAAATATGCAATTTTTTCAATCTTTATTCTAACGATTTTAATTAAATGTTCAGTAAAGATGCAAATTACAGTTAAAAATATTTTACTTACCACCTCGCTAAGAGGCTGAAGGCCAGAAGCCACAATTCAAGTTGTTGAAGGCTGTTTACATAAAATATGACTATGTGATTAATTTTTTGCTATTAAAATCTGACTATCTGACAGCTGTTTTTGAAGATCACTTTTTCCATACTTTTATTTATATAAAACAAAATAAGTCTTTCGTTTGTACATTCCTTATAAATGTAATTCATTGAATATCTGTTTTAATTTAGGTATGTTTTTACATCTTTTCATTTTCATTTTTTTTTTTTTCCAAATCTGATATAACAAAGGGAAAGGCCGGAAAGGGAGAAAGTTTATGTCAGTTACCTGGTACCATTTATTCTTAATTAAAGCATTAATAAATACAGTTAAAGCTTAGTATGACAGTATGAATTAGTGTTTCTTGTTACTATTTAAGGAATATCATTTCTTATAATTAGCTTTAAACTGTTCGAAACATATAAATCACCAATGGCTTCTAGGGACAGGCAACTCACCAATCGTGGGTGCCAAACCATATTTTATAGTTGTGTATTTTACTAGAAGTCAAATAAGTTTTATTCTCAATAAATGGTAAAACATAGCACAACACTGTCTCAGATAAACTCAAAGGAAACAAACTTCCCGTTCAATGTGGTCTCAACCAAACTTAAAGGTAAACAACTTAAAAGGAAACCTCATCAATATCTGACCACAACGGGAAACCCAACCACGTTTAACTGTAGATAAAAAGTTCCAAGGAACACCTAAAGGATGAGCTGGTAAAATCGAGAGAGAAATTCGTATTCAAGCAACTGATAAAATCTAAACCTTACGTAACCTTCAAAACATGATCCTCTAAGTGTATTATGATTGGCGCACTTTGACCGAAGTCAACCATATATAGCGTACGGAGTTACGTCATGGGATCTTGTCAATAACAAGAGATGGATATTTAGACTAAAGGAGGAGTGAATAATTAAACATGTTTTGTTTTAATGTCAAGCAAGAAAGGCTTTGAAAAACTTGGACAAGTTGTTACCTCTAACATAAACCAAACCTACAAACCCTCGAGTTGTGTTTTAGGGTCTTCTATTTCTCATAATAAGTTAGCCACAGTTTTTGTATTATCTTCTTCTGTGACCATGGCACTTTAACGTAACCCTATATTTACTTTAGTTATAACTTTTACAGAATACTTCATAAGCATTAAGACAGAATAGGCATGATTTATAAAAATAAATTACAGGTAATGAAAAGATATTTAGCATCAGGGCCGGATTAAGCATTTTGGCGCCCCTAGGACCAATATTTTTTCCGCCCCCTAGTCTGGTTAAAGTTACTTGCTAAAAACCTTTCTTAAAAAATTATATCAGGCCTATGTGTTAATGCTTAAACACCACTCCACGTTGAAATTTCATCATTGCAAGTTTTTGAAGGAATTTACTTGGTTATAAGCTAAACAAAAACCCGTTAATGTGTTTTTGGTTCATTGGTTCATAACTTTGGTTTTGTTTAATTTGGTCATTTGGGCAAATAAATAAAACAAATTCAAAGATGTTTTTCTCTTTTCATTTGCATTTCATTTGGTATATTTTCTCGCATGGGCAAATACAATCTCTTACACGCAATGTAAATTAATATTTCTAGCCTAAAGACTATTTGAAAGATAAGCTTTATTTTTACTAAGTTAGTTAATAAATTATGGATTGCTAATATACTCGTATAGTTACGATTTACAACTTGTTTTAACAATGAGTATATATTTGTTATTAATATTTTTAATTGACTATAAAATATTGTTATATTTTGAAGTTTGTGTTAATTGATGGAAACATTAAAAAAAATATGAATATTGGAAAATTGAAGGGGAAGCCGGAAAACGTCATTTATATTGATATTTAATATTGAGAGATAAACATATTGTTCTTTATGTTATTTAGTAGTAGTGGCCGACAACATTCCGACTGTTCTGGACTCGTTTCCCCACACACAGGCAGCCGCCCATGTGGGGAACCAATTTCATGTAATTTTGTATATATTTCTTTGTATATGTTATAAGGAGGAAATAAATACATTTTTCATTTCATTTCATTTCATAAACGTTCCGTTCCGCGAAAGAATTCGAGGTTATGTTGGCACGGAGAGAATGAATCGGAAGAATCGAATAAGAACAGCCAGCGCCAAGAGGAGTCATGGAGCCATCTCTAGTTATTTGGCATAACTAAGACGGTCACCCTCCTCTATACGAGGAACATGGCAACAGGGCAGTGGAAATACGATGCCTACCGCTCGAAGACATCCCTACAGCCAGTTCTCCCGTGCTTGAGATCAATGTTGTAACGAAGTTGATGCATAATGTTGAAAAATAGGTAACTTTACCAACAATTATTTGTTCCAATGAACTTCAAAATCAGGATGATTTATTAGCCTGATTTTTTTACTTCTAGATATTTTTGTAATTTTTTTCTTTCGGCCGTGCGCCCTCTGGGAGCTTGCGCCCATAGGCCCGGGCCTATTGGGAAATCCGGCCCTGAGTGTCATGAAGAGAAACTCGTTATTTTGGAGATAGATGTAGTTATAAGCCAGCACTGCAGGTATTTTTTAATGTTTTTCGTCCATTTTATTGATTTCTCTCAATTGGAAGAAATTTAAACATTCTCTAGCTCCAACCGAAATTGTTTCAGGCCAGACTTTTAGTCCTGGAACTTCCAATGAGGCCAAACTTTGAGAGGCTGCTATTTCCAAACGAATAGTCCTTTTTTAGTCGGGTTTGCGGCAATGTGTTCCTCTAACAACGACCTTTAAAATGAACTATAACTCGACCTATGCTTACATTTAAGATTTTTCAGACATCCTCCACAGGACGCCCCCCTCCCAAAGCGAAAAAGGACAGTTAAAATCGCCAAAATGTCAGTAACTACAGTGAGGACGTAATTTTAGAGGTTTATTGTTATGTGTTTATTATTAATATAATAAATATTAAGGGGTTTCCAGACTTGTTGAACACGCGGTATATAGTCCTCTCTGTTACTGTCTCGTAACTGATATCAGCCATGATTGTCACTACAAGTTACTGTAGGACTATTGACTATGTCTCCGAGGCAATGCGTTTGCTGTAGGCAGGCGCCAGTGCTGCTATCTAACAATGAGGGGTCTCAAATAAGCTTTCGGACGACATTTTGGCGTACTATTAGCTAGTACTGCTGGAGAGAGACTAAAGAGAGTGATGAAGACAGATAGAGAGGGAGATCGCGCTACCTGTGAAAACCGAACACGAGCTAAGTTCGCCTGCTTCACGGGAGCCATATGAGCGGACAGCCATCTTGGTTTTCATAGTCCAATGAGAGAAATATATAGAGTTGTATATATCTATATACACTGTGTATTATACAGTAATAATAGTATTTTATTAAAAGTACTAAACATTGTTCTTACATATAGTTATAAAATTTCGACTTTTAATTGGAATGTTCCAAAGTAAAAGTTATATAATTAACATTGTAAGTTAATTTTCACATTTTGCGATTTTTTTTACCATGCCCATACAGGCACGGTGTTACTGATCCACCCGCTCACCCATACAGGCATCATGTTACTGATCCACCCGCCCACCCATACAAGCATGGTGTTACTGACCCACCCGCCCACCCATACAGGCATGGTGTTACTGATCCACCCGCCCACCCATACAGGCATGGTGTTACTGTACTGTACTGCCCAACAACTCATTGGAGGTTGTTATTCGAGGATACCCCTAGAGTATTATCCCATATGTAACCATACTCAAACAACGTTATGCTCATCCTGTCTAATTAAAGCTTACTGCTGGGCAAACTGACCATCGATGCAACTAGCCATCTTAGCTTGGCAGCTGGTGCCACTGGAACACCCCTAGTGATGGTTGGCACTGTAAAGTTTGGTTCGAGGGGTTTGTGTATGTACAGGGGCCATCAAACAGTTCTTTGTACATGGAGTTGATTTATTAATAGTTCAGCTTATTTCCATGAAATGGTATTCAGTAACTGTCAAGCAAAAATTCACGACAAATGGCCAAGTCGTTGAGATTTAGTTCCTGCTCTGATATGGCTAGGCACTGCCTTGTGGTCCAGGGGTCAACTCCCAGCGGCCGTTCCCTTTATGGGCCACGCTTTGTTTTACACCAAGGCTGGGCGGCGCGACCGCAGCGATTGGGTCCTGACGAAGATGAGCTATTGATTTACTGCCAAGCCGTTATCTCTGCCGGGGGTCCCAAGTGTCCGAAAGGGGCACTGGCCAACGGTTCCTTACGTGCAATTGAGGGTTGTAAAATTAGTGGCGGGTGTAAAGCACGGGCCGTCGGCCACGGAGGGCCGAAATTCAATCGGCCAGGTCACCGGGTCCCCGTTTTACTGGCCTTAAATCACACTTTCATATTTTCTTCAGGAAGACCATTAAGTTTCACAATAACATATTTATTTTTAAGAACATCGTGCGCCGAAGCGAAACATAACCGGAGCTTTACAACCTCTTTATGGGGCAAGTGCAATGGCCTAGCCTTTCGAATGTCGATACTTCCCTTCCCAGTACCGTTACCCAAGAGTTTGGCTCACGCACGTTTGGCATATTGGCATACTTACCATTGGAGACGCGTTTACGGTGCGTTACTCCCTCATCCTTTCAAGAGTCAAGGAGACCTGGCGGGCCCAGAGACCATTTGTGAACAACTCCATAAATGTTGGGGTTATTACCTTCTCATGACTAGTTAAAATCTTAAGAACTTTTAAAAAGTTATTGTTACCTTGTTTTAGTTTAAAAAAATTCACCCATAGTTTACATGAGCATGCAGGCCTGTGCATGAACGTTATTCGGTCAACGAGTGAAGTACCTCAGTTGGGGATTTGAACTTTGGAACTTGGCCTCCGCATTCCGGAGCCTTAGCCACTGAGCCACCACACCGGCAGTGAATAGATACTATACAGTAGGTATTGCTTTACGAACAACAAGTTTAAGTTATGTCAATGTAAGTTACATTTACTGAGGTGACTTGTCAAGTAAAAATTGACACAATAGATTATTATAAAAAAGGAATGGTACAAAAATTATCATTTTTACAAATTGTCGTTGAAAAATAAATAGCGGGATAGTTTCTGACTTAAGATTTTGAGGCCGAGTTAGAGATAGTGCAGGTTCAAATCTTAGTCTGTATCAATCAGTCTGATATCCAAGTTTTTATCAGCAATTTTCACCTTAAACGTAGATCTGCAGGTTCTCCCCCTTACTCTGTCTGAATTAGTTCCTACTACACATCAGTTGTCTATGAGGAATATAATACAAGTGAAAGCCAACACCAATTAGAACAGTATATGTACGAATATTATTGTGGTGTATTTTGGTAAACCACATGCTGTCGTCAGTCCAGAAGATTTCGCAAAAGAATCATAATAATTTACTATTTAAAACAGCCAGTTCACTTAATGTAATGTTAATGTGTAAGGTAACTGGTATATGGTCCCAAGATCATCGTTACATCGTCAGAGGTCCTGACGATAGCCTCAAGTTTACGTTCTCCAGTCCACATAAACTGTAGCTCCTGGGACACGATTTATAGTTTAAAGTCAATTCACTTAATGTAATGTTAATGTGTAAGGTAACTGGTATATGGGCCCAAGATCATCGTTATATCGTCAGAGGTCCTGGCGACAGCCTCAAGTTTACGTTCTCCAGTCCACATAAACTGTAGCTCCTGGGACACGATTTATAGTTTAAAGTCAATTCACTTAATGTAATGTTAATATGTAAGGTAACTAGTATATGGGCCCAAGATCATCGTTATATCGTCAGAGGTCCTGGCGACAGCCTCAAGTTTACGTTCTCCTGTCCATATGAACTGTAGCTCTTGGGACACGATTTATAGTTTAAAGTCAATTCACTTAATTTAAAGTTAATGTTCTTTTGTGAATCCTTCTGGTCTGAGGAAGGTGAGCGTGGTTCACCAAAATCTATCACCATAATATTTGTGCATTTTGTACTTTTATTGTAATATATTTGTGCATTTTGTGCTTATATTGTAATAAATTTGTGTTGTGTGACGTTTACTTGAACTGTATCTGTACCAACACGTATTATGCTAATTAAAAAGCAATTTTAAAGGTAATGTGTAAGGTAACTAGTATATGGGCCCAAGATCATCGTTATATCGTCAGAGGTCCTGACGTTAGCCTCAAGTTTACGTTCTCAGTCCATATTAACTGTAAACTTCATCGACTGTGACAGTCCCATGAACTGTTTGGGACACAAATTACAGTTTAAAGTCAATTCACTTAATGTAAAGTGAATGTCTAAGATAACTAGCATATGGGCCCAAGATCATCGTTACATCGTCAGAGATCCTGACAACAGCCTCAAGTATACGTTCTTTTCAATCCATATGAACTGTAAACTTCATCGACTGTGACAGTCCCATGAACTGTTTGGGGCACGGTTTATAGTTTAAAGTTAATTCACTTAATGTACAGTTAATGTATACGGTAACTAGTTCATTGGCCCAAGATCATCGTTACATCGTCAGAGGTCCTGACGACAACCTCAAGTTTACGTTCTCCAGTCCACATAAACTGTAGGTCTTGGGACATGATTTATATTTTTAAAACAGTAATTTCACTTAATGTATAGTTAATTTGTAAGATAACTAGTATATGGGCCCAAGATCATCGTTATATCGTCAGAGGTCCTGACGACAGCCTCAAGTTTACGTTCTCCAGTCCACATAAACTGTAGCTCCTGGGACACGATTTATAGTTTAAAACAGCGAGGTCCTAATTTCACTTTTCGCCGGTTCCCAGTATATTTCAGCAGCCGAATATTAATCTAAATGATGTGGTTCGGCGATAAATCTTGCCGATCGCCGCCAAAGAATAGCGCTGCCGCTGCCAGTTTATGGCGACCGGAGAAAATACTATCCGTTGACGTGGCTATTCTCACCATTTCTCGCCTGACACTCACATTTTTATATAGCTTTTCTGATGTACACCAATCACAGATTGATAATGTGCATTTTAAGAAGCTATGTGATTGTGATAGTTCTAAATTTTACGTGGTTATAAAAGTTATCACACCGAACGATAATACCGCCTCTTCACATTATCAAAATAATGGTTCATAATACAGTTCATAATAGCTATTGTTTACAACAAAACGTTGTTGCGGAAGTTAAATACAGATAGAAGATTGAAGGCGGCAGTTAGTCACCCCCCTGATTTACGGCAGGGAGCGGTGGAACGTTTCCCTAGAATCCCTACACGCGCTAAATATTACAGCAGGTCGCGATCTGTCTGGTGTAACTGAATAGAAAGTTGAAACGCCTAGTCTGAGTGGAAGTATATTATTAGAGGTTGAATACCTCAATACTACAATGTGACAAATTACTCATCAATGGAATTGCATAACTTTTTTAATGCTTTTAAATCACTTCCCACTTTTCAATACCAATGTGACTGTGTCTTTTGAAGAAAGAATTAATTAACATCCCCAAATTAAAGGCAAGATTTTTGCGCTCCAAATTTAGCTGAACCCATAATATAGTATCAAAAGCATCAAATCACGAGCCAATTCCAAACCTTATCAACGACGTTCTCACGTCCTTCCTTTGGCAGAGAGTGAAAGATAAGCCCAACAGGAAAATACACAAATATCAATAATCTCGATTGACCGCAACGCCATTGAAGTGAGAATTAGCTTCATGGCGAAACCGAACTGAAGTAAATCACACACGTGGGTTGGCCAATCGCACTTGCACCTGTCTGATTCCATTCTTTCCCGGCCGCACCTACACTATCTGCTCTACTTTCACAATATATGCAAACATAGACATCACGCCTACTGGCCGCGGGTGAAGCTACAGGCCTCGTATACATAACCTTTGTAAAGCACGATCCATAGCGTTATCTCAGCCAGTTTGAGTTGCGATGTTGCACTATTTACATGTAACCATGAGGTGTAGAGTAGACCGTGAACAAAACGTACCACACTTGTTAGGTAATAGTTATACAAACTAGGCTTACCGGAGGGTTACGATAGGCAACATCGAGCGTGGTTGTTCCTTGGATGGGTGAGGTATCCCGTCTCTACACGCTACCCGCCTGCCCGGTCACTTGTGATCGTTCGGGGCACTTAAAATGTCTGCATCGTTTGAAAGAGAGTGGGCCACTTTTTAGTTGTAAAAAAATATTTCCTTATAATAAAACAAAAAATAGTGAGTTTTAATTTATTAGTTGAACTTTTCAGCTCAATTTCACCTGGTAAAATAATACCTCCTATGACTTTTTTAAAGTTGAAAATGTTTAAAGATTCAATAAAGTTATTGCGGTTGAGATTCGTGAAGATGGAACGTGAAAGTAATTTTGTAACGAATTTGTTTTTGTTATCTGATGCAGTGAATTTAATGGAAAATTCATCCCTTACAGTAAATGAACAATTTAATGATGTATTAACGATGTGATACAGTTTTAAAGATCTATATTATTGTTAACATTAAAATCATAATTTGGCTCGACAGTCATGTTTTTATGCCTAAAAGTCCATACAACAATGCAATTCATCAAATGAAACACAAATTAAAAAACACAAAATATCTCCTATAACAAAACTGATTACAAACCACTTAATAATTAATTAATTAATTAACGCAATTGACATAGGAGGCTGATATTTGACATAGTACTAGTCGGTGACATTATACGACATGTGTGCTATAAGAGGACCTCACCTCACGTATGGGAAATGCTGTGCAGAATGTCAAAGCAGGGTGTTTCCACGGGCTCACATATACATTTTTTCTTTTGTTTTTAATTTAAGATGGATTATGTTGTGTGTAGGCTTTTTTACGATTGGGAGGGCCAGGCTTCAATTCCTGGTAACGGCCCCTTAGCCAAAAGGCTTATTGTGCGCCTTCCTTTATAGTTTATAGGACTTCAAACCTCTTCGAATCCAAAATCCTTACAGAACCTTGAGATTCCTTGATGAGGTTTTCCTGTTCTACACCTTGGCCACGTTCTAAAACGCCGCCCAAGGTAAGAGCCCGTCCTATATTTTTTATTTTTTATAGGGCCGAACCGTGGAAGAGGATATGCCGTCCAGACTTTTCCTCCTCTCCACATATCCTACACAAGAGAATGGCGGGCTGGAAACCCCATCTTGTTCATATGTTACCGAAACGTCCAGTGTCTAGTTATAAAACCAACCGTCCTTCGGAGTTCTGATCTTGCAAGAGAAATAGCTTCAAGGTATAGACTTATTGACCGGTGTAATCAGATTTCCACCTAACGTCTTCCATTAGCAGACTATATGCTTTTGATTAATTATTGAAAAATGCTTCCTCTTAAGGAGTATTTTTGTTTATATATCATATTACTATGGGCTAATGTGCATCTACTCTTGGAGATTGAGATTTATAACTTGAGTAGTAGTATGAAAATGACGGTACAACAAAGTTCGCATTAACTACAAAGTGGTATCAGGGATTACCTGGGTGCGCACAGTATTTTTTTAGCCAGTTATGTTTGATTCAATTGTCAATATGACGTCTAATGAGCCTTTAAATTGAATATTTTTCGATTTTATAAATAAGGAAAATTTTTTTCGACTAAAAGTGATTGCGTTAGTTGCGCAAGTAGTGGTTTACTCGTAAATTCTGAATTTCAAGTCACTCGATTATTACCACTTTCTTAACACGTTATTTATAAAAACTGAAAAGTCTGCAGTTAAAACTAATTACAACCAATTGCTTGTCCACTCGGTTAGACTCAGGCTACTGTTGTTAACTGATGTGTTAGACTGGCAAAAGAACCTCTCCCTCTTACACAGCAAAAATATTGCAAAATATGACCTCCCTCCTGGTGATATTGACAGTACACGTGATCAATTTGTTCGGCCTACACAGTCCGGCGGAAGTGTATGGAGAACCCCAGGTGAAATATTCATAGAGTAAGTCTGACAAAGCTGTAGATCATGTCATCTTGCTACAGGTGTCTTGCCCACTCACCTCACTCATAACTAGCACGTTTAATGACGTTTTAAAAGTGGACTTTCGCTCTCTCAAGCTGTTTCCATTATCGTTCTTTGATGAGTTTTCTGTATAGTTTAGCGTAACGCGAAAGGTCTATTTTATTTATTTTTCATCTTAATCCAAAATAATCCCTAGACAATAAATATTTGCGTACCTTCCCCCCCCCCCAATTTTTATTGGGAAACGTTGGTTATTGAGTTATTGTCTATGGACTTGAAAAATCCCGGCTATTTCTAATAAATCTAAACCTTTTATAATTAAAGTAAATATATACTTTTCTCATGAAAGGTTTGGATTCACTAGGAGTGGATATAACAAGCCTATGGAAAAAGTACAAGCTAAGTTCTCCTTCTCTTCTCCCCCCCCCCCCCCAAGAAGCTTAGTTGTCAGTTGTCATAAAGAGGTAATTCTAAAATTAATTCTAAAATTAAAATTAATTTGTTGTTATAGTTGACAGCAAAATCCTCATTACAGTATAAATGGATTACATTATAGTCTTTAATCATATCGGGGCTGTTAATTTAAAATTTTTTATAGATTTCAACGAAGTTAGATAAAATATTTCCAATTTTATTATTAAGTAAAATATTTTTTTCTGTTACCAAAACACAAATTATTTTTTAATAAAACTACTTTATTCCTGATTTCAATTATTAAAATAAAATAAATATCTTTGTCAATTTTAAATATAAAATGTATTAATTTTGGTGAATGTTTGCATAAATAAAGAAGATAAAGGATTCGCGTTTCGCTTTCTAGTCAATAAATCGCAGAAAAGTTGCGGTTCAGCCACCCACTTCTGGCCCACAAAGAAGATCGGAGATCCTTATAAACAATACAGCGATGTACCTAATTCGTTTTTTCTGTAGCTGTGGCTGGTGAAGTAGGCCATCCGAGCTGGACCGGCCTATCGCCCCTCGTAAATCCCTGGGAGACCATAGCTCACCGACCCGACAATCTTATCCGAACCAGAAACCTCTTTCTGAGTTTTGCGAGTTATGGTAATGCATGCGCCTACCCGATGTATTCGGCTTCACAGCTATTCCTTAGCCCCAAAACAGTGATGTCGGTCGTGTGTGTCGAGAGGAATTTGGGGCGATCGTCGTCTTTGACATGATCGTACCCGCCGAACTGTATCTCGCATCACTTGGAAGTGATAAGGAATTTGTCTCGGAATGTAGCCTACATGGGGGCCCGGGATTGAAAACTCGCGGAACCAGAGCCAGATCCGAAGATATGAATTCGATAACACAATAAATTTCTATTTAGTTCTAGAGTTTAAATTATTTAAGTCAATTCTGCTGATCGGATCACACTTTTTTAACATCCAATGGAATGTTTACAAACAATCAATAAATCCTGTTAAATGTCACACATTTAATTTAACTCGCGACTATCAGTTTGTTTCAGAGTGATCTATTGGTCCTAGTTTTAGTGTAAAGTAATTGAAAATCTGTCTATTGTTTAACTATTCGAAAAGTTACATTTCTCGTCATTGCTCATGGAGCATTACTTTAATTTGATAACATACTCTATAGTTTGAAATATGTGAGGTTAGTGTGTTGGGCCTTCAGTCAATAACATTTTGGAACCCAATAACCAATAGAAATACAAAAGACGTAACTCCAAGTAAAATAGGATAGAACATTAGTAAAAACATTAGTTATGGATACCATTATAGTAAATAAATCGTTTAAAATACTACTTGAACACTGAATCCAAAAATTCAAATACAGGACAGAAATAGCATCACTGGCTTTAATAGTACAACAGATTCTTTAAATTGTTGTTTGAAAATCTCATTTTCACAAGTTTACGACAGTCTAGTTAGAGTAGTTGATGAATTTAAATACCAGAAAAAATGTGTATAATTGATTGATTTGTTTATCACTCGTTTTCTCTTTACTCTACTGTAAATTTATGCATCTACAGAGAAAGTACGGCCTTCCTCAGGGTTCCACATTCGCTCCCTTACTGTTTTCAACGTGTGTACATTGCCGATAATCTAAGGATTATGTCCAAGACGTTTATTTAAGATTATGATATTACATTAGATTATTAGCATGCAGACATAGCCTTATAGTTCTAGAATCTGAAAGTTAGTCCCAACTGTTCAATTAAAACCCCCCCTACTTATTTGAGGTTATAGATAAATAGATAGAAGTTTCTTTATTTGAATATTAATTTTTACATAAAGGCAAAATTAAGTTGGATAATTATCAATGAAACATCCTAGTTGATGGTGTTGAAGTGTCACACAGTGATCGCCCTCATTACATGGTCACTATAGTGTGATATAGCACTTTAATAAGCCACTTAAATGAGTTAGCAGGTAAGCTAAAAACAACAGAATATTGTTGGATTAACTTTGGGAATCAACTCTGTATAGCTTAATAGCGGATATATACTTAGAATAAAGGGATAAGTTCATACTCACAGAATCCTCATTGCTATTTCTAAATAACTTGGCTCCTGTTTTCCAACTACTCCACTTTGGCTGTACAAGAAGTGCACTTAGTGAACCGTTTCAGAAATTATCCGCAAAGAGGCACTTCTGATAGATTTTAATAGCATCACATCTATGACCCTCCCCAAGGCAGGAGACTGGCTCTCGGATCACGTAAACCACCGTTGCACACAGCTTTCCAGCCACAAATAGATAACATTTCGTACACTGCCAACTGGAACGGAACAAGCATCTAATCTCCGACAAAGTCAACAGCCTGTGGTTTATCCTTCCTCGGAAGGAATGAATTCTATAGAACCGATTTCTAACTGAGAGGGTCAGACGGAACTGATCGCAGTTAACGTTTCAGGTCCTGTGAGAAGACTTGGACTGTTGGAAAACTACTGACCGGCTGTTTGAGTTCGATTTGTCTGAAGTATTGTGCTGAACAGGGCAAATTGAGCATTCGAGAAGTTAAAGGGGTTGGACTTAACTTTAGCGTTGGAGATATTTTTTTTCTTATTTATTTTCAAAATACAGATTGATTGCTAAAATGTAGTTGTATTTTTTTACATTTTTGCATAAGCAAAAAAAGCCACACAGAAGAATATTAATACAACTGTAATAATTGTAAGTACGTAAGGTAATAAAACCGATCACAGGTTATGTGAAAAACAAAAGAACTTCATACTTTGGATATAAATGAGGATGCCTGACAATGACTAACCAAATAAATCGTAACAATATCAAGGGGTTTAACTTTTTTTTAACTTTTTTTAACAAAATCAAGCAAATTTAAGATAAAATCATATTGGCTAAAATAGATACAGGAACACATGAAAGAATTTAATTTAACTAATGAAGACTAATCAATAAAACAAAAACAAAAAATAAAATACTAAAAACAATCAAATATGATTCATATACACGATAGATAAAATAGAGTATTTTCATAAACATAGTTACAACGGATATCCCAGAGAATGAAGGAAAGGATTTAAATAACACTCAAATACAATCCAGAAAACTAATGAATCATATGATCTTAAAAGAAAGAAAGGAGAATAGATGTATATTTATTAAAAGTGTTGCTTTAATACAAAGAAGCATCTATAAATTAGAATACTTTTAACAATAATTATTTATTTTATTTAGAAATTTAAAAAGGATTGAGAAATTGTCGTTTGATGTTCTTTTAATTTTTTTAAAGATATTTGTTATATTATTTATATACATCTTTAGGTATTCTGCTATATATTTTTACTCTAATATAGTTAATCCTTTTTGTCCAAATGATGAGTCAAATTAGAATATCAAGCAAGCAGCAGTTTCTAGTATTGTGAGTCTGGGTATTTTTCATTTGAAATTTTGATTCATTCATATAACTGTATAAAATAGGGTAATGTAAGGAGTTTACATTTTTTTAAATAATTTCTACATAATTTAATTTTTGTTTGAAAGAAAGGCAAGAAAGAGTATTTTGAACGCATGATTTGTTTAGATGCATGAATGTAGCTGGTTATATAATCAGAATATTGTGCTGTACTATTAAATCTTCAATAAAAAATTGTCGATACATATGATTGGATAATTCATATGTAGTTGTTACTAAATCGAACGTACAACAAAGGTATTCTTAGCTGTATGTATATAACACTATTTATTTTGCTCGTGGCGTATAACGTTATTCAAAAAAGAAATTATCCAACAAAATATTAATCTAAACTATCTTTTCAGATAACATGTGACTAAATACGTATAAAATGTAAACATTTTCCGTGGCACTTTAAAACAAATATATAAATCAGTAAAATAATTAAATTAATATGACATAAATAAAATAAATTTATTAAAAAGCTATTTAATAAATGATTTCAGCTGTAATCGAGCAAACTACTATGTATGAAAGTACAGTAATCGAGAAAGATCAAAATATATATTTTCTCAGAATTAAAATTAACATATGAAATTGAGTTGTACAAAAATTTAAGGAATTATTTTATACAGTATTGATACACATTTTTAATGTGAATGATTATTAAAAAAAAACCAAATTTTTGAGTCCATTGTGGCACGTAAATTCATATTTCAGTTTCGTGAATGCATTACCATCACCTACACTCAGTAACGATATTTTATTCCACACAAAATTCAGTAGCGATCACAAGGAGTCCTCCTAACGTCAACAATTCACTCTCTGCACAGTAGAGAGGTGTAAGCTACCGGTGTGGTCTGGCGGGGAATTTGAATACCAATAAAGTGGGAGAGGACATCAGGCGCGATATTTGCGGGGCTTATCGGTAGAAACTCCTCTCTCGCGTGGGAGTGCACGTGTGTGTGCCTTGTGCCCACGCACGTACCTGCACTCTCCAATCTCCACTTATTCAAATTCTGGAACTTCGAGCACGGATAGTAACGACTTTTAGAGACCAAATATCTAGAGAGAGTTTTGAAGAGCTTACACTCTACTCAGAAATGCAATGTTCTGTTTTGTCTGATAATGGACCCCATGTATGACATCAGTTGAAACGTTTTATCTTATCAAATTCATACTCTCGCTATTCAGTTCACATTTCTATCGCACTTTTGTTGAGCACCTCTAGATAACCAAAGATATTGCGATGTAAGTCCAACGAACCCACCACCCACTTCAGAGTGTTTCAGTTATGTCTTAATAATTGTTGTGGGTTTGCTGCATTTAAGAACTGCCTTTAGTCAATACAAGGAATTTAACTTTACACCAACCCGCGATAATGTGCTTCATAACGCCGTATAATTTCTGAAAAAGTTATCCTGGTCGATGGACCAGTGACCTCCTCGATGCCGGATCTATATCAGACCAATACTACGTGGATCGGATTCCACTTAGAGTTGTAGGTCCCTCGGTTTCCCGGCTGTTGGGCTATTATTAATTGGCTCTTTCTGAGCATAAGTCGAACTCAGTTAGTAACCAGACTACACAAGTCATACTACGTATCCTACAATAATATAATCATTCATATACGATTTAAAAATACGACAAACGTAGTGTCGATGTCTCATATATGAGGATCTGATAATTTAAATAAATAAATAAATCTTTATCTCTTTATATAAAATCCATTGAGAAAATCATTCACTATTCAGATGGCAAATAACAGAAACAACGATACAATTTAAAGACGATAAAAATACAAATGTGCTCATTACTTTGGCAATTTGAAAATACAAGTATTGATAAATACTTCAAGTTTAAGTGGGCACTAAAAATAAATGTTCTTAAGGAATTAACAATCCAACCTGAATAAATTCCTAAACTACTTTGAATTTGTTTTTATGGTGTGTAATTTTTCTTGGATGCGAAAAAATCGTCCAAAAATCGTTTTTGAAGTTTCTTGACAGTATAAAATTCAGTATGATATGTGTTGGGAAGTCAGTGCAAGTTCAGTTTTACGAGCAGAAACTACTGTACTGGTTCGCCACCTTACTCTGTCTGAATATCTTACTCACACGGATCAATAGTCTATGAGAAATGGGCAGAGGAATATTAAGAAGGAGATCGGATTTACATTATTTTTTTCTTTCTTTAATATAGGTTTGGATTTATCATCATAGTACATAATAAAATTGTGTGTGTATAGAACATATCTGTTTGAGGGGAGGGGAAGTTGACGTGATAAGTGTGTCTATTAAAGTAGCATGGAACAACACCTGTTTTTCAACTTTTTACTGATCGTAAGAAATTATTCTTTTTTGTTTAGGCTTTTTTTAAAGACATAAAAATACATTAAACATTTGACTTCAACATGGATGGGGATTCTAGTGCATATAATGACTATGCTGTGGATGGTAGATAATTCTTGAAACTGCCTTGCTAGTAGTCCATTGTACATAGTAAATAGACTACAGACTAATTCACCGTATGAATTAATACAATAACTTCTTCAAACAACCTCTACAGAAGCTAATTTGTTTGTTTGCCCAAGTTATTTGAATCAAGAAGATAGCTAATGATATCAAATATTGGGAAATAATTATTATTGATTTGATGTTATTATTTGTAAAAGTTCACTCATTTAACTGAGTATACACTGTCACTATAAATAAAAAATGATTTTATTTCATTTGATTTTTGAAATTAAAAAAATAGTCCATTTAATCAATTAATTGTATGATAAGTGTATTTAATAATTTAATTTTAACAACTATTTAACTAATACAAAACTATATACATTGGTTTTCATTTAAAATTTCGTTTCTTTCCATTAAATATTTAAATAATGGTTGACCATGTCTATTGAAGCACTACATTCAGAATGCGCCTCTACATATAAGAGCACTTCTGGGTATAAGGTCGTACAACTATAACATTTGAATAATGGTTGACCATGTCTATTGAAACACTACATTCAGAATGCGCCTCTACATATAAGAGCACTTCTGGGTATAAGGTCGTACAACTATAACATTTGAATAATGGTTGACCATGTCTATTGAAGCACTACATTCAGAATGCGCCTCTGCATATAAGAGCACTTCTGGGTATAAGGTCGTACAACTATAACATTTGAATAATGGTTGACCATGTCTATTGAAGCTCTACATTCAGAATGCGCCTCTACATATAAGAACACTTCTGGGTATAAGGTCGTACAACTATAACATTTGAATAATGGTTGACCATGTCTATTGAAGCTCTACATTCAGAATGCGCCTCTACATATAAGAGCACTTCTGGGTATAAGGTCGTACAACTATAACATTTGAATAATGGTTGACCATGTCTATTGAAGCTCTACATTCAGAATGCGCCTCTACATATAAGAGCAATTCTGGGTATACGGTTGTACAACTATAACATTTGAATAATGGTTGACCATGTCTATTGAAGCTCTACATTCAGAATGCGCCTCTACATATAAGAGCAATTCTGGGTATACGGTTGTACAACTATAACATTTGAATAATGGTTGACCATGTCTATTGAAGCACTACATTCAGAATGCGCCTCTACATATAAGAGCAATTCTGGGTATAAGGACGTACAACTATAACATTTGAATAATGGTTGACCATGTCTATTGAAGCTCTACATTCAGAATGCGCCTCTACATATAAGAGCACTTCAGGGTATAAAGTCGTACAACTATAACATTTGAACAATTTTCATTGCAACAAGTTTTGCCTTTTGATGTAATAACTTACAATAACTATTCAAAACATGTTTAAATACAATGTTTAAATCAAATTCGTTCTATTTTATGGAGGAAAAAATTACATATGCGTAACTGAACAATTACATTATTATCGTGATCGACTAAACTCGTGTAAAAGACAACGATTGCCTCAAGTATTTTTATTAAATTTTTTTTATTTGTTCCTTCAGAGTCTTGTTTTATATCATGATGTTTATTTCAAACAATCACTGTGTACTGTCAACAGTTTTATAAATGTTTAAATATACAAGTTTTTTATCTGTATGGTAGCTCAGGGATTAATTAATTAATTACTTCGGACTGGGGAGTGCAAGGTACAAGGTATGAGCTAACGGTCAGTATGTCATTCGATGAATATAGTTAACGCAAATGCCTTCAGGCCCATTTGAATTGGAAATGAAGTAAAACAATAAAAAACAGAAAATTAATTCTTTAGTTTTGAGTTTAAAATACATTATTAATTTTATACTTGCTATAGCCTCACTCACCAGTTCACTTTATTCATAGTGAAATACTACCATCAGCTCAAAAGGATTCGAACCTTACTACTGAAGGTCGTTCGCTACGTCGAAAGTAACTTCATCCATCCGACTACACCCCGGTTAGTGGAGAGCGCCGTGATATCTCTGCAACGCATCCCGTTCTACACCTCAGTCCTCTTGGCCGGTTCTCCTAGTACTACTGTTTCTTAGAACCATTCCACCAACCTTCCACACTATGGATGGATAACGACCCATTCCAGAGTCTACAACATTCCAACAGATTTCTCCAGACTGACCTTTAACCTGTCTCCAGTAAATGTAAGGTAACTAAGTGTAAGACAGTGTTATAACAGAGAGGTGCCAATGGAAGACAGTGTTCCCAACACAAAGCAGGTTTGTTCTTGTCGTATCATTATATCTGCAATTATTTTCATCACTGTGAGAACATGCCTCGACTGAACATCAAAGGATCATTTGCTTTCAAAAAACAAGGTTTAAGTTTTATTTTTTTATCTATAATGTTAATAAATGCATATATTTTGTATTATTATTTGTAGATGAGCTCACACTTTATTTGACCTGAAAATGATTATATCACTAAAAACGTCCACTTATGATACTTAAATAAAATTCTTGTCGTTTAAACATATGAATACAATAACTATTTCATTTATTAAATACCTTTGTCTAGTGATCCTTCATTGGTCATTTAACCGACAGGTTTCGCTACTATTGTAGCATCCTCAGGGGGAGTTGAAATTTCTTCATCTTGCGATACGTCGTCAGATAAAACATAAATAAATACTAAAAACACAACCACAGTACATTGTTACACTTAACCTAACTGCTATGTCACTTTCTCCCTCCCTTTTCTGTTATCAGCTGTTCCTTGGGTAATAATATAATATAATAAATAATAAATAAATATATAATAATAATATAATAAATAAAATAGTCAAAACACGATCCTTGGGCTAAGATGAATTTATTTAAGAATACAATAAGTTAAATATAGTGTACTTCTTCCCTTAAATGTACTACAATACCCTGCCCCCTCTGCGGCTCAGGCACGTGCGAAGATTGTCAACGCAGGTATTTAATTAAAACAGTCTCCACTAGTGGCAGTCAGTACACACTATATTCAACACAATTAATATAAAGCAATTTTGTATTTGATGTATTTCTGTGAATACACGAAAAATGCTTACACCAGGAATCTTGCGAAATATGCGTACAGGATCAAGTTTTGACGAGGGTAACCTACTGTATGACGTCACAACAATTAGATAGGCGAAAAATGCGTACTACTTTTAGGGCAAATGGATCGTTTACAACAATTGAATTATATAAATGCGTTTACCTCTAAAATAAATATGAATGTCACTTAGTTTCTTGGGATTGGAGAACCTAACCTAACCTAACCTAATTTCGCTGTACGCATCTTTCATGCCACCGGGGAGAATACTTACAGTCTGTATACGGTAGGGTGGCGCACGGACCCGCCAGCTACCTGTGTCTGTCCTTTCCTCCCCCGGCGCTCGCAGCTGTTTCCATAATAAGTCACCAACTAGCCCCTCTAATAGAATTATTAACTTTTTTTACTTTCTCATAATATCTCAATTTTAATAGAATATTTGTAAAGTACTAACAAAACTAAGAAAAGTGATATAAAACACGATGTGCTTTGATTATAAATAACGAAATGGTCGAAAGTTATTTTTTAGCCGGAGTACTGTATGATTTGTTAAATGTTTTATATTTCTCATAATTCCCTAATCTTGATACAATATTATTTTAAGAGTTCTTTGAAAAAAGGTAGAATAATTTAAAACTATGTTATCGCATACTATTTAATCAGCCAAAATATCTTTAAATAGGCAACACTGCATACTTTACAGTTTATTTGATTAATAAATCAACATTATTTTATATTACTCCCAGTAATCTTCTTCAAGCCAAAGTATTTAGTGTCCAGAAGTTGAGCATTTTCCATTTATCTTCCATGTTGTTTCCGTGTGACACTGAAATAAAACAAAATCGCGCTAAAACCAATATACAATATTTTAAGATTGCAGTTAATTTTTTACCATTCGTTATATTTTATTACTAGTTCTAATGACATTAAAATGTTTTAAAGCATACATTGAAATGTTACAGTACCCGCTATTCATCAATCATCGCAACCTTGTTGCGAACACAAGGTTTGTTTGATGGTTGTATACGAACACTGGCAAAAATTTTGAAAACTATCGGATTTAAATGGAAAAAGTTAGACAATAGAAAAGTTCTCATGGAGAAACCCTCAGTTGCTCTTGCTAGGTGCCGATATTTGCGAAAAATTCGGGAAATTGACTATAAAAAAGTTATTTTTCTGGATGAAACATGGATCAACGCCAACACTTCGAAAGACTCAGGATGGACAAATGACAGTGTAAAGTGTTCTGTAAATGCCCCTTTAGGAAAAGGAAAACGTTTAATAATTTGCTCCAATAATAATAAATTGGAGGCTTTAACGGCTGGATCAAGTCGCCACCTCTGATATTCCAGTCAAAAAAAACGGTCGAATATCACGAGGAAATGAATTCCAAAGTCTTTGAGGGTTGGTTTTTTGAGGTTCTCCTGAAGCCTATTCCAGCTGGTTCGACAATAGTAATAGACAACGCACCTTACCACTCTCAAGTAGCCAACAAAGCGCCAACATCTGGCTCACGAAAGTGTGAAATGGAGGAATGGCTGAAAACTCGCGGCATTTCATATTCACCAGACATGCGGAAGCCAGAACTATACAGTCTTGTAAAGCTGCATAAGGAACAAAGAAAATCTTACGTAATAGATAAAGAAGCCTGTAAGCGTGGGTTTAAAGTAATCAGACTGCCACCGTACCACTGTAATTACAATCCAATTGAGCTGGTTTGGTCAACTTTGAAGCGGTATGTAGCAGCAAGGAATACTACATTTAAATTGAACGATGTTCAGGATTTGTTTATGGAAGCTGTAAACTCCTTCACCTCAGAAGATTGGCGCAAATGCGTTGAACACGTCAAGAAAGAAGTCGAGGCAGACTGGACAAACGAAGGACTTGATGACGTCAGTGTCCAAGAACTAGTCATTAATCTGGCCCCTGGTGAATCGGATGACAGTGACTGGGATACCAGCGATGACGATGACGATCTGGTAGTGTCACCTCTAGAGTAATCAGGTAAAATAAAAAATAAAATCTATTTACCTAGAAAATTTTATTGGACGTAATATATATGATTACAAAAAGGGTATAAAAATATGATAATAGTATACAGTAAAACAAAATAATTATCTTCAAATTTACAGAGACTTTAAACGTTTTTTTTTTAATATAAGTAGAGTATAATAAGATATTACTACTTCTTTATTAGTCATGACAATAAGGTTGCGATGGTTGATGAATAGCGGGTACTGTAACATTTCGATGTATGCTTTAAAACATTTTAATGTCATTAGAACTAGTAATAAAATATAACGAATGGTAAAAAATTAACTGCAATCTTAAAATATTGTATATTGGTTTTAGCGCGATTTTGTTTTATTTCAGTGTCACACGGAAACAACATGGAAGATAAATGGAAAATGCTCAACTTCTGGACACTAAATACTTTGGCTTGAAGAAGATTACTGGGAGTAATATAAAATAATGTTGATTTATTAATCAAATAAACTGTAAAGTATGTAGTGTTGCCTATTTAATGATATTTTGGCTGATTAAATAGTATGCGATAACATAGTTTTAAATTATTCTACCTTTTTTCAAAGAACTCTTAAAATAATATTGTATCAAGATTAGGGAATTATGAGAAATATAAAACATTTAACAAATCATACAGTATTCCGGCTAAAAAATAACTTTCGACCATTTCGTTATTTATAATCAAAGCACATCGTGTTTTATATCACTTTTCTTAGTTTTGTTAGTACTTTACAAATATTCTATTAAAATTGAGATATTATGAGAAAGTAAAAAAAGTTAATAATTCTATTAGAGGGGCTAGTTGGTGACTCATTATGGAAACAGCCGCGAGCGCCGGGGGGAGGAAAGGACAGACACAGGTAGCTGGCGGGTCCGTGCGCCACTCTACCGTATACAGACTGTACCCTCGTCAAATACCACTATTTCCTTCTGTACGCATATTTCGCTGTACGCATCTGTCGTGCCACCATTTCTGTTAGTCACTTAAAGATGAATACTTATAAATTTACGGATACGGAACTTAAGAGGTACAAATCTCATAGTAGTATCGAATGCAATATTTCGACAAAAACTGTTTGTTTGCTTTTTCCTTTTTTTCAGGTTGTTTCAAACTAGAACACACACATTATATAGATACGGTATATAAACTCTATGGACCGATTGATGATAGCACAGAGTCCATATTATTCTACTTCCATCTAAAGGAAAGTAGAGCATCAACAATTTCTGCGAAGAAACTGCTGGGTGGAGCACTGGCGTAAGATATATTGTTAAGTAACGTATCTTACAGCATACTGAACAAAGCTTGAATTCTATGGTACAAGTATTTTAGAACTGGAAACTTGTATTTTTGTTTATTTATTTATCTTTTTATGAAGTGTTAATCGTAATTGAAAGTAGGGATAGCAACGATATATCAATATATCGTAAGTATTGACAACTATATTTCGATTTATCAGTATATTAGTATCGATATTTTGGTCCGATATATCATATGAATAAAAATTGACGTTTTTCTCTCTCCTCAAAATCATTATGATTTGAAACATTTGAATTGCCTCTAATACATACAAAACATTCATTAAAATAATAAATTAACTTTATTTAGTTTGTTTACGTGAGGTCAATACACTAAAATGTAGTTAACTGTAGACCAGCGGGTGGAAGTTTAGTGTTTATGAGAAGCCTTATGGCATTTTTTTAATCTGAAAAACAAAAATAACAATGACATTACATTACATTATTATTTTATAATTAACATAATAACTAAAGATATAACTATGCTAATTTTGAATTCTTTCATTCAATCTCACAGACCACAACTTGTTTTATGTAGATAAATTAATTTAATTTTTACATTCTGTAGGCTCTTCTAAATAGTGACAGCAAAACTTGAGTGTATTTTTGGTCATGACATAAGAGTTAGTGCATCATTTTAAACAGATAAATAATTTACAATTCGATATAGTTTTCTTTCGATTATATCGTTAGATTGATAGTTGGTTTGCGATATATCGATATGTTGAAAATATTTGCCATTCCTACTTGAAAGCCCGTATCGTGTAAGTAACAAATGTCTGTATATTAATAAAGATAAAACCTCTTAGAAATTGCCGTATCTCTAACAACCAAATGAGTTCACACTGTGGTATCCTTCGGGCTTGGTTCAGGAAGGTGGAATATATAAAGTCGATGGTGGTTATTGCTTGGGCAATCCCACTGACATTCCTACATTCCACTGTACAATACAAACACTATCTAGCAAGACAACGTACATAGTCAGCTGTTTGTATACATTGGGTTAATGTATTGAGCTGAGTGTTATTTGCTATATAGCCGATATTTATATACATATACGTTTATTACAGTGATACATTTATGTAATGTACCAATCTTTATCAAATAACTATGTGTGTCAAAATATAACATTGCAGCTTGAAGCTAATTTGTTGCAAACACGGTCAACGTATTAATTCCATGTCAACCCTCGATCTAGGTGTATTTCAAGGAATTTTGAGCAGTAGACTTCATCCAGAATCGCGTCTGCCAACATAACGGCAGGACCATTTTTCAGTTCTACTGGTCGTAACGCAAAGTTCATTATATTGGATTTTGAAACGTTGGTTTTAACAGTGAGGATGTTAAAATACTGAATGCAGTTATTTAGTTCGGTAAATATTCGTTCTTCCAAAAAAGATGTTGATTTTCCAATGAAACAGAGAGTCGTGTCATCAGCGAACTGTGTCATTCTTCCGTGTTGTAGTGATGACCCAATGTCATTGACATATATATGTCAGGAACAACATTGGGCTAAGAATTGATCCCTGAGGGACGCCATAGCTCAATTTGATTGATTTTGAATGACAGTCGGAGATTTGGACAACGCATTCTTTGGCTTAGAAATAATCTAAGCCACTTGTGTGGTATGCGTCTAATGCCAGGTGAGTATAGCTTGTCGAGCAGAACCTCGTGATCAACACAGTCGAATGCCTTAGATAGGTCGAGAAAACACCTAGGGTTGAATTTCCACATTCTAGTCCCTCCACAATGTACCGGGTCGTTTTGACCGGTACATTTCGTTTTTTTTTTTTGTCGTGGTCTGCCGGGCTGCCTGAGACCGCTCTTGCCCGGCGATTCGCTTACGTTGGTGGCCGTTGGCTCAGTTTCGGTTGTTCCGTGTTCCAGCTCTGGTCTGTCAGGTTGGCCATTTTTTGGTTTTCTACGCCTAGAGGCCTCTAGACATGCACGGTTAGAGACTCCAAAACTCCAGGGTCCTCGAGTGGGACATTTTCCCTCAGCCTGTCGTCCGGGGAAAGTTCGACCTTCTACACTGCCAGCCTGGCCTGAGGACCAAGTCGTAGAGCACATGTAGCGACTAAGCTGACATCCCTACATCTGGGTGTTTTTCTTCAGTCCTCAGGTCAGTGCGTTCCATTTTGTTTCCCGGTGGCTGAGCTGGGGGTTTTGATGTTTGATATTTAAAAAGAAAAAAAGTAAAATATAAAGAAAAAGAAAAAAAGGTGCCGAACTATTTATTGAGGCCTAGGCCTAAAGACTGAAAAGTTTATGAAACAGCCATGGGGACTTTTACGTGTTTTTAATTAAAGAAAAAAAATAACTTTTAAAATACACAAAGAACTTTGAATGTTCCTCTTTATCGTTATTTAGTTTAATTAGTTTATTTGTTGTTATATTTTTTAGATTTTATATTTGTTAGGTCCCTATGGTTAAGTATGTTACAATTTATTTATATGTTTAGGCCTAGTGATTGTTATTTATATTTTTCGTTCATTGTATTATGGAGGTCGGGAAGTGACTTTTTACTAAAACGGTACCGGGTTATATTTTATTTTTTAATTACTTCTTTTTTAAAATTCTTCACCAAAAGGGGATTATTGTACTTTTGCTTAACTTCTAATTCGGAGCTGCCTAGGGATTCCGGCTTACTCCCTGGCCTCGGTGGAATTATGGGATGTGGGCTAAATTGCCGGGGTTATTTGGGGGTTATCTAAATTGTTTCTAAATGTTCACTTTTAAATTGTTAATAAATTGTCTTACGTTTTGGGTGTGTCAGGCTAGGCTGCAGATAGGCCATACAGTTTGTAATGGTTATATTTTGGTATTTGTAGCGTTAAGTGTTTTTGTAGATTTTGTGTTATCTTGTTCATTTTAGTGTTTCCTGTTATTTATTTAAATGTGAATTAATATTGTGGCCTTCTGCCTATTAATATTGTGGCCTTCTGCCGTATTTGATTGTTTTTTTTGGTTGTCTTGATAATAAAATTAGTTTTGCTCAGCTGCCGAGTGTTATTTTGACCCTCCAACTGCCGCCCGTGATCCCATCGCTTGACTTGTTTTGAGCCATCCCCCAGTTGGCACGCTTTCCAGCTTTGGTGGGGGGGATGGGTCTCAATTGGTAGCAGAGCGTGGTTGCCTAAAAAAAAAAAAAATCTCTCTTGTTTGTTGGCGGTGGGTGTTTGCCAGTTAGTAGGTCAGTGTTGGCTGACCTACCGTTTTGATAATTTGTTAAAAAAAAAAAAAAAGAGAAACAAATAAATAATTATTTAAAAACAATAACAATTAGAAAACCAAATAAATAATTTAACTTAAAAAAAAAAACTAGGCAATCCGCTTGGTTACTTTGTTGAATGGGTTTAATGGGTGGATTGGAGTGGTCGGTAGTGGCTCGGTAGGCTGGGGGTTTTAGTTCGTCTTGGACCCTGGAGTTGTCGTTTTTTTGTGTATTGTTGAGATTTGTGGCGTTCGAGATGGCCTATCTGCAGAATGTTGCCCTCCTAGTGAAGGAGGAATTGATTTTCGAGTTGAGGGCACGTGGTGTGACTCCGGAGGGTGATGTTTTGAATCTCCGGAGGTTGCTGCGGGAGCAGTTGTCCGCGGGTACGGTGGTGGGGTGGTCTGATCACCCATGGATGAGTTGTTGGTTTGTAAACGTAAGGTGGAAGATTGGGAAGGGGTTTTGGAAGATTTGCAGCTGGAACCTCCCGTAGGTCGTGACCGGGCCTGCCATCTTGCGCGTTTGGGGCATCTGCTTGCCCGCTTACGTATGGTCAACCGGGCACCGGGGTTGGAACCGTCGGATAGGGCGTGGATCCTGGAGAGTTTGTCTAGGCTTGAAGAGATTTTTCAGGCACTCTCCGGTTCCACGACTCCTACGGGTTTGGGTCAGCGGCCTAATTTCTCGCTGTCGCCCAACGTGTTGAGGCCGCAGGCTGAGACAATGGCTCTCACTGCCTGAGGTTGAGGTCGCTTGTGGTTTGGCTCCAGCTGCCGTTCCTTCTGCTTCGGCTCCTTTGTGTTCACCTGCTCTTCTGCAGCTGAGCTACCAAAAGCTACCTAACCCTCTCACGCCCATGATCCAGAATCTCCCTGTGATCTATGGGATGGATCCTGAGGAGCTTCTGAAGTTTCTAGTGGCCTTTCTCAGACTTAGTGAGATGCACAGCATGCAGGCTGGGGACTTAATTCGTCTAATGTTCCCTTATTGCAGAGGTCCTGTTGGAGAGTTGCTGAGAAGCAGAACACCTGGGATGAGAGTCTCTCTTGGCTCCAGCTTGCTTTCAATTCTTCCAAGCATGAGAGTCACAATGCCACTCCCTTCGAAATTCTACATGGCTACCCTCCTAACAACCCTTTGTCCAACTTGTGGAGGCTAGAGGATCTTCTACCTACGCCAGGTGCCACTGACGTAGTGTCCACGTGGCGGGCTGCTCGGCGCAACCTGCTACGTGCTAGAGAGAGAGAGTAAGGAGGAGGTATGATAAGGGTCGTACTCCTAACCCTTTTCAGGTTGGAGATCTGGTTCTTTGTCAGGCTCAACCGGTCAGTTCGGCCGCGGAACGAAGAGCTGCAAAGTTGTGCTATCGGTGGTCTGGTCCCCACCGCATCGACAGGTTTTTGTCACCGGTGACTGCTCTGCTGGTTGATCCCCAGTCAGGCAGGGTGTTCAGGAAAGCCCATGTGTCCCAGCTTAAGGCTTTCCGGGGAACGGTTGATCCAGGAGTTGGTGTTCCTGGGGGTTTCTTGGGGCACAGAGATTGATCACCTCTGCGCCCTAGGTGGCTGTTCTGAGAGAGACTCTTTCTCTCTTTTCTTGTCGGGCCCGACAGTCAGGGTAGTTCGCTCCCTGTTCGAGGGGTTTCCCCTCTTAGATTCTCTTTGGCGTCCTTGGAGCACCACTCTTCGGAGGTTTCTTCTTCGTCTTCTGTTTGGTTCCCTGAGGTACCGAGTTTTCTCCCCTGCCTGGGTGTGTTGAGGTTTTGCAGAGGGAGGTTGTACCAGGTCGTTTTGACCGGTACATTTCGTTTTTTTCGTCGTGGTCTGCCGGGCTGCCTGAGACCGCTCTTGCCCGGCGATTCGCTTACGTTGGTGGCCGTTGGCTCAGTTTCGGTTGTTCCGTGTTCCAGCTCTGGTCTGTCAGGTTGGCCATTTTTTGGTTTTCTACGCCTAGAGGCCTCTAGACATGCACGGTTAGAGACTCCAAAACTCCAGGGTCCTCGAGTGGGACATTTTCCCTCAGCCTGTCGTCCGGGGAAAGTTCGACCTTCTACACTGCCAGCCTGGCCTGAGGACCAAGTCGTAGAGCACATGTAGCGACTAAGCTGCCATCCCTACATCTGGGTGTTTTTCTTCAGTCCTCAGGTCAGTGCGTTCCATTTTGTTTCCCGGCGGCTGAGCTGGGGGTTTTGATGTTTGATATTTAAAAAGAAAAAAAGTAAAATATAAAGAAAAAGAAAAAAAAGGTGCCGAACTATATATTGAGGCCTAGGCCTAAAGACTGAAAAGTTTATGAAACAGCCATGGGGACTTTTACGTGTTTTTAATTAAAGAAAAAAAAATAACTTTTAAAATACACAAAGAACTTTGAATGTTCCTCTTTATCGTTATTTAGTTTAATTAGTTTATTTGTTGTTATATTTTTTAGATTTTATATTTGTTAGGTCCCTATGGTTAAGTATGTTACAATTTATTTATATGTTTAGGCCTAGTGATTGTTATTTATATTTTTCGTTCATTGTATTATGGAGGTCGGGAAGTGACTTTTTACTAAAACGGTACCGGGTTATATTTTATTTTTTAATTACTTCTTTTTTAAAATTCTTCACCAAAAGGGGATTATTGTACTTTTGCTTAACTTCTAATTCGGAGCTGCCTAGGGATTCCGGCTTACTCCCTGGCCTCGGTGGAATTATGGGATGTGGGCTAAATTGCCGGGGTTATTTGGGGGTTATCTAAATTGTTTCTAAATGTTCACTTTTAAATTGTTAATAAATTGTCTTACGTTTTGGGTGTGTCAGGCTAGGCTGCAGATAGGCCATACAGTTTGTAATGGTTATATTTTGGTATTTGTAGCGTTAAGTGTTTTTGTAGATTTTGTGTTATCTTGTTCATTTTAGTGTTTCCTGTTATTTTTTTAAGTGCGAATTAATATTGTGGCCTTCTGCCTATTAATATTGTGGCCTTCTGCCGTATTTGATTGTTTTTTTTTTTTTTTTTGTTGTCTTGATAATAAAATTAGTTTTGCTCAGCTGCCGAGTGTTATTTTGACCCTCCAACTGCCGCCCGTGATCCCATCGCTTGACTTATTTTGAGCCATCCCCCAGTTGGCACGCTTTCCAGCTTTGGTGGGGGGATGGGTCTCAACAACCAAGTCGACCAAATTTACAACGGCATCTATAGTCGATTTTCCTTTTCTAAAACCAAATTGGTCTTTAAATAGTTGGTTGTGCTTGTTTATAAAATCTAGCATTCTGGTTAAAAATAATTTTTTTTTAAAGTTCGCTTAAACCTGGCAAAACTGAGACTAGCCTTTAGTCGTTTGTAGAACAAGGAGTGAATATCTCATTGATGAACAGTTGTAATTGGAGATTGTTATTCACCCACCAGCCCACCCATACACGCACTGTGGTATTGACCCACCCGCCCACCCATACACGCAATGTGGTATTGAATTGCAGGGTAAAACTTCAATTAATTTGAAACACTGTTAAAGTTCAATTTGATGTGTTAGAGTTTCCCTTGCTTTATAGATTAAATTTGTTTAAATTTAACTACCACGTTCGTAGATATTTTATGGTTGTTATAATCAATAGAAAAGTATTAATTTAATAGTAAGCTCAAAATTAAAACAAATCAGTAGATTAATGTTGTATCCCATTATTTCACCAATTACGGACATATTTCCATAAAAATTACCACTTTTTAGAACTTCATATCTACATTTACAACTTAATCCAATCACAAAATAATACATATTGTGCCAATCTAATCAGACCAATCCTACGTGGTTCGATGTCCACGTAAGGCAGTTGCTTCCTTACCTGTCCTGGTAATTTTACTGTTAATAAATGGCCCTTTATGAGCATAATTCAAAGACAATTAGTTACCAGACTGCAAAAGCCATCAACACTCATCCTACACAAATGCAATCAATCTTTTTTGCCTTTTTTAAAAACGCACAGGGTTATGTCGGCGTCTCAGATCTGAGAGTAAAATTGTAACAGATTACCTTGTATCAGTAAAAAGGCACAACTTAAGTTACAATTACAGCTGAAGCTCTTACCATGTAAATGGTCCCTCCGGTACCGTTACAGTGTACTGCGGGTGTCGGTGTCTTAGCTTTCTCATCAGCATATTTCCAAGGGTATTCGTCCGGACGTGCAGTTTACCTCTCTAAGGAATTTTGTTCCAGATTTTATCGCAACTGCCGCTAAGAGTAGTAAAGATCATGACTCACTAACGAACAAGCAATGTATTCCCCTCCCCTCTCTCTCCCTCATAGTCCCCGCTTGCCCCGCCCCCCAAATTTGACATAACTCCCACATTTATAGTAAACTCTAGCAATGAATTTTATATATATTATTAATCCACTTTTTTAGCCAAAGATGAGTGTACAAGTTCCAACTGAAATTTTGAACTTGTATATAGAAAAATAATTGGTAACACTTTATATATATATATATTTATTTATTTATTTATTTAGATTTACTATGTACTAAGTTGATTAGTACCTTTTGTCAACTATATTCTCAAATTGTTAATAAATTATATCACACGGTTTGTTCATGAGTTATGCACCAAAAAGGCCAAATGTGTCACTTTAGGCAGCCATTTCTCCATAAAGAATGTTTTAAAGAATTTTTCCCGTAACACATTCATTACTTACATGGATACTAACAATTTTGTTCAAAAAATGTTCAAAAATAATTTTCGATCGAACACTCTTATGGCTTTCACCTGTTATTTGTATTTTTATACGTAAAGACATTTTTTTAATTAAGTGTTTCCTAGGAACATACAATTTATCCGTATGCTAACAATGTATTCAATAATAGATTGTTTTCTTTCTTCAGTTTCTCGTCGCACATTTTGAGTGGAGGATCACGTAAGTTAGTCCGGCTACTGTAGGCAGGTAGCTGTCACTCGGGTGTACAGAGTAGTTAGCTGGGAGAGATGAATGGCATGTTAGCACCCATTCACGGCCATAGAACTGCCAAGATCGCGATAGACCTGGCGTCCCTCTTAATTACAGCTCATCATCGCCCTTTACGGCTCCTTCCCTCTTGTTTATTTCCACTGATATCGCACTTACTAGGCTCGTTCACCTCAAACTGTAACTCATGTTGGTACTTAACTATCGTTGTTTGCACTCCATTCGTAAAGTGAGGTAAATTACTTTGAACCCTACATTTAAAATACTAAGGGTTTAAATATAGTTTTTTGATTAACATAGTACGTGGTACATATACAGTACAAGTAAACGTCACACAACACAAATATACCACAATAAAAGCACAAAATGCACAAATATGATGGTGATCGATTTCGATGAACCACGTTCACCTTTCTCAGACCAGGGGGATTCACAGTGGCTGATTCCTCTTTTGTGAATCCTGGTCTGAGGAAGGTGGGCGTGGTTCACCGAAATTAATCACCATCATATTTGTGCATTTTGTACTTGTATTGTAATATATTCGTGTTGTGTGACGTTTACTTATACTGTATATGTACCACGTACTATGTTAATTAAAACTATTTTTAAATTCTTATTATTTTATACGTAAGGATAGTCCCAAGGTATAATATACGATGTTCACTTGTGTTGTAAGTGTTTAGGTCGATTTTTCTACAAGACTTGTTATTCTCTTATAGAAATTGTTAATCATATTCACTTGGCAACTCCTATACTGACCACAAATTGTAAAGATGTAGAATTATGTTTTAATAAATTGATCGGTTTGATAAATAAATGTCATAGCATTCAAAATTACAAAAGTTTTTTTTAATTTTTCTGTTGTCCCATAATGACTCAGCCAATTTAATAAGTATTTAGATTGTTGTTTTGTCTCACAATGGCCTAGGCAATATACTCAGTATGTCAATTTTTGTTTTGTCTCGCAATGGCCTAACCAATTTACGTATTATTTAGATTTTTGTGTTTTCTCACAATGACAGCCAATTTACGTAGTTTCGATTGTTTTTCTCACAATGCCTCAGGCAATTTACGTAGTATTTAGATTGTAATGTTCTCTCACAATGACTCAACCGATTTACGTAGTTTCGATTTTTTTTCTCACAATGGCTCAGCCAATTTACGTAGTTTCGATTGTTTTTCTCACAATGGCTAAGCCAATTTACGTAGTATTTAGATTGTTGTCTCGTCTCACAATGACTCATCCAATTTACGTAGTATCGATTGTTTTTCTCACAATGGCTCAGCCAATTTACGTAGTATTTAGATTGTTTTTCTCACAATGACTCAGTCAATTAACGTAGTGATAAAAATAATTTTCAAAAGGATTTTAATTTTTTTTCAATACAATTGTTATTTATTTCCACAGAAGTCTGTATATTGACTTTTCTGTTGTCAATGTGAACCACCGAAGTTAATAGTTCGATAAGTTACGGAACAATAGGCGATTGTTGTAATGCCAGTTATTGGCATTTTATATGGTAAATTAACTCTGTGATTCACTAAAAAAATAGCTTAGATTAGCTCATATTTACTTTAACTCTTTTTTCTAAACTAAACTTATATTTCATTCCAATCCAGGGGAAATTGCTACGATTCTCTGAGTGGTTGTGGGAGACGAAATAACAATCAAAGTATCAATTATAATGGAACTGGAACGTTTTGGAACGTCAACTGGAATAAAGCCCATCTTGACATTGTTATCACTGACTGTGCTGATATATTCGATACAAACAAGAGTGCAAAGGTCACCATCAGCTAGGAGGAGGACCGTTAGTTGAGTTTCGGGGCCAACAAAGGCAAGATGGACGGACACAGCGATCGTTAACGTTTATATTTTCGACCAACCGTAAACGGAAGCCGTAAATGGCTGTAATTAGCCAACGTGTATGGGATGACCTTGAACGGTCAGTGACCTCTAGCATGTAAGGTACATCAGGTGGTATAGAAATGTCTAGTTGGTGATTGGATAAAAACGGAACTGACAGACGCCCAATTTGCTCCTTTCATTTTTTTAATAAAAAAATATTTGTTGTAAGATATCGATGAAATCATAATATATAAAATTATAAAGCGTACTGAAGTGTAAGAGTAGTATTTTGGTTGGTGAAGAGTTGGTAGAACAAGAGACTTCAACGCTAGGTTTCAAAGAAGTGCTTTTTCGTTAACTCATTTTTTTTTTTCCAAAAAAACTGTTTATTATTATGTAAGTATTCAAACAAATAATTTTCAATACAACTTTATGTGTATTGAATTTAAAATAGATGTAAAAGTGGGAACCTATACTCCAACCAATAAAAGAAACACATACAAAGCATCAAACAAAACACCATCGTTTGGAACGCAACCTTAAAACTGAAAGACTTCTTCTGAATTATTTTTATCTTCAACGAATTATGACAACGATTTTTTACTCTTGGATCACCGAAACAAAATGCATTAGTATTGCAATACTTCATCATTTGCTGGACGCTTCAATATACCGTACTCTAAATTGAATCAAAGGAAGTCGTCGCAAGCAATTACAATTATCGTCTTACACGTAATGGGAGATTGTGTACAGTCCTTCTAGCGGAGGACGTGCCTCCATGATGGTCATAACCGACATATAACCGTACTAATAATCTCATATTCAATATAACCAGAACAATGTCATGCTTCCTAATGGAAGTAGGAACTGTTATCCTGCAGGAGTCAGCAATTAAGCACCATTACGAACCACATCGGCACGAATCAGCTGTCCGTCATCCGCGAGTCACCTACCATCAATGGGAGGTCCCTCACTACCAACTTTCAACGTGTTTGTAACGAATTTGTTTGTATGAACTGAAGTTTATAATTGCTTTGATACTCTGTAATTTGTTTGTTAGTAAATATTAATTTAATCCAAGATTTGTAATTTCAATCGAAACATCTGATTTGCATTTGAAACATGAAAGGAATGTACATATTCACTGAATGCATGTACAAACATTACATTAATAAAATCTTTAAATACGCAAATTAAATTACTAACAAGAGAACATCACACAGCACATTTATCGAAATATTGGTGGGAAAAAGCAATGTATGACAAGGTAATCGATTTCGGCAAGGGAATTCATGATTCTTTTATCAATTCCTCTGTTTGACGATGGTAAACGTGTGTGTAGAAATATATCTGTCAAAAAGATTCCCGATACATTTTGTACTAAAATTTTAATATGTTTTGTTTTTTCACGTTCACTTGAACGTATTTCTATTAACATATAATATGATAGTTAAAAAACTGAAAACGGAATGTAAATGAACTACTTGTAAATCAAAGATACAGTACTACGAAATCACTCATACGAAGGGTTAAAAGAACGACAATGTGGCTGATAGTTCATCAAGGTGTGCAGGAGCAGGATACCATCCACTCACGTGAGTGTGGAGGCATCTAAAACAGCTGACTACTACTTCAGTGATAAATCAGTATTCTGAAAAGTTTCTAAAATAATACAAGTAAAGTCTTAGCTGCACATTTGGCGAGCCGGTGGTGAGCGGTCTAAGGCGTCAGGACTTTGAGTCAAGGTCGTGGTGAGCGGTCTAAGGCGTTAGGCCTTTGAGCCAGGGTCGTGGTGAGCGGTCTAAGTCGTCAGGACTTTGAGTCAGGGTTGTGGTGAGCGGTCTAAGGCGTTAGGCCTTTGAGCCAGGGTTGTGGTGAGCGGTCTAAAGCGTTAGGCCTTTGAGTCAGGGTTGTGGTGAGCGGTGTAAGTCGTCAGTACTTTGAGTCAGGGTTGTGGTGAGCGTCAGGACTTTGAGTCAGGGTTGTGGTGAGCTGTCTAAGGAGTTAGGCCTTTGAGCCAGGGTCGTGGTGAGCGGTCTAAGTCGTCAGGACTTTGAGCCAGGGCTGTGGTGAGCGGTCTAAGGTGTTAGGCCTTTGAACCAGGGTCGTGGTGAGTGGTTTAAGGCGTTAGAATTTTAAGCCAAGTTTGTAGCGAGCGGAATAAGGCGTCAGTCAGGACTTTGAGCTAGGATTGTAGCGAGCGGTCTAAGGCGTCAGGACTTAGAGCCAGAGATAGAGCTGATTCGAATCCGGCCTAGACTGGAAGTACTTATCAATAATATTAACCTTCTACTGTACTGGTTCACTCCCTTACTCTGTCTGAATAAGTTTCTCGCACAAATCATTAGTATATTGGGAATAGGCAGAGTAATGTTAAAAAAGAAGATTACCCTCTTCTAAATAGATAAATAAAGATTGACTACGACAGAATATGTCCTACACAAGCACGTTATAATGTTTATATCGTTCTAGTATTGAAATGTTCAGCTACCGACAGAACCTTTGAGGTCACGCCTCAACGTAATTTCCAGTGATTTGAAATCACGGCAGATAGAACTCTCTGGAGATAGTGTTTATCGATATTCACGCAGTCTTAACCGTTGGCTTGATGACTAAGTGGCTGACACGTCATTAAAGTGGTCGGCCAGCGGCGGCCACGGAAGCCCCGGTAGTAACACTTTCCGATCCGTTCCTTTCTCTGCGGATAATTCGCAAGGTCATACAGTAATGTAGTACGCCTACAATTAGATATTGGGCTTTCCCAGGTAAGTGCATCAGTAACATAAATGTGAGTTCTCTGTTGTATGTGGATAACTCTTAGCCACTTGATTTAAGAATTGTTTAACTCTTATAGCAGAAGAATAACGAGAGCTCTTGGACCTAAGAGTCTGCAGAGTTAGTCACCGTATTGGCTTATATCATGTAGAGAAATGTTAATGTGGTACAGCACTGTGACTTAAAGATTTGTCGGAAAATGTCAAGTTTTTTAAGATGGTAAATGTGCATCTACCTGTTAATTTTAAAGACAATATTGTTTTGTGATTAAATACAAAATAGTACGTTTATGTATATCAGTTTGTAAGATTTTTGATTATTCACTTGTATATTCATAAAAATATACAAGTGAACAATCAAAAATGTTTAAAGTGAATCCACTTAAACTGTTGCGCTCTCTCAAACGATGTAACAATTATAATTTCTGACAAATCCTTAATGCACAGGACTATTCCCCATTTAAAATTGGCTTTTATAGGATAAAAACCAGCATGGCGACTACCTCTTCAGACTTAATCAGCCCAATCGAGATCATCCCTCCAGTGGCCTGTGAACTTTGGAAGATTAAACTTTAAAATTTTAAATGAATGATTGCTAGATGTTCCTTAACTAATTTACATTGATTAACTATTACATTGATGCTGAAGTCTTTCTCGGATATAAGTGGCTTTGCGTTGTTACTTTTTTAGATCAATACTTAAATAGAAATAATTTATTCAGTCCATTTGAAATTTTCTGATTAATCAATATAAAATATTTCGAGATTGATATTACTCTAATTTACGATCGGTTTAAACATTCGAATGCACTTCTTTGAGTAATCAATAAACTGAGTGATCACATATCTACATAGTTATGTGTCCGCTGGCTGTCACTGTAGATCCAAGTATGTATCACGATGTACTCGGACACCAATATATAACAAGGATGCGGGAACTTGGAGAAGAAAGCCAGAAGAAGTGGACAGCTCACACCCACAGGGGGACAATAGGGGGACCTGTCACAGGTAACGGAGGTGCTTGGTCATCTAGGTCATCGGGTCATCGGGCGAGCGGGGGAGGCCAAGGCCAGATGGACCTAGTTAGTCCAGATAGTCGCTGGACATCATCTTAGTACTTGTAAATATGTTCAGGAGCATCTTGCAGTAATAAAAATTAACAGTTTACTGAAGTCTTCGTCCATATCATTACCACCAGGTGTTTTAGGGGTAGAACACTCAACTTCTATCTATTGATTCCCGAGCTTTTAGTGCTGTCTTCAGGAAATGATACGACCGTCAGATCATGGTCTTCTACTTGTTTATGATAGAGGGAGTGACCCCGCCACATCCAACATTCATGTCATGTTCACACGAGCTATCATCCTTCTTTTACGTATTGATCTCTGATTTTAAGGTTCTGACATTAGGAACTGATTCAAGAGACAGAATATCGTGTTCTACCCGTTTATGGTAGAGGGTGTGACCCCACCACTTCCAACATTCATGTCATGTTCACACGAGCCATCACCCTACTACACCCGTTCCAACATGCATCTGTTCTAATTAACTTAACAGCTCAACTCGTCACTGCCCCTGTTCCAACATTATTAACTTATCAGCACAGATACTCATTTTCGCTGTTCTTGTATTAACTTTAATTCAAAATTAAAGTATCAATATTTTATCCTCTTTATTGTTTTACACTTTAATATGATTCAGTGCTAAAGAGTTCCTTAGAAAGGAAGGGTTGGTATAATCCGTTACTGCTTGTACACAGGGCAGTAACAATAATCAGCAGTCAGGTATAAATAAAATATCAAATAAACAACTGTAAATCAGTGAATTTACTGCCAGCCCAAACAACAGGAATAATTCGATTAATCGAGACTTCTAATGCAAAACTGTCCAAGTACGTTAAATTAGTCAATGAATGGCCTGGGGCTGGTCCCAAGTTCAGGACAAGCGAGATTAATAAATTTCTCCACGTTCTATTAAAATTCAATTATGGCACCTGCGGCACTTGAAAAGCATTTAACGAATACGCGAAGGCGCAGAAGACGCGTGGAATCGCTCTGGCGATCTTATCTGGCGCATTAATACGGAATACGCCACAACCAAAGCGGTGTTTACGGCTCAACATTAATCGCTCGCGTCTTGAGGCGCGAGACTCGAGGCGAGCGGACCACACCGCTTGAGTTCTGATGGGAATTGTGACTACTGAAACCTCCAATTGAACGAAGTAATTTTGGATTCTTATTTATTCAAACTGTTACAAAACAAATAATCTTTTCCCGAAAGTTAAAGAATATTTAATCCACGCAACGAATTCTTTTACGTACGATTTATGGATGAATATGGATTTTTTGCGTAAGTAGTCTTTGTTACAAAATAAGATCCACTATTTCTTATTTAATTACTAGCCCAATGAACAGCCAAATGCTTATCAGCTGATCCCTCGTTAAAATGTGTTTTATTGTGACTGAGATCGAACTGAGTTCACGACGTTGGACTGGTTAACGATTGTACTCATATCTGTTGTTCATTTCAAATCTTTCGCCAATAATTAAGTGAATAATTACTAAAACAAAATTACATTCAGATAATTAATTCAAGTTGTTGTGATATTCTAATATAGGTTTAAAATCCGAAGTCTGTAACTACTTCATGTAATAAATAAACTATCATACGACTTACATAACTTGCAAATTTATGAATTAGTTAAAATGTTACTATAAAAGTTATGTCCCTTGTTCATTAATATCATTTTAATAGCCAATAGTGTACAAATCAAAAATAAACTAGGTGAATTTGTTACTTTGCATTGTCAATCAATGATATTTATTTTATAGGGTCCCAATACTATTTGAAATTTGTATTGCGAAGTAGTTATCAAAACTGCATTGAATATAGAACAAATTACTGACTGAGTCACATCACTGACTTAGACATCCGGAATCCGAACCACAGTTTACAGGAACACTCCTTAGAAAACACATTACATTAGTATATATTAATATTAGGTAAAGAAAACATTATTAGGTCACAACATTCAACACATACATGAACATTAATGCATTCTTGTATGTGTATAGGCCTACTGTCAAACAGCTAGTGCAAACTGATCACACGATACTCTACTCGTTATCGAAATAAGTAACTTCAATCTTAATAAGTCAGGACTAACCATCTACCAGACAGTGTATAGTATCAACTCAGTTACCTCTGAGCCGCTACTCGTCCTCATGGGAACAAACAACTCCCAGGCCATGACAGCCAGCGAGCCAGACGTATCTGATCTCACTTTGTACAGGTGACAGTGACTCGAGATTAACAGAAACAGAATTACATGAGTGAAAACATCTCTATTTGTAATCTACTACAGCTGAAAACCGTCAACCATTTGCTGGAAACATCCTCAACTACATTGGCTAAGAAAGCACCATATAGTAAATTATTTTATAGTATGTTCACAGTTGCAGATGTTTTAATTTATATTTGAACACTTAACTAGTAAATAAGTTGGGATGATTTCTTTAATTAATTTATTTACTGAGGATAGTTTTGTCATTTCAACTGACGACATGTACTACCCCTAGATCTGTATTCCAAAATATACCTGTAGCACGTTTGAATGGAATAAGTGCACATACAGTACAATAAAGCCTTGCCCAGTTGTGCATATCTGACACAGATTTAAATTGTAAGAGTAAAAATTAAGCTTCTTCAAAATGGAAGGTTCTCAGAAATGTTTAACTATAGACCCATCATTTTGCTGCAAGTATTTAGCAAAATATTTTAAAAAGTTATGTTAGTCGAATAGGTTGAAGAAATCAAATTGTTAAAAATGAACAAGGTTTTAGATCATTCCGTTCAATATTCTATCAGCAACTACTACCTAAATATTGATTGAATCGTGATTTCAACTAAACAGGGTGAGAAAATAAATAGCAATAGGGCACTCACTATACTGTTATTTATTTATCACTGTTAAACAAAATTATCATGGGTTATTAACATTGTTTCATTCTCTAAATTAGTCAATAAAATTTTGAAAATGCCAATACAAGGACCACCACTTAATTGAGTGTAATCATACTTAGAATACTTAGAAAGCAATTTGTCAAACTTTATTATAGGCTAAATATGTTTTTTTTTTTTTTTCATTTATGGAGTTCTCCAAGGTTCCATTGTAGAAGTATTGTTATTAGTTTTTTTTTTTTTTTATCGGTAGAATGCCGATAATGGCTTCAAACGTAAATCAGTTTTAGAACAACTTGCCTAAAAAGTTTTAGAAGTTTTGTAGTAAAGATATTTTTAAATTTGTTAATTTTTGCATTTATTTTCACCAATATTGTTTTCAAGTCGATGTCTAAGTGCTACTTCTAAAAAGAATTTAGATAAAATATTAATTTTTTTTAAATATCGAAATATCATATTGAGATTTAGTTGCCAATATTGTGGAAAATAGTAGTTTGGAAAACTTAAAATAATGACTGTTTATAGCTGCCACATTATTGGTTCATCTTTTATACCAAGTAGAATTCCAATGAAGTTGCACTGATACCTTAGATTCATTTGACCGGAAGCAGAAGGTGATTTGTAATACCAGTCCATAAAGTAATTCATTCAAAATAATAGTATATTTCATAACAAGAATGGAAAGTGGGGTTTTGCATGTTCGAGACCATATGTTTGAAGTGCGAGACTTGTCGAGCTTTTCAATTAGTCGAGAGCATACAAAACACTTTCACTCGAGTTTTGAACGATACTTTTCACTACACTACGGAATAAAAACAGGTGTTGTTGACTGTGGAAAATTTTCGGTTGTAAACAATGTTACTTTCGGTAGTAAACAATAGACAGCTGTTGAAAATATGATGTTTCGCAGGTTGTAAACACATAACGAAAACAGCTAAACTCATAGTAGTGTAGAGAAAATGTATTTATGGCATACACCAATTAATATAAAATATACATAACAAATGTTATAAAATGAAACCTTCGGGAACATCATGATTGATTGTTTAGATTGAATGTACATTGTACTTTAACTCTGGAGGTAAAAGTAGTTTACAAAAATCAATCACCCTAGAACTTGCCACATTTTGTACTCATAATGTGTTAAAATAAGAACTCTATGGACATTATTCTTATGTCCTTGTCATTACTAGGTTTTGATGTTTCATTTTTGTAAACAAGAAAAAAAACAATGAGCTAATTTTTATTAAAACTTCATACAGAAGAAAAATAGTGATATTTAATTTTCAATAAAACCAGTTTTTTTTTTTTATTCAATTTTATAATCCTTTATTAGTTCGTGTTAGAACATAATGTCATAAATTTGTGTTGTGTGACGTTTACTTGTTTTGTAGATTTCAAATGTATTTCGAAATAAAATTGTAAATGAACATAAGATTTCAGTAAGTTAAGAAAGGTATTAAAAAGTTACATGATAAATATTATTTTGTATTCTATTCCAGATTTTTTTTAGTTTAGTTAAGTTAGTTCGGTCTTTTTAGATTTTTGACGCCATTGCGTCTTCGAGTTGCAGTCTCTCGTAAAAAAAATTGCTTTGAGTTCACTACACTACGAATCACATGTTTTATTATATGTAAAGGCGTATTTTGCCCGTGACTGTTATATCTAAATTTTAAACCTTAACAGATAAAAAAGTTATTCGTGATCTACACACAAGGGGCAACTATTACCTTACGACGTTTTGCCTTCACGCACGTCTCGGAACTCTACTGGCAATTTTCACCTGTCAATTTAGGACGCACGTTCTGTATTCATCTGTTGATATGAAGTCATTTTCTATTACCTTTCCTATGTATTCCTGCTTATTGCATAGAGCTGATATGATGCTATTATGAGGAGGTTCGTGTATGAGTTAAATGTATAATATACTTTCGTTGTCAAATAAATAATTAAATTTCGTGTTGAATTCGAATAATTATTATAAAATTGCACTTTTAGGACTTATAAAGAATTAATTTATAATATTTCATTTTTCGTAAAGGATAAAACAAAACAAAAAACACCTTCACTATCAAAGTTTTGGACTACAATGTCATTTTTTTAATTCAGGCATATTCAATAATGAGTCCAAAACACCTTAGGCCTATTTAAAATATCTTAAAAAATACACAAATACAATCCACTGATTATTCTATTGTGCTATTATTAAACTGTGTTAAACTGAGTTTTACTTTATTATTACTAAAACCGTACGTTGAGAGTATTTGATGGTGAAGTTTAAGGACCATTTTTTACGGAATATGACACTTTGGGTGATTATGAGGGTTGACTTAAGTGAGGTGGGAAATAATTATATGTGTAGCCTTGTTACTAGCTGAAAACGACTACCCCTATATATTTTTTAAATCAATTATCACATTTTTTGGCAGTGTTAAAAAGACGTGTTTCCAAATTTAGCAGTCGTTCATTTGTAGATAATGCCAATAACTAACTATTATGAAGTCTGAAGTGGCGGAGCAACCTGTTTGGTCTGACAGTCATCTTGATTGTGACAGGGAGCCAAACGAGGGTGAGTATATTTGACGTGTGTTTGTGTCTGCCAGGACGCTCGTGTGGGAACTTGTATCTCCCATCTCATCGTGACTGGAGATCAGGATGTTTTGAACAAATCACAACCAAGCAGGGCTTGCATGATTTCACTTGTACGTTACAGTTCACTGCATCTACCAGAAGTAGAGAGGAGAGTGAGTAGACTTACTTACCTCAACATCGGTTCCCACATTTCACTTGTACATCATAGTTCACTGCATCTACCCGAAGTAGAGAGGAGAGTGAGTAGACATACTTACTTCAACATAGGTTCCCACATTTCACTTGTACATCATAGTTCACTGCATCTACCAGAAGTAGAGAGGAGAGTGAGTAGACGTACTTACTTCAACATCGGTTCCCACATTTCACTTGTACATCATAGTTCACTGCATCTACCAGAAGTAGAGAGGAGAGTGAGTAGACATACTTACTTCAACATCGGTTCCCACATTTCACTTGTACATCACAGTTCACTGCATCTATCAGAAGTAGAGAGGAGAGTGAGTAGACGTACTTACTTCAACATCGGCTCCCACATTTCACTTGTACATCACAGTTCACTGCATCTACCAGAAGTAGAGAGGAGAGTAAGTAGACGTACTTACTTCAACATCGGTTCCCACATTTCACTTGTACATTACAGTTCACTGCATCTATCAGAAGTAGAGAGGAGAGTAAGTAGACGTACTTACTTCAACATAGGTTCCCACATTTCACTTGTACATCACAGTTCACTGCATCTACCAGAAGTAGAGAGGAGAGTAAGTAAACGTACTTACTTCAACATCGGTTCCCACATTTCACTTGTACATCATAGTTCACTGCATCTACCAGAAGTAGAGAGGAGAGTAAGTAGACGTACTTACTTCAACATCGGTTCCCACATTTCACTTGTACATCACAGTTCACTGCATCTATCAGAAGTAGAGAGGAGAGTAAGTAGACGTACTTACTTCAACATCGGTTCCCACATTTCACTTGTATATCACAGTAAGATTCCAGTATGATAACCTAAAACAAAAATAGTTGGTCTAACTAAAATAAACATTTTGTTTTCAACAAAAGTGCTTATGTTACACATTTTTTACCAATATATACACTTGTATTTTTTCTATATTTTTATAGGTTGTCTGGGTTTATAATTTTTATAAAAAATGTTATACAATTAGAGCAAATAAACGTTGTTAAGTGCACTCCGGATACAGTTGCCGTGCCAGGAGCTAATCCAACTCTCGTGCACAGAATAACAATTTAAAATACATATATTTTCAAATAACTCATACTCGTTAAACTCATTTCAAAGTACATGCAAAAAAATGTAATGCAAAAATGTAATGCAAAAAAAGTATGCAAAGCTGTAGTTTCAAATTTAGGAGTTTGTTAAATTTTAATTTAATCGTTGATGCGTGTGAACTTTGTATCGAATGTGTGTCATGTGAGTTCAACTTAATATAAACAAACTCCTGATGATGAATCTGTTGATTTGAAACGTGTCGTCCAGTTCTCTGTTGTGGACTGAGTGATACACCGTTGTTTTTTATATGTAAAGTAACCTAAGTTCCACCGTCACAGCTCAAGGTTACGGAGCTATTTATCCCTATCTCTGTTAGCAATCGTCATGTACAATGTCACCCACCCATACACGTACAATGGTACTAAAATACACATACAATGGTACTAACCTACCCACCCACCCATACACGTACAATGGTACTAATATACTACTAAGGAATACCACAGAGAAAAAGGAAATTGTTTTTTTTTCTCTGTAGTACAGTACTACTTATATATACGAAAACCTCAATATAAATATGAAGTATATGAAATGAAAATCGAGTTTAATTATAATCAGGCGAAGTTGGGACTAGCAATTCCCTTCTACCGTTTAACCTGATAATACGTAAGAAAGTAAATTTAAGAAAAATTTAATTTTATTCGTACATATTACTGTATATCAAGAAAAGAACAAGACCTAAGATGGACCCCTGTGGTACTCCATTACAAATCATTTTACTGTTAGATAATTAACTGGACACACTTGGGCATACTGACAAAATTTAAATAAGATTTTATGGAAGAATAGGGAGGTCAATGAATGCCACTATCTTTAGAATTTATTTTAGAAAATACTGTGGTTCACGCATTCAAAAGCCTTGACAAGTCCAAAAACCATTTTAAATATTCACTTTTACATGGCATTGATGAAATTATGTACAATATTCTCAAAGACTGTAAAAACTCAAACTACTGTAATAAACACATATTCTTATGTGTAAGCAATCATTTGCATAAAATAACATCGATCAAAATGACCCGATTCACATTTATAGTCTAATAGACGGCTTTTGCTTGGGAATGAGTGGTACGGCGCTTCGGATCTAACTCCGTTAGGCCTCTTTCACACGATCCGGCGAGCGCCGTGCGGCGATCGCCTGATGCGGCGTTGGGCTATGGGAGTAGATAAGTCTCTCCACACGAGATCCGGCGGGCGCCGCACGGCGGAGACGCCGCGCGGCGCGCATATTCCCGCCGGACTCCCCTACGCCGGACATGCGGCGTCCACGCCGGACCACTCTGCGAAGGGCTATTGTTTCTTATTGAGGTTTTCACACGGTCCGGCGTGCGCCGCGCGGCCGAACCTCCAGTCTTGGATCTGCTACTGGAGAGTGAAGACGTACGTGTATACTACAGTATTGTTTTTGTTCAAGTGTTGTGTGTTGTTGTTGAAGTGTGTGAGTAAAAATGAGTGAAACACAAGTAAAAAGTTCCAAAATTAAAATAGAACCATTTACCGAAGTTTTGTCCACCTCTCGCGAAACACGCTGTACACACACACACACACACACACACACACACACATATATATATATATATATATATATATATATATATATATATATTTCCCTTATTGTAACGGCAAGCATTTCCATAGGTTGGATGGAATTCCTCATGTTTGTATCTTGTTTTTGCAGCTTGTCTTTCAGTTTGTCATAAAGTTCATCAAATGATTTGATTGACATGCGAAAGTACGAAAAGAATCTTTCCTCACTGTTCCGCAATGAATTGAATAAAACTTTGAATGACCCAGAAGTATTTCGATTTTGAAGCAATGGGTGAATCCAAAACCGCCTATTTTTCTTCTTATTCGCCGTCTCCATAGCTAGTACATAGCTAAAACTTTCTTCTTCCGCGATGTTAACATTTTAATAGCTAAGCCTCAACTGAACAGTCAAAATGCGGGAGCGCCGTGCGGCGCGCGCCGGACGAAACCAACATCGTGTGAAAACATCATGCTTGCGGCGCGGCGGGCGCCGCACGGCGCTCGCCGGATCGTGTGAAAGAGGCCTTAGTTCGCTACTGAAGTTGTAGCGTCCCGATTGTCTCTCGACGCTGAGTCAACACCGGGAAACTTGAAGTATTATTTTTCCATCCGGAAGTCGAACCCGAGGCTCTGCTAGTAGAAGTCGATCGGGAGGCAATTATACTTGAAAAATAATATTAATCACAAAACCAAATTGTTTATACATTCAGTTCGTAGTATTTCTTTTGTTATATATGACAATCGTTTACATAAGGTCAGTTGAGATCATATCGTGCAGCAACGAGGCGAGCGAGGACGTCGACGTCGGTAAGACCCCGCCAGGACGGGGCGAGGCAACCACTTGTTCAACCAAGCGAGACCACAGCCACCCTGTAAACAATGTCTTATTTATTGTCAGGGTGGGGTCATTAAATAATTGACCATTACTGAGAAAACTCAATTACACGCACTGACTCATCGCCTACGGAAGCCTACAATCACGACTGGTCATTTCCTGCCTGCGAGATGGCACAGCACCTTGCCTGAGGCCGGGACTCCGCCCCACTGGCCTGTTGCACTGAGATATCACGGACATGGATGATGGATTGGCCTAAAGTAATGTGTTATGAAATCATGCATTTCATAATAATGTATACTAAACTATCTGAAATGGTACAATAAAATTGTAAATTATACATATAAGGGTGTAGAGTGTTAATTTATTTATTTTTTATTTATTTATTCGTAAGACGCCGATCGTCAAGATATGGGCGAATATGGATTTCGAATGAGTGTGATGAGTGTGGATGAGCGAATGTTAATTAGAATGTTAATTTAATTAGAAAAATGTCTCGAAAAAGTAAATGTAAATTATTTGTCTAATTTATTTCACCTTCTCTTCAATATACTCTACGCAGCATGGGGAAGAGCGTTAGAAGGTAACAAAGCTTCAACATATTTTAATGATTACATTTTAAAAAACCATGAATACAAAAGTTTTGATATTTATTTGAAATATATTTTGCCAAGGCAAGAAAAACTACAACATAATATCTCAAACAGTTTAAAATTAAATAATTTTATCTGACTTATAGAATAAGCTGGCAAAGAAGATCTCAGAAATTTATCGACTGTACATTAGTAATAATACAAGAGATTATATTTAATCTGAGAATTTGAAATTTTTATTTTAGCAGTGATGGAGAGACAGTCCCGACACTAAAGTTGGTCCGATCGTGGTCAGCAGTTCTATCTATAATTTTCAGTTTTCGCTTTACTTCCAACACTTCGACACTCGGGTTTTCCAACACTTGTTGACTTGAGCCATATACACTTTCCAGTTACTTTCGCTTCACTTCTAACATTCGCCGCTTCGGACACTTCACTCTTCCAGAACTTGGTTGCTTGAGCTTTCCACACTTTTCAAGTAGTTTACACGGATCTTGAACATTCGCCGCTTCGGGCACTTGACTCTTCCAGCACTTGGTTGGCTTAAGCTTTCCACACTTTCCAAGTAGTTTACACAGATCTTGAACAATCGCCGCTTCGGACACTTGACTCTTCCAAGGAGGGTAATTATACTTGTATCAAGAGGTCAAAGTGTTGACTCATACCGATACGTACATACCTTCATATATTATTGTATAATTTATTTAATTTTTATACACACTCTAAACATAATAAGTTAAATACACGATAAAAATTCAATAATTTTACACTAAAATAAATTTACTTTATTACAAATATGATAATTATATGAAATCAAAGTCGTAGTTTAAAATTTAAAAATCACAGAATCTGTGTCATTCTTGTTAAAAGAGTAATAACAATAGTTATTGTTATGTATTTTTTATTGTTGAAACAGGTATCCCAAAAACATTAAAATCTGTAAGAACTGCTGTAAAACACCTGGCAATAACTTTTATTGCTCTCATAAAACATCTCAACTGAGCAGTCAAAAAGGGCTTCAGTTTAAGTCATCAAAAAGTAATTTTAGAAACAGTTTGGGTTTTTTGTAACCGTAAACATTCACGTGAAAAATTTAATGAGGCACTGCTTTAAGTATGAAGAATTGAAGTTGGATGGTTCCCTATCAATGTTGTACAAATTAACATAATTTTCTGGAAAAGCAAATTTATAATGTCCATCTTGAGCGAACAATAGTCCTTTTACTGCAATGTACGGGTCATTTATAAACATATACATCCGTGAATAAACTCTTCGAGCCAGTTTATTCTTATTCTTATTCTTACATATGAGACGCCGACACAACGTTGTTGGTATTTTAAGGCCAATATGAATGGTTATACGAGTGTAGGATGAGTGTGGATGAGTGTAGTCTAGTTACTAACTGAGTTCAACTGTTCCTCAGAAAGGGCAATTTATTAATAGCCCAACAGCCAGGGCAACTAAGGGACCTACAGCTTTACGTGGAATCCGAACCACGTAGTGCTGGTCTGATTTTCAGCTAATTTACAAGCCTGATAGTCAGTTATCTCCACCACACAACATCCGCACAATGATTACCACCCAACATGGACACCCCAGACTTCTCTAGTAGTGTCCACGCCGATAGCAACCATCAAGCGGACGCCATGTCGGTATTATAAGGACCGAGCATCCAACCTATCGCCTACAATCTCCCAAACACTTTGTCCCCATGTAGCTGGGTTACAGCACTGTGCCACCAGTGCCGACCACTAATACTAAAATAATAAATAATAATATATTAATAATAAATAATAAATAAATAAATATAATAAAAAAAATACTAAATAATAATAAAAGTTTAAATACTACCAACCAAAGTAACAAGACCAAATGAACTGAAGAATGTATTACGTACAGCATGTGGATAAGCCATAAACTTTCGAATGAACTAAAGAGTGTCTTACGTACAGCATGTGGGTAAGCCATGAACTGTCGAATGAACAGAAGACTGTATTACGTACAGCAGGTGGATAAACCATGAACTTTCGTATGAACTGAAGAGTGGCATATGTACAGCACATGGATAAGCCATGAACTGTCAAATGAACTGAAGAGTGTCTTACGTACAGCATGTGGATAAGCTATGAGCTGTCGAATGAACTGAAGAGTGTCTTACATACAGCATGTGGATATAAACTTTCGAATGAACTGAAGACTGTATTACGTACAGCAGGTAGATGAACCATGAACTTTCGAATTAACTGAAGAGTGTCTTACATACAGCATGTGGGTAAGCCATGAACTGTCGGATGAACAGAAGACTGTATTACGTACAGCAGGTGGATAAACCATGAACTTTCGTATGAACTGAAGAGTGTCATATGTACAGCACATGGATAAGCCATGAACTGTCAAATGAACTGAAGAGTGTCTTACGTACAGCATGTGGATAAGCTATGAGCTGTCGAATGAACTGAAGAGTGTCTTACGTACAGCATGTGGATATAAACTTTCGAATGAACTGAAGTGTGTCTTACGTACAGCATGTGGATAAGCCATGAACTGTCGAATGAACTGAAGATTGTATTACGTACAGCAGGTGGATGAACCATGAACTTTCGTATGAACTGAAGAGTGTCATATGTACAGCACATGGATAAGCCATGAGCTGTCGAATGAACTGGAGAGTGTCTTACGTACAGCATGTGGATAAGCCATAAACTTTCGAATGAACTGAAGAGTGTCTTACGTACAGCATGTGGATAAGCCATGAACTGTCGAATGAACTGAAGAGTGTCTTACGTACAGCATGTGGATAAGCCATAAACTGTCGAATGAACTGAAGACTGTATTACGTACAGCATGTGGATAAGCCATGAACTGTCGAATGAACTGAAGAGTGTCTTACTTACAGCATGTGGATAAGCCATAAACTTTCGAATTAACTGAAGAGTGACTTACATACAGCATGTGGGTAAGCCATGAACTGTCGAATGAACAGAAGACTGTATTACGTACAGCAGGTGGATAAACCATGAACTTTCGTATGAACTGAAGAGTGTCTGAGTAGTAGCACAGTTGGATAAGCAAGTACAGCACAAGGATAAGCCATGAAATAAATACTCAGTTTTTAACATTGATAGGTACACTTTATTTTCATAGTATCAAATAATTCTGCATATTCAATCACCTGAACAAATTTCAATGTAAAACGAGATTTTTATATCTGTCATTATAATTGCACCTCTTCCTAGCCTAGCCTCCAACTTGAATGCAGTGTGCCAGAGGATCAAAATTTTGCTTGATGGGTTTGAACCGTTGTACCATAAACAGCTTTAGAGATCAAAATTACTACAGGGTTTTTTTACGCAACCCATTATTTAAAATAAAATTGACAAACAAAACATATATCTGTAACACATTTTATAATTATTAATATTTATTACTACTATTTACCAGATTTTCATGTCATTTTTGTTTTAAAAGATTTTGTTTTTAAATATTCATCCACAATAAACACTCTCTGGTCTTTGCTGAAAACAATGTTTCTAACCTCAACTTAATGCCATTGAACAAAACCCAAATAAAGTGAACAACAATGCAACAATGTAAATCAGCTGATAGCCAAGGAAGAACAAGAACCAGGGTTACCGACCAATTAACTTGTAATTAATTATTTTAAACCTTCATTTTCTGTATAAGTAAATAGGGTTGCGTTTTAAAAGAAACACTCTGTATATAGTAAGCCTATCATTTAAATATATATTTTTTTAAGTAAAATTTTAAAGAAAAAACATATGTGTGTGTGTTTTAAATATGTATCGACAATACGAATATTTTAATACGTATTATCGATATATATTTAACATTTTTTTCAATATATTCATTTCTAAAATACTAATATATAAATATATATATATATATATATATATATATATATATATATATATATATATATATATATATATATACATAAATATATATATATATATATATTTATATATATATATAATTATTAAATATGTTATAATAATTAATACCATAAGCAGATATGTACGAGGCCTCGGTAGTGGTAAATGGCTGTTGTACAAGAATGGAAGTAAGAAATCAATGTATTATTAATTTATTTATTTAGTTTTACTTTCTATACATCAGTGGCGATCGTTTACTTAGTCTACAAACGCAGTTAAGGTTCAACGATCAAAACCCCAGAACCAAATGTGTAGTACCTCTCGGAATACGAACCCATGACCCTCTGTATATGAGTCAGAAGTGCTAACCACTAGGCTAACAAGGGGGAATAAGGAAAGCTGTATCTGAGGGGATTTATCGCTGGCCAGTTGACTTACTGCGACAACCCATTTGCTGAAAGTCAACTCAACTGGGTTATCGGAAATGTTAACACAATTAGAAAGGAAAGTTTCATAATTGCCTAGGTGCTGTTCGGCGTATTTAGAACAAAACCGATTTGTCATAGAGTGGGTTTTGTAATAATTTATGACCAACGGAAAGCAGACTAACAGCATTCATTGTGTTCGTTATAGTACTTTAAAATGGCATACAATGATAAACAGTTCAACAATTATGGTGAACACTCCAGTTTGTAGAATTTAGAAGCTGGAAGATGTATTTATCAACTCTCACCTAAGACTATGGTGATAAGGTTTGTGTAGCCGCCCCTCTTCCCTTCTGAACTCTCAGCTAACACTGTGGTGATATGGTTTGTGTAGCCGCCCCTCTTCCCTTCTCAACTCTCGGCTAACACTGTGGTGATATGGTTTGTGTAACCGCCCCTCTTCCCTTCTCAACTCTCAACTAAGACGGTGGCGATAAGGTTTGTGTAGCCGCCCCTCTTCCCTTCTCAACTCTCAGCTAAGACTGTGGTGATATGGTTTGTGTAGCCACCCCTCTTCCCTTCTCAACTCATGTAACATTATGGCAAACTTATATTTTATCAGTAGGCGACTAGGTGTACATTTATAGCGCTAGGTGTACAATTGCTCGGCGTCATTTTAAAAATATTCAAAACAGGACAAGTTGGTAAAATTATTCGTTTTTATTTTCCCGTTTTTAGGCAGGCTGTGACCATCCTGGCTGATGTCTAGTTGCACCGGCGGTTAAAGGAATTTATAAGGATCGAAATAATATTCTGTCCCTAGCGTGTCTAGTTGGTGTCCGGACAGTTGCGGACACGGACAATTGGGGACACGTCTTAAAAGCGGACAATTGCGGACACTAGGGATTAATGCTACCTGACAAGGGTTTGACAGGTCTCTACAAATATTATAGAATACCGCTAGACCAAAACAACAGATGACTCACGGGGGTGAAATACCAGGATAGGGGCGAGGGAGGCCACTGGTATTTTTCAGTTTGCTTTCTACCGTCACAGTGTTAACATAGTTCGGTATGGAAGTTACTACTACGGAAAGGGGAAAACCTTGTGCTCTTTATAAGGGTTACGCGTATCGTAAGTCTAGAGAATCGAAGGCAGGGGTTGTTATGTGGCATTGCTTACGTGAAACATCGAGTAATTGTAAAGGATTGATGCGGTCGAAGATCGAAGAAGTGATATATGTGTCCGAACATGTGTGCGCCCCACCTGATGATGCAGCTGTGGAAGTGAAGAAGCAAGTACATAATTGCAAGAAGAGGGCTCGAGAAGAAACAACCAAGTTATCTGAGATATACATCGATGAAATGGGAAACCTTCATAATAAAGGTAGATGTCTATTCTTTTATTTATTACAGTTTTATATTTATCATAAAAGATTTTCAAGTGTTTCTTGTACAAGTTTTCTGAAAAACTTGATTAGAAAACTAAATAATATATTTTTCACCATACTACAATGAAAACAAGTGTTTTACATACCTAATAAGCGGGCCGAAAGTTGCGTTTTCTTGACCTCGCCGGGAAAATAAACTCGCCGGGAAAGTAAAACAGCTGATCGTATAGTCAAAAAATCCTCAAGTAACTGCATTCATTGTCATAGCGACCAACAAGACAATTAAACTTATTGTTTTCACTTTTGTAAAACAGCTGATCGTTTAGTCAAATAATAGTGATTAGATTATGTTAGAAATATTATCATCGCAGCTCGGTAGGCCAGTCTGTAAGCTGAGAAAATGTCGTATGTTTTTAAAGATTGAATCTGCTTGGTATTGAGAAACTTAACTTTATACTAATTAGATTTTTTTATTTCAGGTTATGACTTTGTGACAAAATTGCCGAATCCAGAATCTTTGAAGAGAAACTTACGGAGAGAGAGAAGTAAGGCAAGGGGAAATCAGCAAGAGCCAAAAAATTGTCGCGATATCATTCTCAATGAGGACATCTTAAAAATGGGCGATGGAAGCAGTTTTCTCCTTTCTGACGACGGACAGGAAGAACGAATAATAATTTTCGGTGGTTCGAAATGGAAAGAAAGTCTTAGAACATCATCTCAGTTTTTCATGGATGGCACATTTAAGTCATGCAGTAAGCAGTTTACACAATTGTACACAGTTCACGCAGATCTAGGAGGCCGGGACAATGAAACAAATGTTGTCCCTGTGATATTTGCCTTGCTTCATAATAAGAAGAAAGATACCTATGTTCACCTGTTTCGCCTTATTAAGGAATTAGTTCCACAGTGGTGTCCCAGTATGGTCAATGTCGATTTTGAGGCAGCTGCAATATCGGCACTTCAAGAAATGCTTATGGAGAAAATTTCAGAATCTGGGTCTTTCAGAAGAATATCGTACGAATGAAGATGTGAAGCTTCATGTCAACATGTGTGCGGCTTTGGCATTTTTGAAAGCAGAAGACGTGCGAGATGGATGGCTCCAAGTTTGTAAAAATATAATACCCAACTCTTGTAGCTTACATAAATTACTTGTAATTATTTGAAATTACCTTTTTAGGGGTTAAATGTAATTATAGATTAGAAACAGAAGTGGTTAAAATTGTGAAAGGGCTTTTATCTGCAGGTAGACATATACATTTATATTGTATTATATTATAATAAAGTATAATCTTATTAAATACCGTTTCCTGTTTTATAAAGCATATATTTTATTTAATTTTGTTTATTTTATTTATATTTATAAGCATTATATTTTATATATGCCTATTCAGGGGACCCAAAACTACCTATTTAACAAATTTTACAACCTCACGGTTGAAGATAACAAGTGTATATAAATTCTCAACGTACATTCCCAGTGAATAAATGTTTATTAAAGTTTAAAATTCAAAAAGATATTATGAAATGTTGCAGGTTCATGGGGAAGCTCCCGACCATAACAATCCAAAACTGTCAGAGTTCTTCGACTACTTTATAGAGACATGGCTTGAGAATGACCAAATACCCATCGAAATGTGGAATTGCTACGGCAAAAGGCACAGAACAACAAATGCAGTAGAAGGGTGGCACAACAAAATAAACACATTCATTGGTAACGCTCACCCTAGATTTAACACGCTAGTGGATTGTTTGAAGAAAGAAGCTGAAAACATAAACTGCGTGTTCATGAAGATGGAACTAAATTTAGAAGGGAAGAAGAGGAAAAAGCAATAAATGAAACTAGATAAAAGAATAGAGAGAACTGTACAGGTGTATGAAGAGAAAAAAATATAAAATCATTTTTTAAGACCATTTCACATATCCAAAGATTAGAGTAGATCCAACAGTTGGGATTTGACACAAAACTTTGAGTGTAACGAATATGTATATAATTGTAAATACTTATAATGACAAAGCCTAATTAACAAATATTAGGAATTAGTAGTTATAAGGAATGACGAAGCCTACTTAAGCTGATTTTAAACACGCCAAAATGATTTTACCATTTTGACAGTCCAAAGTCTGTGTAAAGTGTGATGGAAATCAGTCTTAAAATCATATATCATATCATATATGTATCCGTTCTTTAGGTGGAAATCAGTCTCTTTCCAGAACGTGTCCGCAATTGTCCGGCAGTGAAATATTTGCAGAGACCTGTCAAACCCTTGTCAGGTAGCATTAATCCCTAGTGTCCGCAATTGTCCGCTTTTAAGACGTGTCCCCAATTGTCCATGTCCGCAATCGTCCGGTAATCGTCTAGTTGCACCGGTGGTTAAAGGAATTTATAAGGATCGAAATAATATTCTGTCCCTAGCAAGTCTAGTTGCACCGGCGGTCAAATCTGGGTCTCTTCAGGTAAAACGCCCTTCCAAGACACACTTCCATTCCGGGATATTATATAGTAATCACAGACAAATTCAACAAAAAGTTTACTTAGGTGAAACAATATCATATACTGATGTATGTTTGGTATACAAGATGGTTTCCGATAGCAAAGTAGAATTCATTGAGAGTTAAGTGTGAACAATGTTTAAATTCAATAGTGAAACTTTCTAAAACAAATATTGTTCTTTTTAATGATTTCCAAACTTAGCCGTATGCAGTTCTTATAAGAGAGGCTTTCTGCAGGTTTTCATTTCCGCTGGTAAACAGGACGATAACTTAGGCCTTTAAGTTACGCTTTCATTGCTTCAGTTTATCATAATAATCTCAACTAAAGTCAAAATTTAATTCTTTAGCAAATTTATTTACCAAAAACACGATTACTAAAAAATTCTAGTGACAATACTGAAGAGTCGGAAAGGGGTGATTTCAAAATAAGTTAAATATGAAATATATTTTAAAATAATGGTTTTATTAAATAACAATAGTGTATTACAACAATATACCAATACATCTATTACAATATGAAAATGAATACAAGGTTATTGACAAAAATTGAGTCAAGCTTTTTTTCGAAATTTCAAAACAGTATTGATATTATTTTGACACAAAGAAAAAAGTAATTTGTCTAGTTTAGCAAGCTATTACAAAATTAAATAAAGACGTCCATTGTACAATGTCCACGATATATTTCAAAAAGCAAATGAACTGACATAAAAAGAAAAGCATGACTTACAAAAATAATAAAATTTAGTCTTGAACGTAAGTACTGCTTATCAAACACATTGATACCTCAAAACAATAATACAACTACTAATAGGTTACATGAAAATATATTTTTTCAGTAATGTGGCTATTTCACTACACAAGCCTATAATTTTTTGTAATGGAAGTAAAATAGCTTGAAATAATTTATCCTAGAAATTAATCTGGCCATGCATTTGTGCTTTGAATCTGAGATGTTTTCTTGGGATAAATTTGTTACGAAAATTATTATATGAATAATCGACTACATTACGTCGATTTAAACTTACCATGGCAAGATGGAACTGGACACTGTTCCAAAGGGTTAGAAATTACCGCTGGTGCAACTGGACACTGTTCCAAAGGGTTCCAAATTACCGCTGGTGCAACTGGACACTGTTCCAAAGGGTTCCAAATTACCGCTGGTGCAACTTGACACTGTTCCAAAGGGTTCGAAATTACCGCTGGTGCAACTGGACACTGTTCCAAAGGGTTCCAAATTACCGCCGGTGCAACTGGACACTGTTCCAAAAGGTTCCAAATTACCGCCGGTGCAACTGGACACTGTTCCAAAGGGTTCGAAATTACCACCGGTGCAACTGGACACTGTTCCAAAGGGTTCGAAATTGTCGCCGGTGCAACTGGACACTGTTCCAAAGGGTTCGAAATTATCGCTGGTGCAACTGGAGACTGTTCCAAAGGGTTCGAAATTGTCGCCGGTGCAACTGGACACTGTTCCAAAGGGTTCGAAATTATCGCCGGTGCAACTGGACAACCCCCAGCATCCTATAATAGTGCAAACGGCGATTGGTTATTTGTATCTAAAAAAGTATCTTGAATATCATAAATAATTCAGATATTTCTGAACTGATTTTGAGGAAACTAGCAGAAAATGTTAGTTAGGCATAGCCCGGTCCGTTCGTTAAGTAAGAGGTTTGATTATGTTTTCCCACTTCACCGACTCAAATGTACAATAATTTGATCAAATATAACAACAAGGCTCCCCACCATACACATTCCGACGATTTAAACTTAGCCACCCCCACCCCACCTACCCATTAATATATGAGGTTCCTACTTATCCACATTTGTACAAATTAAACTTAACCCTCCCCCATCCCACCTATACAAACATGGGTTAAGGTTCCAAACCCATCCACATTCCTTTGATTAAAAGTTAGCCCCCCACCCCACCTACCCATTAATATATGAGGTTTCTACTTATCCACTTTTGTTCGATTTATACTTGCCCCCCCCTCACCCCACCTATCCAAACATAGATAAGGCTTCTTCAAGTGTCATTGATAGGTGAAGAACTATTTTAGTTAACTATAAGTTGAGTATCTAAAAAATTTTGTTCCGATTAATATGTGAAGTTTTAAATTTAATTCTTGAAGATTTTAAATTTAAAAACTATACTGTAATTATGAACTAATGGTTTCCCGTAATGACATTGAATAGCCATACATTGTTCAATATAACTCACTGTGACAATAAACACGAACTGTATAATTGAAAAATAATAGCATGGTTTAAATCAAAAATTAATTGTATTTCTTCCATGGCTCGGCAGTTTGGGAAATGGCCACAGTAACGATCCAAGCCAATGTAACTCAGAGAAATATGACACTCCAATAATTTATAGGAGTACAAGCAGCGAGCCAATTTATATCAGGTATATCATCAAAGGGATCTCGAGTTTCACCAATTTGTGAGAAGAAAGACCAACTCGTGAATCTAAGTCCAATTTCATTCAGTATTTATCAAATGAGAATCTCGGCTTGTTATGTAACAGAATCGTGGCCACAATTACACATCGGAGGACGTGATCAAAAGTGCGGGCTCTGTCGTTGTTGTTGTCCAGCACTTTCTCCAGGACAAGGAGTAAGGAGTACACTTCCTCCAGGGATTGACGTGTTAAGTGGTGGAGGTTCCGGGTCGCGTCCTCTCTTCGCGCCCGTCAACTGTCCACTACAGTTACCTTCAACCTCTCATTACAGCTGGTCCCTCAGGTGCTCTAGACCATCTTCTGCACTGCTCTCCCGTGACTTGCTGGATACCTTTCTGAACGGGAAGAAACGCGGGTTCAAAGTTTAGGTTTCCAATGGAAATAAGGTTTACATTGTTATGTACCTTTACGACAGTTACGTTTTTAAAATTGCTGTGATATAATTCGAATGTTATGTTTGAATACGTTTACTTCCTCAGGAGCACTGTGGAAAACAGAAAAAAGCAATTGTTTGGTAAAGTCAATTGGTACAAAGAAGAACAGACCTTTTGGCGAAAAGTCAGCCTGATTTCTCTTGGTGGGAATTTAATTTTAATAAGTCGCTGTGAGACTGCTCTGCTCTGAGTAAAGGCAGCGAGAGAGAGAGATAGAGATAGTTAGCAGACGGTCCGACAAAGACAGATATAGCAAAAGTTGAAAGGTGCGTGAAGCGCTCTCTATTACACATTCTTACATATGAGACGCCGACACAAAGTTGTGCGTATTTTAAGGTAAATATGTAGAATGAGTGTAGTATGGTTACTAACTGAGTTCAACTGTTCCTCAGAAAGGGCCATTTATTAATAGCCCACAGCCATGGCAACTAAGGGACCTACAGCTTTACGTAGAATCCGAACCACTTAGTGCTGGTCTGATTTTCAGCTAATTGACAAGCCTGATACTCAGTTATCTCCCCCACATAACATCCACACAATGATTACCACCCAACCCCAGACTTCTCTAGTAGTGTCCACACCGATAGCAACCATTGAGCGGACGCCATATCGGTATTAAGAGGACCGAGCATCTAACATATCGCCTATAATCTCCCAAACACTTTGTCCCCAAGTAGCTGGGTTACAGCACTGCGCCACCCTGACTTAAGGGGAAATACGCTTAGCACGATCTACCGGCCACTGATCGAACTAACGTTTTCAAGCTCTGCGCCAGGCTGAACTTAAAATTACGTCTGCACTTCCTACAGAAATTGGTAAAGTTTGTGTCCTCTAATAGGTTTAACACTGTTCTACTTGTCCTTCAAAATATAACTATGGATAAATGTTAAACCCAAAGAATAACATTCAGAATGGTGGCAACATTGTAAACCGTTACAAATTATCTAAAACTAAGGATTACAACAGAAGAAACAAATGTTTCAATCTTCGATCTTGGGCTTAAGCGGCCTATGTAAATATTCAAGATAACCAGACGTTTCTACCATAATGTGGTGCGAATCTTCAGTGATATCTCTGAGACTTGATGCTGTTTCAATAGACAACTGGTTTACTTTATTCCAAATTTTACTAACTATTGTATTTATTGTTGTTTGGACAGTCATTTTACTTTGATTTAGTGTCCTTACGTTCACCTCTCAGGTGACTGAAAACTGTTACCGTTTGCAGGCAGGAAACTGCGATCGGCACACGAGTTTAGCTAAATTTATTAAATTTCTGGAACAGCAGTGCATCGGTTTCAGGAAACTAAATTATAATAATGTTTCCTATTGTTTTAATTCAATCAAAATCTGTCAAAAACAGCTATTGTTTCTCCCTTTTGATCAAACTTATGTTCGGAAATGTTAAATGAGTTTCCACTAAGAAACAGAGGTCGCATCCAATAGTGCGCTCTCTGGTGTCGAATTATAAAAACTTAGGGTGTCGTGATTTTAATTCTCCAATTCTCTGTGTGGGTAGCAGGTCCAGCACCTTTGTCAGTTCCTCCATTATTCACCTCAACGATGAAGGATAAAAGTAGTAATTATTACTACAAAAAATGATGAAAATGTAAATTAATAGGAACTGCCACTAAAGCTTTCAATGCGGCCACGAGACAGCAACCTCTGTTTCTTTTCCTCTGTGATATTGCTCTTATTCAAATAAACGACTCCCGCAGTACACCCATATTACCGGTTGGTTGGAACCACACAAATCACAGACCCCCGCCATGTCAACTTGCCGCAATGCTCCTTGATCCCGGAATGTCGTCAGCCAGGGAGGACAGTCTGAAAGTAAATGAAAGGCAATCAGACTAATGGCAGGTTGGCGAGATGGTATCTGAGCAAAGCGATGCGTATTTACAACAATCTGAAGTCCACTGTCCCCCGCCCGAGGGTTGGTGGTGAAAGTACCGCACGGCAGGTGGTTCGGCCAGGACTAACTGGGTAATAAGTGACTCTTGGAACCCTACAATCAGCCATTTTTCGTTCATTTAATTTATTCTGAATCCATTTCCCTCCCGGGTGAATTTCGGTGCAGTTAGTTTTGTACCTATTTAGGTTAGGACACTGAGTCTGAGATGGAATTACGCAGGTTCGATTCCTAACCTAGATTGGAAGTGTTCACCTTGTACTGTACTGGTTCTCCCCCTTACTCTGTATCAATAAGTTCCTCTCACAGATCAATAGTCTATGGGGACTGAGCAGAATGAGGTTAAAGAAATTGGTCTCCCTAAGAAAAAAGACCCCCAAAGTTTAGGGTGGTTGAAAAGTGTAGGGCAAAACTTCGGGAAATGATTAAATAGGTAAAAATAAACAAAAAAAGCTCCTATGAAGATGTGTCTTATCTCGCTTAGTTTGGTGTCTGTCTGTATGTTTTTTTTTTTTTCCATATCTCCTAAACGGTATTAGCTATAGTTTTGAAACTGGACACGAGTATTGAGCTTCACACTTCCTAATACAATAATGTAAAATTGTATTTTCATCCGTTTCAAACTGGCAATCGTTTAAAAATGTTAATGCTAAATTTTATCAAAACCAAAGTAGAAGCAAAAACTTTTTACGATACCTAATATTTAGCTTAAAAAGAGGCAAATCTTTTGGTACCTCATTTGTTACAATCGGACAGCAAATAACTGAGCAAATTTTATTTTTCTGATTGCGTACAAAATGATTTGTAACATTTGTATACAGTATTTGTGTCTATTGACTTGAACAAATCTACCAGTTAAATTTTGCACACAATCAGAAAAATTAAATTTCCTCAGTTATTTACTGTCCGATTGTAACAAATAAGGTACCAAACCACTTGCCTCTGTTTAAGCTAAATATTAAATTCTTAGTATTATATTTTTTTAGAAAGTTAAAATATTTTGTAAATACTTGGAATAGAAATGAACATTAGAAAAATAGAAAAAAACAATAGAAAAAAACATTATTATCTACTTTAAAAATAACTTACGGGAAATTATCATAGAAGTAAAGATGGGTGACAATATTGGACTGGAACTTTACATTACTCTTAACGGGTACAATTACAGTATTCTGGTGGTCTACAGAAGTCCCTCAATAAACTGTAGTCTTTTCCTATCTGACCAGACTGGCTACTACAACAACAGTAACAGCACTAGTCATACGACTCGGGTGTTCATAGGAGATACGAACATTGATACATTACCAGAAAACTACAACGATCCGGTAAAAGAAATTTTTTGTTAGCTGTGTTGATAAGCCCACTCGGGTGGCGGGAAACTCTAAAACACGCCTTGATCATAGTTTCATCACAGAATATAGACAGATATCTGTCTATATTCTGTGGTTTCACTGACCACTGGGAGACCACTGCCGTCACCTCAGCGGTGCTGCAGACATCAATAACTGACCATTTTGCTATGACGTTCAACATTAAACTAGACACTAAAATGACAGACAATAACTCAGACAACAGCCCTACTTACTTAGATTACGAGGTGTTGGGGAGACTTATTGAGGCTCAGTCGTGGGATCATGTCCTGGCTCTGCAAGATGTTAACGACAGTTGCACTGAGTTTTTACGCACTTTTGAAACAATTAAAAGGTCAGCCAAAAAACAAAAAAGTAAAAACTCTCGTTTAAAAAACTTAAACCTTGGATTACTTTTAGTTTAATAAAATGTATTAAACAGAGGGATAAATGGAGCAAAATTATGATAAAATGCCCTTTTGATTTGACTGCTAGATTAAATTTTATCCGTTATTGAAACCATCTAAACACTGAAATAAAAAGAGCCAAATTCATGTATTTTAGAGATTTTTAACTGTCAATGTAATCCTAAAGAGTTCTGGAAGATAATACATGAATTCAATGGTGTTAAGTCGAGGAAGACTCCCTCCCCTTTTGCCGGGCGAAGACACCACCGAGCGGTTAGTGCGGGAGGTAGCCAACTCATTTAACGATTATTTCGTGAGTGTTGGAGACCAGTCAGCGAGCGCGCTGCCTCCCTCCGACGGGCCGCTGGTAATGGACGACGCCGCATACAGAGCGTGTGTTCACATTGGAGCCTGTCACCGAGAGCCAGGTGGAGCGGTGTAGGAATAGATGAATTCTCCCCCACAGTTTTGAAAAATTATATAAAACTTATAATCACACCATTAACCCACATTATCAATATTAGTTTAACTTCCGGTGTATTTACAAATTCATTTAAAATTGCTAAAGTCATTCCACTTTATAAATCTGGCGAAAAATTGACATATCTTAGGCCCATCTCCTTGCTCAGCACACTGTCCAAATTATTAGAGAAGTGAGTAAAAAAACAATTACAAGCGTACCTGGAATCAAAACATTTACTTTCAAGTCGACAATTTGGTTTTAGAAGTGGTAAGAACTCTGCTGACGCTTTATTTATGTTAATTAAAATCATAATGAATAACATTAATAAAGGCGTACAGATTTTGCTCCCCTTTATTGATTTAGCTAAGGCTCTTGATTCAATCGACTGGAAAAAACTTTTTTTCAAAAATGACTGAGCTAGGAATAATTATATTATCTTTGAATTGGTTTAAAATTTATTTAAGTGACCGACGCCAAAAAGTTTCGATGAATGAAGTGAAAAGTTAGACTAAGAGTTACGACTACGGAGTAGTTCAGGGAAGCAACCTCGGTCCATTGTTATTTTTAATTTACATATATAATATAGTTAAAATAAATATTTCTGGAGATCTGTTTTTGTATGCTAACGATACAGCTGTGCTGTTCCATGCTGAAACCTGGACCGATGTTTTCAAAATGGCGTCACAAAACTTAACAATAATTAAGCAGTGGTTTGATCAAAAAGTCCTTACCATGAATATTAAGAAAACAAAATGTTTACCCATAGCTCTTCGCAAAGGGTCAGAATCTGCCGCGGAGCTGAGTGGTGGTGCACTCTTGCGATGACCCCGCTTAAGAACACTGTGACTGTCAAGTCGTAGAGAGAGTCGACCACTACAAGTACCTGGGTGTCATTATTGATAACCAGCTACGTTGGGACAAACATATAGATATGTTAAAAGTCTAAACTAAGAAAGTTCATATACGTTTTTAAACAATTAAGTACATTTTTAAAAACTCATGAAATTAAAACTTTATATTTTGCATACGTTCAATCCATTTTAGAATACGGTATTATTTCTTGGGGAGGGGCTTTTAAATCTATAGTAGACTATAGTAGTACGGGAAGGCAGGTGGGTCAATACCACTGTACGTGTACGGGTGGGCGGGTGGGTCAATACCACTGTACGTGTACGGGAGGGCGGGTGAGCCAATACCACTGTACGTGTACGGGTGGGCGGGTGGGTCAATACCACTGTACGTGTACGGGTAGGCGGGTCATCAACACTGTACGTGAGCACAGTGGTTCATTACCCATACATACATACATAGCCCTTTGGCACTTTTTCGATGAAAAATCTGAATTTTTCTAGTGCTAAATTCAGATGAGGATTAGCACTAATCAGGGAATTATTTCCCTGAGCATTGTTTATGACTCCAATCATTAATACCACCATACGTGTATGGGAGGGCGGGTGGGTCAATACCACCATACGTGTATGGGTGGGCGGGTGGGTCAATATCACTGTACGTGTATGGGTGGGCGGGTGGGTCAATACCACCGTACGTGTATGGGTGGGCGGGTGGTTCAATCCCACAGTACGTGTATGGGAGGGCGGGTGGGTATTGACTATCTTACGGGTCTACTATCTTACGGAAATCTTACGGAAGGCAGGCTTCCGTAAGATAAAAACGTTTTCATCTGACTTACTTTTACAAGAAACATGTGTTCTCACCATAAGACATGTATTCATAAAAAATTTTCTAAATTTAATTTTCATCACTCCGATTTAATAAATACTTCTATTTTACATAATTACAGAACATGAAATGCCTTAAATGTTGGTGTCCAGGTCCTTAGAACAGTTAAATCTGTTTAAGGAATATATTTTAAAATTAAAAGCTTATGGTACTTACTTACTTTCTTTATTTTATTAATATATTTTTATTTTCCACTGTTATAGGAATATGTCTTCTTTTTTAATGACTTTTTCTATGTAATAGAAATATCTAAGGATTTTTTTTTTTTTTTTTTTTTTTTTTGTAAAGGATATACATTTTTGTTATTTTTTTATTCTAACAATTAATTATTTTACACATTTATATGTAAGTACCTTTTTAAAGTTTATTTGTCTGATTAAATTGTAATGTAATGTTTATTTTATTATTTTTACACACAGGCAAGCCTATATAAAACTTTTTTTCCCGCTATATTAAATTGTTAAGTTGAACCTATGTAAACTTAAAAGAGAAATAAACAGATTTTCTTTCTTTTTTTCTTTATTAGGTATCGTTAAGGTTTTTTTTGCTTTTGCTTTGGTTTTCATTAAATTTAACATTAAAATGTTTAAATGGCCGTCATTTTGAAACGGTTAAAAACATTATTTTATATTTTTATAGTATATTAGGTGGTGTAAAGTTAAATATTCGTGTCAAGTTTCAAAACTAGCCTATAGCTAATACCGTTTAGGAGATTTGGTATTTTTTTTAAAGAACACACAAACAGACAGACAGACGCCAAACTAAGCGAGAAAAGACACATCTTCATAGAAACCTTTTTTGTTTATTTTTACCTATTTAGTCATTTCCTGGAGTTTTGCCCCACACTTTTCAAACATGCTGTATATCTTGAAATTTGACTGAATCACTATCTTAAACATAAACAATATAAATATTTTAAAAGAGATTTCAATCTAGGTTTAAGAAACGCAAATAAACTCTTAGTACAACTTTTTTCAACATTCAAATTTATTTTACGAATACTGCTCCAAAAATTTAAATTTCGAATCAAATGTATCCATTTAAGAGACTTTTACTACGTATTTACATACTGTACTATGTGATTTTAAAAAATTAAAAAAATGTGTTAATATTTAAAATTTACTAAACATTTGACTAAAGAAAGATACAAACTCGAAACTTGTGTGTTGGCATATTTTTCCTTGAATAATTTAAATAGAAATATCCTCGAACATTTTTATGAAAAGGTCTGATATCATAAAAAGGCCATTCATATAGTCTACTACACCCCGCGTCAATTAATGTTAAAAATTGGTTGAATAAATTATTGAGTAAAGTAGAATATATTTATTTTCCCTTTTACGCTTGCATCATTTAACTCATAAAACACAGTTAATTTAAAGACATTTACAAATTAAGCACCCCCCCCCCCCCCCGTAGTCTTGCCTGTATTGAGAATACCAACACACAAGTCCATATAGTCTTTTTGAGTTCAAATGAGCACCTCCCTACAAGACTTGTTTCAAGGATGACTGACTAAATATGATTAAAGTTATCATTGCTTACACTGTTTAATTAATTTAATATGCATCGGAGTGAATACCCATTTAAAACAGTTCTAGTAATATATTATTAGGATGGTTTTATATATTTATTTTTAAGATTATACAATTGTATTTTGATTTTAACACATATATATTTTTAAAATGATTATACATCTTAACATACAAAATTATGTCATATTATTGTACGAACGATATTATTTATTACTTACTCTTGAATGAAAGAATAAACTCTAATTTCTGCTCCATAATTCCTAATTCTTGTTAAATTAATTCAGTTCAAAAGTAAATTTATTAAAAAAAAAAAAAAATACAAAAATAACATCTAAACTAATAAAACGAATAAATCAAATATTGTACTTTTTTATAATAATAATATTTTAAGAAAAAAGACAGTTCGGCACCCCAAAAGAAAAGCCTGTGTTGGGGTTACCTGCATTTTTTTTAAATTTAGTTCTGGAAAGAAGAACATTTCTATAGACACTAAAATAAAAATGTGCTAACATATTCGTTTAGTTAGTGATATAACAATCAAATTAAAATATACTTGTATGAAATATGTAATGAACAAATCCCTCTTATTCCTTGCCCAAAGGAACTGCTACTTGTCACCGTTCAAGTAAAACGGTATGAAGAAGTAACAGGTACAGTGACAGTATTAGAACGGTCAACTTTAGTTCTACGATATCGCCCTGACTGGAGGTGGAGGGTCCAGACCTGTCGGACGCGTGCCACGAGTGCGTGTGCGCGTGTGAGAGTCCTGGAATGTGTTACTACTTCGATCAATCAGTGTCTTAGTCCTTTCGGCGCGTCAAAGCCCTAATAGCCGTCTCTCAGAGAGATCACTTTCCGTCAACTCTTTTTGTAAAGTACCGCCATTCAAAATCAATTCTATGTAGACCGTCAGTAAAGTGAGTGAGTCAGGTGAGGGAGTTGACCATCAGGTGAGGGAGTAGGGTCGCTGGAGGTACGTACGCTGTTGACCATCAGGTGAGGGAGTAGGGTCGCTGAAGGTACGTACGCTGTTGACCATCAGGTGAGGGAGTAGGGTCGCTGAAGGTACATACGCTGTTGACCACCAGGTGAGGGAGTAGGGTCGCTGGAGGTACGTACGCTGTTGACCATCAGGTGAGGGAGTAGGGTCGCTGGAGGTACGTACGCTGTTGACCATCAGGTGAGGGAGTAGGGTCGCTGGAGGTACGTACGCTGTTGACCATCAGGTGAGGGAGTAGGGTCGCTGGAGGTACGTACGCTGTTGACCATCAGGTGAGAGAGTAGGGTCGCTGGAGGTACGTACGCTGTTGACCATCAGGTGAGGGAGTAGGGTCGCTGGAGGTACGTACGCTGTTGACCATCAGGTGAGGGAGTAGGGTAGCTGGAGGTACGTACGCTGTTGACCATCAGGTGAGGGAGTAGGATCGCTGGAGGTACGTACGCTGTTGACCATCAGGTGAGGGGGTAGGGTCGCTGGAGGTACGTACGCTGTTGACCAGTTCCGTCAAGTCCTTTTACCTCGTGATGAATCTAAAAGTGACGCTGAAATGCTTTCGTAGTAATAATTATGTTTTACTTATTTTTATTTTTTCTAGTCTCAAAAACTTTCTCGTCAGTTCACATGGACCTGCTGGCCTGTGCGTAAACTTTATTCAACGAGTAAAGTACCGCCCTTAGCTATAAAAAATAGTTTGTGGATTCGAATCTTGACATGTCCTACGCAGTTCGAATCTTGACATGTCCTACGCAGTTCGAATCTTGACATGTCCTACGCAGTTCGAATCTTGACATGTCCTACGCAGTTCGAATCTTGACATGTCCTACGCAGTTCGAATCTTGACATGTCCTACGCAGTTCGAATCTTGACATGTCCTACGCAGTTCGAATCTTGACATGTCCTACGCAGTTCGAATCCTTAACCATTGAGCCACCACATCGGCAAAAACAATTACATATATTTACAGCATTTTATTACATTTAAATACAAATTTAAGTTGAATAGTATAATTGTCTTTAACCTTTTATTAATACTCTTTAAAAAATCGTAGCATAAATGACCCTTTAGTGTTTTATGTCTAATAAATTTGTAATGAGATGAGGTAATTTACTGAATACATAAATTTATAATTTGTTAAATTTTACCCTGTTGAATGTGTTATTGATGTGAGTTTCTTCTTTTTTTAACTATGGAGATTTTTTTAAGAAAATTATTTTTTAAATATTTGAAGCTTTTATGTATGAATAATTAAGGGAGTGCCATACGTTTAATTTCTTTACAATGATTTTGAAAGGTATTCCACAAATTAGTCGAATTGCTCTTAATTGGATTTGATGACAGGCCTTAAAATTGTACCAAATTTATATTCACTTTATATATTAAGCGCAGTCATTTAACTTTCATGATCATTTCATTCATTATATATAGATCCCAGAAACGACTTTGACTGATGAAAGAATATAAAGATTTACAGAACTATACGCTTACTGTATTATATTTGTTGTTACAGAGGCATGAAACATCGTAAATGTCATCCATAATCAATTCAACACAGATTTCAGAAAGACCAACGTTGATAACACGGTTGATAAGGCCTCTAATAATATAATTTGCATCTGACCTTCCGAAGTACGCCAAGCATGAACATATCTACTTATCCAGTATTATTTATGTCTTTTTCACAATGTGTCTCAAAATCACTATCTCTGTCTCTCTCAAACTGCCCTTACTCGGTATCTGTGTTTTTCTCCACTGCCCTTACTCACTATTTCCGTCTCTCTGTAGCACTGTTTTTACTATACACTATCTATCTCTGTATCTTTCTCACAGTATATTTACTTATTATCTTTGTCTCTCTTGCACTGTTTTTACTTAGAGAAGAACAATTTCCCGTTGACTTATTAAATTTAAAGAAAAACTGGATGACTTTCCGCCATAAAGTTCTTATAGAGATTTTCACTCATTGCTTCAAGGCAGGGTTACAATAGATAATACAATTTGACTATATTGACTGCCAATTTGAATAACATATAACTTGACTTACAATTCATATGGGTTTACATTGCTTAGTCAAAGACAAAAGAAACATTTCATTTTTGGGGAATTAGCCTCCGGATCACTGTTCAATACTTAAAGTGGTTTATATACCTGCATTCAAGTAATCCAAGTCGTTGCTTCTGCAACCGGTTTCAACTCGTCATGAGAGTCATCTTCAGGCCGTACAAGGATGTAATAAAATGTGATCACTTCATATGAAGGTCGTCAAGGAAGCAACGACTTGGATTACTTGAATGCAGGTATATAAACCACTTTAAGAAAAGAAAAATGTATTACAATGAAAGAAACCTTAAAAACTTTCAACAACATACGAGTAAACGGTTTGAAGAACACTACCCCTTATTAAATGTTGGCCCATAGGAATCCAGTTTTCCCAATTTTGCCACAAACTGTATAATTTTTATCGCTAACATCATCTGATCCGACCTTTAGATAAGGATATTACTAAAATAGGTGAAATCGCTCCACTGTGATGCGTACCCCAGGAGGCACGTCGACCCACGTCGTAGATGGGCGGGCGGAGTGCGTGGGCACTCATGACAAAATCACCCCAATAATTATCGATTAGTTTTGGTCTGGCGTAGGAGTAAATTAAGTTATTAACAGTGGATCAGTTTAAATATTCAACGTTTCGTGTAATTACAACGGCAGGCCTCTGGTTTACGGTGGGAAACTTCGTCTTGCGCCAACTCTAAGTGAAAGAACCAGGTAACTCGGGTTTCAGTAAATTAAGATCATAAAGAATGTGTGGTTACAATCTAAAAAAAATAACTTATGAACTTTTGTTAAACCGTATCTTTTTTATTCAGAATCTTCGTGACGTAATTCACTGATCAACCAATAGTATCCTAACCCCTTTTAACCCATTAATCTCTTAGGTCAGAAAAGATTGCCACACGATTTCAACTTAATGCATTAGTACTTCTCCATAAAAAGTCATTAGTTCTACATTACCTTCTCCGGATTCCTCTAAATCAGCACTCGTTCTCTGTGAGCTGTCAGCACAGAGAAAAAGAAACCGATGTCGTTTTCTTTTGGCCGCAGTGAACGCCTGTAACTAGATTACAACTAATGAACATAAATCTGTATTAATAATTAATACTATCATCCTTCCGGGTCTGGAGGTTTGGAGAGGAAGTGGGGAGGCACTGACAAAGTTGTTGGCACTGCCATCCGCACGGTAAACTGGAGAACTAACTACTGTACGCTCTAATTTCTTTGCTCTATACTCATTCAGTGGATAATGGACGCGAACTATGTTTCTTCTCTGTGACGTTCAGGTAAAGTGTCCTTAGTAATCATAATTCCGGCATTGATTTATGATGAATTTTTTTCTTTTTTTTCTATTTCATACAAGTAAGCAAATGAGACTTTAGATTCGGTTTAAATCCCTGATTCTCCATATTTGGTCCATATAATATGTTATAGATGTACACTTTTCTCTCCACTAAAACTATCTTTCGTCGCGAATCAAAATTTGATATTTACATCGGGTGAAATTTGTAATTTAATGAAATTTATTTATCAAATTATAATAATTATTGTTCCAAAATTTACTCACTTCAAGATTATATAATAATATCTCTGCTCGTGTATTACAAATTAGTCTTTGGCATGAGGTGGCATAAGTCCGTACTGAAACTATAGCTGCGAATGTAACCTTTAGTTCGTTTAAGGACTGTTCGAACAAACAGGACCACAAACCATAAATTTCCTTTTTTATTGAAGTAATTTTCCTGAACACACGCAAAGTTGATCTGTACACAATACCACACGTTGTCAGGTGTTTATATTGTTAAATCTTAGCTCTCGTGATTTCTTGGAATTGACCAGATTGATGTTATGAATTGTATAGAGACTTTAATTTCATTGAAAATACATTCACTTTTATCGATTAATAAACGAGGTATATGCATGGCGGTAACGACGGTGTTTTGTTTTCTTCCCACCAGCTGACACTGAGCATGTTTTTATATCCACGAACCACTAAACTTCAACAATTTGATATTCCTAGCTGCCAACAAACTCCACATAGACGACCATAACAGAACTCTCCTTCGTGAGTCTTCACAGTAACGTCTGCTGCACGACTGCATCATGGGAAGATGAGTGATGGGCGAAGATGACCAAGCCTTCAGGAGGTCCGATAGGGGAGTGCGTAGTATGTAATTGAATACCATCGCATGGTCGAAAAGGAAATTGGCAGATAGACTAGAGAAATCGGACCCATTCGCATAAACGATATCGCATATTTTAGCATGTTTAATGAACTGTTTTGGCGTGAACTGAGAGTATTGTGGTCGGTCGTCCGTGACTAAACCCGGCTGACCCCTGACGCCGCTCCGCGCCAAATACGACAACACAAACAAGGGTCAGGTGTTCCGCAAGGTGCACTCTTCGGCCCGATACCATTCCTTCCCACACTATCGACATGAAAATTTGGACCGTTCTGACCCACTGAGAGTGCGTGTTCGGCCTCTTCTCACCTCCTGACATCGGCCGGCACGGTTGGTGAGAACGAACTTTTCTAATCACCCTCGCCTTCCATCTTCTCCGTACTGCTTTCTACTTACAAAGCTGCGAACTCTTTAGGTGATCACTTTGAAAATCGCTATTTAAATTAAGATATTTTTAGAGTCCCTCATCCAAACAAGCTTCGTACCCCACAAACTAGGTTTTCCTATCCACTCTACAAATTCATAATATAGCTACTTGACAGCCCCACCCAATCTGCATATAAGATTTTTTAGGATTCATACGCACACCAACCATAGATAATGTTTGTCTGCAACGGGTGGGGGGGAAGGCTCATCATACATTTGTTCACTGGTAGCCGTGCTAAACATATTTTTATGATAACTTCCATTCCTGACAATATTACCATTCACACCTTTTACTATTTCTCTCCACTATTTAAATGATCATAAAAATTTAAATAAGCGTACTTTTTGTGTGCTTGAAACAATAAAACTACTGAAACATTTCTTTTGTGTTGGCATTTGAAGAAGTACAAAAAATATTTGACAGAAATGAATCTTGATCCCCGGAAATTTTACTTTCGTAATCAGACAGCTTACAATTATTGTTCATGTTTAAGAGAACACGAATAAAAATGTGTCCTCATTTACAGGTGCTGTAATGCCTTGACAAAAACAAATTATTACTATATAACATTAGATAAACGTAATAATCTAATTTCTTTACCTATACTTGAAGAGTAATATCACAACCTTCACTTCTAAGACCACGCGTATTTCCATTTGTTAACTGTCCGTTACCTAAAGTTGTTAAGCCGAATGAATGTCAACAATTCTAAAGGGATTTCATTTATCCTCCTAGACTTTAACAAGTTGGAGATGATCTCTAAGAACAAACAGAAGGCGGTGATGGTAAAAGCGTGTCTTGTGCTTGTCGCAGCAGCAGACAGCACTTATCTACATGTCCTTATCGCCTCCGCCGCCAGATACGGTCCTAGAGGACGGACGTCTTGATTTGCGAGCTGCGAGAAGACAAGACTTGGCACAATGTTCACCTGTTGTCCCGCCTTTTACGGTGGCTACCTCCAGTGTCTTCCTCTTGCATTTAAAACGTACTGTACCTTCGGTAACCTCTCTGCTCTAACTTGCTGCTTTTCTTCCAGTGTCTTCCTCTTGCATTTACAACGTACTGTAACTTCGGTAACCTCTCAGCTCTAACTTGCTGCTTTTCTTTCAGTGTCTTCCACTTGCATTTACAACGTACTGTACCTTCGATAGCCTTTCAGCTCTTACTTGCTACCTTTCTTTCAGCGTCTTCATTTACAACGTATTGTGGCATAAATCTACTTCATTAACCTCTTAGCTTTAGATCTTACTTGCTGTTTATCTTTCATTTTTTAAACATTTAAGATTCTAAGATTCTTAGATATTTTTATCTTAAGTCGTGGGCTTACTTCCTTGGCTGAGATTGTATTGCTAACTCAGTCTCAGAGATACCACTGAGGTACTACATCACAGTTTAAAAACACCTTGACGTGGTCGTTACCGGAAGCTTTTGTTTTTAGTAATGTGGACTTTTGGTGCTTTCAGCTTCTCTTACATTAATTGTTGGTTTCGGAAGAGCTGAACCAACTTTTCTATATCTCCGACCCCTTACTTTAATGTGTAACTTGAAAATAAAATGGTTTTTCTAAAACTGTAAAATATTTATCTTGGTGATTCATAAAATATTTAGATTTAATTCGGCTGAAAATATTTTAGTAACGATAAGAAACAAATCAAAATTCAGAAGTACCTAGAGGATTGTAGAAAATTTACCAGTATTTTTAAGCGTTGAGATCCATCAAGATTAAAAAATACAATACTCATTAAAATCATAACAGTTCAAAGGGTAAAAGACATTCAAAAGTCATAAATGTGCGTACAAAAGGAAACGGGATACTTGTCAAAATTTGGATCCATAACAGTTCAAAGGGTAAAAGACATTCAAAAGTCATAAATGTGCGTACAAAAGGAGACAGGATATTTGTCAAAATTTGGATCCATTTAAAAAATGGCTATCAAAAGAATCTATCTATTAGAATCTATCAAACGTGTGTAACATATACAATATTTGAAACTTTGGTGAAAAAATATCACTTCGTAATTACGTTTAGGCTAAATTATACATTTAAAATATATAATCCACTGTCATATTTGAGTGATAAGTTAGTTAAAGGCACCAAAAGTCAAATAATCTTGGAAAACACTTTTTATTTTTTGCCAATTGAAATCAAACTCGTACAACACTTTCGGTTGGCATTACAATAACTATGAACATACACTGAATACCTAAACGTTCCAAAGATGAACCATATGTAAAGATGGATGGGAATGGTAGCAGAAGTCTAGGCCAAAGACATGGGGAAAGTGACTACACGGACGTTGATTGGCCTCTCTATTCAGATGTCCAAGACTCTATGGGAGCTCTTCAAGTCACCCATTTACTGTTCGGTGTTTCTGTGTTCTGTCCTTCAGCATCTTCTTTGATAGCCAAGAGGCGTGTACTCCTTTCCACGTTCAGACGACCACCTTTCTTTGGTCGGAGCAGATGATGGAGAAATGGAGAAACAGTTAGTTCTTTACATAAGCCAGAACAGTACAACATTTTGATTGTCTGTTCGGCAAGAACAATTCTTTTCTATTCACATTAAAAAAATTAAACTTGAAAACATCATAGAATTTGTTGGGTACGTTTTGATATTTATTTTGTAAAGCCCTATTACATTAGTTTATTCTTCATGCAAAACCTACCAATGAGAAAATAAACTCATTTCCTAAATAGTTGTTTCTCTTTTCTATGTTTCAACTCTGGTAGAAATTGAAGGGTGTTCTCCCAGGATATGAAACACTGACCTACTGCATGGAGGGTGGTAAAACTGGAGTAATACTTCTTGAGCCATGACTCTGGTCCTACAAGCATTTTACAGACCTACGTCACCTGATTAATCACACATCCCTATTCCCATGGACACGGCTTGTTTTTCGAAGTACTTAATTGAATAGTACTGTTTTGTAGACAGAGTTAATTTTACCCCGTTCTACACCTCGGATCTGTGGCCCTTCAAAAGTCGCCATAGCCCAAGAAATATTACCAGGAACATAGTTTTAGTATCAACAGTAAGACTTAAATAATATTTTTAAGAATGCTGTCTTTGACTTAGAAAAAAAGAAAATAGCATGAAATATAATGTAAGAGGTTCGTGGTTGCTTCTTGGACCAACAAATTCTATTCGGCATTTAGCAATACAATATTATCTTACCTATATATTTGAAATTAAAAATCCATCGGCATTAAATTTATCACTTGACTACGGCAAACAAATTAAGATTGCTCAGCAACGTTCACATTTAACAGTCAATAATGATCGTCAATGAAGTCAATTGGCCGTGACAAAGCACCTATTGACGTCACGTCACAGTCTATTGATCTTTGTTGGCCAGACTATTACTCATTGGCAACCACAGACCAACACTTCATCTCGCCTAATGACTTTATTGTAGCCGAGTAAATTGGAGAGAATCGGCTCTACAAGACACAATGTGTTATTTGTTTTACTGTAACAAATTTACAAGAACTGTACGATAACAACCACATCAATGTGGGTATGGTCAGGCGATCAATCCACAATGAACGCAACCTGATGTGATGAACCAACAAATGACCGCAATACGTTCAAATTTCTTGCAGTAGTGACTTGTTCGTTAAAATAGTGTGTTTAGTATGAAGCTGACTGTCAAGATATAGAATCGTTGCGGATTAAAGTAACAGAATGAACAATCGAGTGTCACTAGATTATTCATTTTGAACAATTTTTCGTTCTTCTGCTGAGATCACGCCAGGCTTTTCTTAGGCCTACTCATACAAAATTGTTTAGTCACTCTTTTTCTAGCCAAGTCGTTCATATATCTAATACTAAACAAACTACTGAAATTAATTTGCTTAAAATTAAGTGACTTAACTCTTTCAATTTTCACACCTATTCTGTAAAGGATTTGTCGCTAGCAGTTCTATAAAAAAAGAGAGGCAACACTAAAGGAGTTTTAAACAAGGTAATGGCTACACGGCAACCTGGCGAGTCACAGGTATATGACAGATGTGTTGAATGTGTAAGCGGTCATATGTATGATTGGTCCTCCCCAACCATTCTCCTAGCAAATCTTAGCTCGATATATGATCAGTATTTTTCGTGATGATGGGATTTAAGGTCAAGTGCATCACTATTTAATGAAGTACACCAAGTGGCTACGTTTGCCATGTCTGTCATGTGAACAAGTTGATGAATATCAAAAAGCCTGTTTAAAAGTTTCTCACTTTTATTTTCCACCTGCCAGAGAACTCGAATCCCAAATCTCACCGAAGTGGTAGGAATCTATTGAAAGCCCATAAAGATAGACTGCAAAATTATGAAACTTGATGATTAGACTTAAGAGTAAAAATGGATTACTAGGGCTTTATTTATTTATTTTTTTATATATATTGAAGCCAACTCTTTTTTATATTGAAATGGGATTTTATACGTTTCCATTTTGAAGAGGTTAAACTGACGAGAGTTTAATGTCGTACTTCCTCAATCCCGGGAATTACGGGTGAGTTAGCAATGTGAATTTGAACATATACATTGCATTGAACTCCTTTCCTACTATTAATACTTTTTTTACGTTTTGTCTATTTACTCTAGTGGCATATTTAACTTAGTCTACAAACGTTGTTATGGAACAACGGACAACGGTCCAGACCCCTCAAAGAAATTTGTAGTGGACTTCCCGGGATTTGAACACGTGACCATCTGCATAAATTCAAAATTCAAAAAATTCAAAATATCTTTATTGCCATGAAACAAAGTTATTTGCATTAGCAGTCGTCATTAAAAATAGCTCAATACATTTTAAAACCTATAATACAAATATTAGGTCTACAAATATTAAAACTAAACATATTTCTTATTAAAATAATCCTTAACGGTATAAAAACAGTTTTTAAGTAAAAATCTTTTTACATTGGTTTTGAAGGTAACCACATTACATTCTTGTTTCAGACTAATTGGAAGGTTATTGAATATTTTAATACAATTAATTATAAGTTGTGTGGTTTTTGAAAAAATTTGATTTTTGTGGTGGTATATTGTAATTGGTTTTGTTCCTGGTTATAATGTAAAATGTAAATAGATGGAAAGGTGAGTATATGAAAAGCCTTGAAGTAGGGTACATGATTCTGTCTGTCCGATTCCTGCAATTATCACATCACGTTTTTTGAAGAATGAAAAGAGTTTTCGTATATGAGCTCTCAGATCCCCAAATCACAACTGCATATGCAAGAAATGGATAGATGAGGGCATAATATGCTGAAGGAAGAATCTCAATACTGGAGAAGGTGGACAGACGTCTTAATACAAAAACTACCGAAGACAAACGACCAGCGCGACACGTTCTATGTGAGCATGAAATTTTAAATTCGCATCAAGGTGAAGTCCCTAAAGTGTTACATCATGTTCCGCAGTAATAACACTTTCACCTAAGGAAAATTGTAGATATAATGTTTCTTTGTGACCGATCGAAAAATCAAGCAGTTTAGTTTTATCAGAATTGACACACAAAAAATGTTCTTGGAACCACTGCACAATATTATTTGATTCAACAAACCAGTCAATTTCCAAATCTTGTCGTGCTTGATGTGATGTAGCTAGTGAAGTGTCTCTGCGAAAAGACAAAGGTTACCCTTAAAAACACTGGATTTTAAGTCATTTATATATAACTCCACCATATGCAGGCCTAAATTATAACTCAAATTCTTTTAATCCAGGGAGTTTTCAATAAAAGTTCATACCATACAATTACGATTTATTTTGTAACCAGAATTCAGAAGTTGTTGAATCTAATAATTTCTAAGATAACGCAATGTGATCTTAATGTGATTTAAGGATTAATGTTATTAAAATTCCTCTCTTAAGAACACCTGAGGGCTTTGCCGTTCCCGAAATCATATGGTCCAGTCACACAGAAAATGTGTGTTTTTGTATAAGAGGAGGCCGATCTCCTCTTTAACCTTACTCTGCCCATTTCCCATAGACTATTGATCTGTGCGGGGAACTTATCAGACAATTTGCGGAGGAGAACCAGAACAGTAAAACTTGAATTTTAATGATAAAAACTAACGTTCGAGGATTCGAACCTAGACCAGAGACCACTCGGCCACTGGCTCTCCCAGTTATAACTGTGAAGACTCATGAAGAAGAACTTTGTTGCGGCCTTCTCTATAGAACTTGTTGCTTGCTGAGATAGCAAGTGTGTTAGAGATAAAAATAGATACGTGGTTATAGGTCTAGATGGTGGTACGCGGTAAGAAGGAAGTCTTTGGGCTAAATCATCACACATCCGTCATATATTAACTCAATGAACTGTCCATTAACTTCAAAATTTCAATATCAGTTGCAATCTACATGGCGTTCAATACATCAATAAATCACTCGGCTGATATTTAGTTTACCCTCATATAACCCTTTGCTCATTAACTACAATTATACTATTCTGCTCATCTTCTGGATTACGAGGTCTGAATAAAAACTACTTTGGTCTTCCATAAGAAAACTTTTTAGCATATGACTCATAAATCGAAAACAGTCAATTGAATTCTGAAAATCTCGTTGAGTCAACTGGTCATAAAGATGAATGGTGTTATTAGAGGTTTATCACGTGACAGAGAACGTGCTGCATGTTGAGATAGCCGACTGGACACAAACTATTACTGCAGCCTGGCCACGACTGAGACTATCTGATACTGTAATATTCCATTATTATAGTGTAACGGTATAGGACGTAATGCACGTCCTGGTTGGAACAGTTCCACAACTTGGTCGCTTTGGAATACTTAGGTAGGCTGTTTGGCCCAATCTGATGCAATACTCCACAATAAGACCCGTTCAGTTCAGACCATCACAGATAACGAGGTACAGTAAGTGATCGTGTAGCACCAACAGTGTCGGAACTGTCTTTGTGGGGACAGTGAGTTAACACACCAAATCGAATGGGGAACAATGGGATTTTTGGCCAAACTCTGCCCGTAGTGTAGTTAAAAGTAAATAATTCAACTATCTAAATCACCCTTATTGATTAAATTATGACTTTCTATAATACTCCGACGATGTCAGGTTTTCGAGGAGAGCCCTTTCCTTTATGGGAGGAAACCCGACTAAAATATATTCACCATCAAAATTACAGGCTGTTTGAGAGTCTTTTGTGACTAAAATGGTTCTAAATGGCCAATTCTTACTAAAATTAACATGCAGATCCAGACGTTTAAGAAGAAGAAAACGAAGTGGATGATTAAAACAAAGAAAAAATGTTATGAAACATTCTATGGTACGTAATACAGTACTAAGAGGTCAGCTATTAAAGATGTATATGCAAGATCATTCTCTGGCACACATTCAGATCTGCTTCATTTGCAATAAAAGTAAAAGAATGTTAAAGTTAAAGAATATAGTCCTACAAATTATGGTAAAAAGATCAAACAACTATTAACTGAAAAATTTAAATTTTAATCAAATAAGAACTATTTCCTGGCCGAAGAATTCCGTAATTATTTGACAAACATTTCAATTTCTTTTTCAATAGTAGTTCGATCTTAAAAATACATATAATGTAATTTGTAGGACTAAATTCTTCAACATTTTTCTATTACAGACAGGTTTTTAATTATATTTGAAATTTTGATATATTTAGCTTTAACAAATTAAAATAGCTGCCATTAAAAAAAGGACCTTTGTAAAGAAATGAACGGTTTAAGGAATATGTAAACTATCAAGACCAATATGAAGTTTCGTGATTTTATCTCAGGTAACATTTGAGTTATCAAGCTTTTTTAAAATTAACATATAGCCAGATAAACGACAAAGAGTGGGATATTCCACGTATGTTCAAACGACATTTTTTGGTCTTTGAAATAGCCTCCTGAAGTTTTTCTGCCTACATACGGGACTCCCTGTATAAGTATAAATAGTAACGTAGTGTACCTTGTTACATTAAATGATCGCTAAACAACGAGTAGTTTCACTTTGTTTGACTCATCTATAGACAATTAATTGCCCATTCTATGACGTCTGGACCTGTCAATGGTAAACTAGCCAAACACTGACTAATACATTTAAACGACGAGGGGATGGAGTAGAAAAGCAAATCATAGACCACGTGGATCCTCCAGACGTTACGACAAACTGATTTGGAATCGGCTGGAAACAACAGAACGGAACAGGTGAGAGGAACGAGGGAGTGTGGGTCAGCGGGTCGACGAGGAGAGCCAGGGGACACCCCGGTAATCCGCACGCACGCTATTAGACCTGACGTTGATTTACGCTGTGTCAATAATTGCACAGTTTACGAGAACTGTCTGCCGGTGTTTTTGAAATGCCTTGCTGGCGATAAATTACAAACGGAGTCAGTCGAGGTGACCTTTGTTTACTCTTGTGTAAGACGAGATACAAGGAAACGTGTCAGAAGGATACAAGGAAGATGTTAATGTATGCATTATGCCTAATTAGGATTAGATTGACCCCCAAAAATAAGTCACATTAATAGTTAAATTAAAAGAAAATTAAGAGTTAATTCGATATTACTATTTCAAAACAAACTAGTCATTTACCTGTCAGAAATTTATTTTGTGAGGGTAAAATTGACAATAGTAAACAAAAACACACTAAAAAACAAATACACTGGGCAGTTAGTTCCCCCAAATATTATTTTTATCGAATAAAGACAATAACAACAAAAATTGAAATATTCACTACGGCAACAGACGTTTGTTTTATGGCTGCAAGATGGCATTTCTTTCCAAAGAAAGCAAGCATTGTAACACAAATTATATGGTTTCGGCATGGCAACATATGTTGTACTCTACATAAACGAAAAAAATGTCGATTGTACAATCACTTGTTCAATGGCAGATATAAGCTATATCATTGACTACAGAAACAAGAACTCTGTCCGATCATATGGGTCCCACGAAGCCAGGTTGCTAAATCTCTGATTTTAGTTATTGTTCTGTCTTTCCAGGTAGCGCCAGCGGTTTCTCTCTCTCACTCTATCTCTCTCCAGCACACGATGAAGTGAATAACTAATGACTAATTAATGAAGTGGCTAATTAATTAAGTTGGATAATTAGGCCAAACAGTCGTCCGAGACAATCCATGGATAGATAGCACAGGTGTGCTGAAAAGTTATTTACAGCAAATGCATTAATTTGGTCCGTCTTTTATTTCCTATATTTTATGATTGCTGTATATGGATGAAATAGAAATTAACTTAGCTGGATCTGAAGAGTGCGTGCCTTAAAATAGTTACCATCACATTGTTTGTTGAGATGTTCGAGAAGAAAGTTGTTCTTGCCCAGAACACTTGTGTGTTCCTGCCCCGTTTACGTGGCTTGTACAATGACCGCCTTCAACGATGGTACTGATGAGGTGTGGGCGATCCTTAGTCTTTATTCTCTCCTTTTAATACCAAAGCTGTAAGTCTCCTCATGCACAGGAAGCCGTAATGTTTTATGTCACTGTGGACATATTCTGTCATCCGTGTCTGTCTGTAATAGCGATCTCGGCCTTTTTACGGTTTAACTTGATACCTATCTTCTTTACTGCGTGTGGTAAGGCGTCAACTCTGACTTCAATAAAAAGGGGTTAGCGTCTTTTATACGATATTCATTTTGAATCGTAAAGTTTCACTTGGTACCATGACGATTTAGCGACCTTTTAGATACTACATATTGTACAATATTAACATTAGGAGTAGTACAACTATTTGTTTTTTTTAAGTTTCTCCAACTGGATGTATTATAAAGGTACGTGTTGTCTTCTCTAACGAGTATTGGCACTAAGTTAATTATAGTTACTTTATGACACAATCACTATGAAAGTATATTGACACTAATTATGGTAACGTTGTGGAACAATCACGACGAACGTGTATTAACCCTTATTACAGTTACTGTTGGAACAATCACAATGATTTTATAATATACTAATTATAGTTACTTTATGACACAATTACTATAAAAGTATATTGACACTAATTATAGTTACTTTATGACACAATCACTATAAAAGTATATTGACACTAATTATAGTAACGTTGTGGAACAATCACGACGAACGTGTATTAACCCTTATTACAGTTACTGTTGGAACAATCACAATGATTTTATAATATACTAATTATAGTTACTTTATGACACAATCACTATAAAAGTATATTGACACTAATTATAGTTACTTTATGACACAATCACTATAAAAGTATATTGACACTAATTATAGTTACTTTATGACACAATCACTATAAAAGTATATTGACACTAATTATAGTAACGTTGTGGAACAATCTCGACGAACGTGTATTAACCCTTATTACAGTTACTGTTGCAACAATCACAATGATTTTATAATATACTAATTATAGTTACTTTATGACACAATCACTATAAAAGTATATTGACACTAATTATAGTAACGTTGTGGAACAATCACGACGAACGTGTATTAACCCTTATTACAGTTACTGTTGGAACAATCACAATGATTTTATAATATACTAATTATAGTTACTTTATGACACAATTACTATAAAAGTATATTGACACTAATTATGGTAACGTTGTGGAACAATCACGACGAACGTGTACTAACCCTTATTACAGTTACTGTTGGAACAATCACAATGATTTTATAATATACTAATTATAGTTACTTTTGGCACAGTCACGACTAACTTATATAAACACTAATTATAGTTCCCCTGTGGCACAATGACGACGAACATATACTGACACGAATTATAATTACTATTATGTACTAAATTATGTACAACTACGACAAGCGTATATTGAAACGAGTTAATTATTTTTACTTTGTGGTACAATCACACATCATATTAACAATAAAATTGTTAGTGTTACTATACGTATAATCACGATGAACTTACATTGATACTAATTACAAATACTTAGGTTACAATCACGATGAAAGTATATTGAAAATAATTACAGTTACCTTCTGTTATGTAACTGTAAAAGGGTACAATCACGAATAACGACATTGGCTCTAATTATGGTTTCTTTGTTGTAAATAACGATGAACGTATATTAACACTTATTAGAGTTACAATGGGTACAATCACGACGAACGTGTACAGACACTAACTATAGTAATGTTGTGGTACAATCACGACGAACGTGTACAGACACTAATTAAAGTAATGTTGTGGTACAATCGCGACGAACGTGTACAGACACTAATTATAGTAATGTTGTGGTACAATCACGACGAACGTGTACAGACACTAATTATAGTAATGTTGTGTCACAACGAACGTGTACAGACAATAATTATAAGTAATGTTGTGGTACAATCACGACGAACGTGTACAGACACTAATTAAAGTAATGTTGTGGTACAGTCACGACGAACGTGTACAGACACTAATTATAGTAATGTTGTGGTACAGTCACAACGAACGTGTACAGACACTAATTATAGTAATGTTGTGGTACAATATCACGACGAACATGTACAGACACTAATTACAGTAATGTTTTGGTACAGTCACAACGAACGTGTACAGACACTAATTACAGTAATGTTGTGGTACAATCTTGACAAACAGATATTGAAAATTATAGTTACTTTTTGGCTCAGTAACACTTTGAGCACAATTCAGGCATGTCTTTGTGAGGACTTTTGATTTGAGGATGGTAAATGTGGTCAGTCGCTATAATATATGTCCTATTTATTGTCGGTCAAATCTGCTGTCCAGAGAGTCATGTACACCCACCCACCCATGTTTGTATACCTGTTGCCCTCCATCCCACATCTACTATTCACCTACATTTGGGCAATACGATTGTCCAACTCCCTATTTAGGTGGCCAATACATATGAATGGCTTTATTAACTAGTTCAGGCGGTCCATTTGGCTTAGTAAATTGTCACCCTACAAGCTCCGTGGGTAGCGGAATGCCCAACGTTATGTCCCGGCCAAGGCTTGTAAGTGGAATGGTTTTTGACATGCAAATGTACACGGAAATCCTGGAGTGTATTTAAATATTCTGTTAGTGACTTGGGGCTGTTGGGAATAACACGGCGTGCAAGACGAAACAAACAAGGGCAAGAATGTATTTGTATTGCCTTGATACAATAGAGAGGGGCCAGCCACCTGAAGTCAAATGTGTGCATCATCACAGAGAAGATCTTTGAATAGCAACCAGAGGTCACATTGAAAAGTGCGCTGAATGTGTGTCGAGTAGTTAGCGCTCCATTTTCTATGCGATAATAGATAGATAAAGCATTATATTTCACACAAAAATATTAACATTATATTGATATTACATAACAACGGTGGAAATAGTTTCCCTCATGGGCACATGCCTGTGTGAGGGAACGGGCCACTACCAGCCAGACGTATATAAAATTAAAATATACACTGTCTTGTATAGAGGTATATAAATAAAATAAACTTATGTTTTATAAACAATTGACACAAATGAACGATGACAAGGCCAGCACCTTGTCAGTCCCTCCCTTTAGACCTCCATGTCATTAAGGATAAACTAGTAATCATTGCTACAGATGTATAAAGATGTTCATTAGTTGCAATCTATTTATAACAGCCGCTGAGACGTTCGCTGTAATCATAAGAAAGCGACCTCTGTTTATTTTCCCTCTGTGGTAGCCTATCGATTGGCAACACTCGAGCGAAGAATGAACATAGACGTTATCTGGCAATACAATTTTTAATTTACGTGATATGAATATGTTAATACAAGAATTATTGAATTATGATTTGGCTGTGTATCTTACGTAGGTTGGAATTATTTAACCCACCAGAAATATCTACAAAAACGTAGGTCTATGGAATGGTTAGAAATTTTATACTAGGGCTTACATACAGGGTGACAATTAAGTCTTAGGACGACTTTTAAACGACAAGAGATATCCGAACTAAATTTGGCATATCGTAACTGGTGTTAGTAAACTACTTTTCTGTGTACATGGTGATCAGATGTCACCTTTGGGGGACGGCCCGTTGGGAGTAAGAAGAAAATCTTTAACGACAGCCTATGTTGAGTTGTACACCATTTTAAAGTGAACCATTGTCTAGTTGAACTGAAAACAATGCTGCAAACCGGACTTCCAAATGTTGGTCCAGTTGGAAGTAATTGCTGTCCAAGTTAAACATGTTCAATACATTGTACTTGTAACAGAAAGTTACAAGTTAAAGGGAATACTTACTGGTGAATACTTGAAGGGAAATTGAAATGCTAACAATTATCAAGATATGCTCCTAAATGAGTTAGTTCGTGCTGTACAAGCTAGACTTGGCGCTGACTTCCAAACATGTTTAATCCAACAAGACGGAGCACCGCCACACTACGGTGTTCAAGTGAGGCAATACTTAGATACAGTATTCCGTCAACGGTGGATTGGAAGACGTGGAGCCGGCTCGTTCCCCTGACCTAACTCCGCTGGACTACTTTGTATGGGGCTGCTTCAAAGACGAAGTTTACGAAACTCAGCTTACACATCTGATTGATCTTAGACACATGATAGCACAAGATGTTCCAAGAAAATACATGGAAAAATCATTAGCTAGCTTTTATAACTTGTGAGCACATTGCCAGATGGCCAACGGGAAACATTTTGAACACATAATTTGAAAGGAGTTCAGTAAGTATTCCCTTCAACTTGTAACTTTCTGTTATGTAAGTACAATGTATTAAACATTTGTAAAACCTTGAACAGCAATTACTTCCGACTGGACCTTTTGAAGTCCGGTTTACATCATTATTTTCAGTTCAACTAGACCTTCAATATGGTGTAAAACTCAACATAGGCTGTCATTAAAGATTCCTCTTACTACCAACGGGCTGTCTCCCAAAGGTGACATCTAATCACCATGTACACACAAAAGTAGCTTACAATTACGAGTAACGGTATGCCAAATTTAGTTGTGATATCTCTTGTCGTTTAAAAACTATAAAGTAGTCCTAAGGCTTAATTGTTACCCTGCATATTAATTCCTGCGTATAATTATTCCTAAAAGCAACTCGTTATTTGAAATAGGCATTTACTTGAAATGGTTTTTATTTGTAATTTAATATTACATCTTGTTGGAAGTTAATTTAGATTTTTTTGGTTGTGATAATTTATTATATTTTTTTTAATCGTTTTGTTTTCCTAAATGATCTGAACTGAAATATGAAAGCATTCATACAAAAATAAAGTTACTGATACTGATAATATATACATTATTTATAAATTGATAATATATTATAAGCCTACATAAATCTATTTCAAGGATTCGGTTCGTAATAATGATCGTATTGCAACACTTGAATAGTCATTTGAAAGGTGAAGAACTGTTCATTTGAAAGGTAGACTATGAGTTCATTTGTGTAAAAAATTTAAAATGTAGTATTTTATCATTTTTGTACGCTTACAAATGTAATACTAAGTGTAATTATTGACGATTTTAATTTAAAAACTCAATATTTTATTATCTGCTATATTGTACCTTTAATAATATTAAAGTATTCACTAAACTCATTATAATTATAAACAAGGACTGCGCAGTTGAAATACAACGGCATGTTTTAGCCCGCTGACGGTAAGATTGTATGTTTACTACAGGACTGTGGACTTCCCAGCGGTGGCTTGGCAGTCTGTAGCTGTTGATTTCCCAGCAGTGACTTGGCAGTCTGTAGCTGTCGACTCCCCAGCGGTGATTTGGCAGTCTGTAGCTGTCGACTTCCTAGCGGTGGCTTGGCAGTCTGTAACTGTCGACACCCCTTAGGTGGCTTGGCAGTCTGTAGCTGTCGACATCCCAGCGGTGGCTTGGCTGTCTGTAACTTTCCAATTCCCAGCGGTGACTTGGCAGTCTGTAGCTATCGACTTCCCAGCGGTGACTTGGCAGTCTGTAGCTGTCGACTTCCCAGCGGTGACTTGGCAGTCTGTAGCTGTCGACTTCCCAGCGATGACTTGGCAGTCTGTAGCTGTCGACTTCCCAGCGGTGGCTTGGCATTCTGTAGCTGTCGACTTCCCAGCGGTGGCTTGGCAGTCTGTAGCTGTCGACTTCCCAGCGGTGGCTTGGCAGTCTGTAGCTGTCGACTTCCCAGCGGTGGCTTGGCAGTCTGTAGCTGTCGACCTCCCAGCGGTGGCTTGGCAGTCTGTAGCTGTCGACTTCTCAGCGGTGGCTTGGCAGTCTGTAGCTGTCGACTTCCCAGCGGTGGCTTGGCAGTCTGTAGCTGTCGACTTCCCAGCGGTGGCTTGGCATTCTGTAGCTGTCGACTTCCCAGCGGTGGCTTGGCAGTCTGTAACTGTCGACTTCCCAGCGGTGGCTTGGCAGTCTGTAACTGTCGACTTCCCAGCGGTGGCTTGGCAGTCTGTAGCTGTCGACTTCCCAGCGGTGACTTGGCAGTCTGTAACTGTCGACTTCCCAGCGGTGACTTGGCAGTCTGTAGCTGTCGACTTCCCAGCGGTGGCTTGGCAGTCTGTAGCTGTCGACTTCCCAGCGGTGGCTTGGCAGTCTGTAGCTGTCGACTTCCCAGCGAGTGGCTGGCAGTTTCCCAGCGGTGGCTTGGCAATCTGTAGCTGTCGACTTCCCAGCGGTGGCTTGGCAGTCTGTAGCTGTCGACTTCCCAGCGGTGGCTTGGCAGTCTGTAGCTGTCGACTTCTCAGCGGTGGCTTGGCAGTCTGTAGCTGTCGACTTCCCAGCGGTGGCTTGGCAGTCTGTAGCTGTCGACATCCCAGCGGTGGCTTGGCTGTCTGTAACTTTCCAATTCCCAGCGGTGGCTTGGCATTCTGTAGCTGTCGACTTCCCAGCGGTGGCTTGGCAGTCTGTAGCTGTCGACTTCCCAGCGGTGGCTTGGCAGTCTGTAGCTGTCGACTTCTCAGCGGTGGCTTGGCAGTCTGTAGCTGTCGACTTCTCAGCGGTGGCTTGGCAGTCTGTAGCTGTCGACTTCTCAGCGGTGGCTTGGCAGTCTGTAACTGTCGACTTCTCAGCGGTGGCTTGGCAGTCTGTAGCTGTCGACTTCTCAGCGGTGGCTTGGCAGTCTGTAGCTGTCGACTTCTCAGCGGTGGCTTGGCAGTCTGTAGCTGTCGACTTCTCAGCGGTGGCTTGGCAGTCTGTAGCTGTCGACTTCTCAGCGGTGGCTTGGCAGTCTGTAGCTGTCGACTTCTCAGCGGTGGCTTGGCAGTCTGTAGCTGTCGACTTCTCAGCGGTGGCTTGGCAGTCTGTAGCTGTCGACTTCTCAGCGGTGGCTTGGCAGTCTGTAGCTGTCGACTTCTCAGCGGTGGCTTGGCAGTCTGTAACTGTCGACTTCTCAGCGGTGGCTTGGCAGTCTGTAGCTGTCGACTTCTCAGCGGTGGCTTGGCAGTCTGTAGCTGTCGACTTCTCAGCGGTGGCTTGGCAGTCTGTAGCTGTCGACTTCTCAGCGGTGGCTTGGCAGTCTGTAGCTGTCGACTTCTCAGCGGTGGCTTGGCAGTCTGTTGCTGTCGACTTCTCAGCGGTGGCTTGGCAGTCTGTAGCTGTCGACTTCTCAGCGGTGGCTTGGCAGTCTGTAGCTGTCGACTTCTCAGCGGTGGCTTGGCAGTCTGTAGCTGTCGACTTCTCAGCGGTGGCTTGGCAGTCTGTAGCTGTCGACATCCCAGCGGTGGCTTGGCTGTCTGTAGCTGTCGACTTCCCAGCGGTGGCTTGGCAGTTAGGGAAACGGCCACTTAAATCACTTACAAATAGATTTTACGAGGTAATTATACATGTTATTCTACCAAGAAGACGAAACACTGAACCTTCTAATGTTATATTTTATGTCAATTTACTCCAAGGACACTCTTTACTTAGTCTACAAACGTTGTTAAGGGACAACGGGCCAAAATCATCAAGCAAATTTTAAGTAGACCTCCCAGGATTTGAACCCGTGACTCTCTGTAAAAAAGCAGCAGTGCTAACCACTGAGGCAGCAAGATACTTATTGAGTGGAGTATTAACTGTCGACGACGTCAGCAGAACTCTTCCGACATCAGCAAGCCGCCGGTGACTTTCAAATTGGGAGGCGCCACGTTGGGGAACTATCAATTTGGCCATTGTAAGATCGTAAACGAGATAGTCAGTGTGGGAGGGTTGTTACACATAATACAGGTGTGAAAGTTGTGTGGCAGCCCGAGGTAGACCACAACACGCAGTTTACGACATAACTCAGCTATAAACTTGCCATTCACTTACACAACATTAAATAGATCACTACGATGAAATTTAATTACAGTGTTCCCCCGCTTTAAGTACTCATTATAAAATCATATATATATTAGTAAATGAAACAACGCACTAAGATGGCTTGTACGTTTGTTTCAACGAAAGGCTGATAAATTAAAAATCACCCCACTCACCACTCGTACAGTGGTGATGACCCACTCACCACCCACAAACGTAAAATGGTGCTCCGATCCACCCATACACATACAATGATGATGATTACTCACCCACCCACCCGTACGTACAGTTATGATTGTTGTTTTGGTACGACACGCTATTTTTCATGTAAGACCTAACACCGGTCAGCCGATCAATGTCGTTCTTTTTCGTTGGAAATGTTAAGTAATTTATTTAATGTCACGATATCTACTCCTGTCTACACTACAGAAGAGTAGAAATCGCACTCGACCGGGATCGTTAACTGATTGTAAAACAAAGTACTCGCTTAGCTGTGAAATACTAATTAATATATTTATAAATAAGACAGACTTATTATTAATAAAACAATAAATATAACAATACATTATTATATAAATAACATAGAAAGTATACAACTGCTTCAAAATACATAAACACAAAAGTAGTATAGGCTATATTCAATAATCATGCTCGGGCGATGACGCTGCTACATAACACTGAACATGTAAAAAGTTAAAATGAATGAGTTGCTCGAATTACTTACTTGTAGTGCCGATCTTTAACTTGCCTACAGTAATAAACCCCAACTAACGACTTCACAAACTTTGAGTTTTAAAAGAAAACTCATTAAGTCCCTTATCTAAGTCCAGCTCCCCCCCCCCCCCCCAAATACACCAGAGATCCAACGTCTCCTCCACTTCCCCGATTGTCTCGAGTCCCTCGTATATCTCAAACAGTCAATGTCACCAGCACCATGACTCGAGTTCTGGTCTTCAGATCTGAAAAGCTCAACAATCTCCTTTACCAATGTTCTATAGTATTCACTGCAAAGTATATTATTAACAAAATGTATATAAATAATTGATATATATATATAAAACATTATTTTATTTATTATTAATTATATTATTATTATTAACCAGGTGTCTCCTCTGACACACCTAGGTAATTCTTCGTTCACCTCTGGTTTTTCCCCTCTTCTTTAAAACAGGCAATTATAACACCTATTCAAAAAGTGGTGATGAAACCGACTGTGTAAACTATAGACCTATTTCCATCTTGTCATCCTTCTCTAAAGTGTTGGAGAAACTCATGCTCAATCGTCTTCTGCCCTATTTGTCAGCAAATAAGATTTTAATTCCAGCACAGTTTGGTTTCAGACTGTGAACTGTTGATGCCGTGTACAACTTTATATCACAAGTTGTCACGAATTTGAACAGTAGAAAGCATACTATTGGACTTTTCTTCGATGTGAGTCGAGCTTTTGACTTGGTCAACCATAAACTTCTTCTGTCTTCTGGGAAAACTGGAGAACGCGGGCATTTGGGGTGTTGCCCTTGACTGGTTCTATTCTTTTCTTGTGGGTCGCCATCAGATTGTGAAGATTCCATACTTGGATAATTTTTGATTCATAAGAAGTCGGTTATTAGAACGGAAACCAATTCTTACTGGCGTCCCCCAAGGGTCCATATTGGGACCAATTATATTTTTGATTTTTATTAATGACATCCCCAGCAGTGTGAACCATGCCAACTTATGTCTTACGTGGGTGACACCTCTTTACTAGTATCTAATCAAGATTGTTCAGCAGCAGAAATTGATGCTTTTTTAAATGGTACCACTTTGTTGCAGTGGTTTACAAGTAACCAACTTGTTGCCAATGCACATAAGACTACAGTGGTTAGATTCCACATCCGTTCTTTTGACTCTAACCTATATCACAATTTCATTATAGGTGACTCAGAGATAGCGCCGAGTTCAGAGGTTGGATTCCTAGGGATGGTAATTGACAGCAAGCTTGTTTTCTCAAGCCACATTGCCTTGATGTCTAGCAGAATTAGTAAGAGGCTATTCATTCTACGAAGACTAGCTTGCTTTACAGATAGGCGGGTCGTGCTATCAACGTACTATGGGTGTGTATACCCCCACTTGTCTTAGGCGGTGGCAATCTGGGGAGCTCAAAGTTTAAGTAATCTACACATTTTTAGATTACAAAAGAAAGCCTTACGCATCATTTGTGGCCTCTCTGCTAGGGAATCCTGTATAAACATCTTCCGCATTAACAATTTGTTAACATTCCCATCGATCTATATTTTAGAATCAGTCACCTTTTTAAAAAGAAATTTTCATCTGTTTACTAACTCTGAAATATATAAAATACACTCTTACTCACTTCGAAATTATGACTACTTAGATATTCCACGTCACCAAACTTCTTTTTTTCATAAGCAAGTCCAGTTTAATTGCACTAAACTGTACAATGCTCTGCCTCCGTATTTAAATTGCCGATTTAAACAAATTAAAAAAAAAAAAACCTTAAAAGCATTCTTGATATAGGGTGAATACTATTGCATCCGAGACTTTTTATGTAAATGACTTGATTTGTTCTCTGTATGCATTGTATTACTTATACTGAGTTGTTGTATAAACTATGTTTTATTGACTATTACCTGTGACAATGTTTGTTTTTTGGTGAATACAATCTGAATGTAATAAATATTTCCCTTGTATTTATCTATTTAATATTTTATCTATGCTACATCTCCTGACAGTAACTCAAATTCTGAGTTTGACGAAGCACAAGATAATGTTGAAAAGTCAAGTAAACGTTTGTTGAATGAGAAATACATCTCTAATTAGTTTATTCAGATTCTCGTCGGAGTTAACGCCTTCATTACCCAGATGCCGATCGTCAAACTGTTTTGTGAAGGAGAAGACATGATGGTTGAGTTTTCAAAACTTGTACATTTGGAATCTCCGATTGTCTTTTCTTGATGAAAACTATTTCAACCATGTGTTATAGTAACATTATCAACCTTTCGGCTCTATGAAGTCATTCAAGACCAACGATTTTCATAATCCTACACCTGAAACACGAGAAAAATTAGCTCTTCATAAAAAGTATATCCCCAGATTTCTGCGAATGTAAACATATAACTTTATAAAATATAGTCAGTTGACAAATATCTAACAGCAAACATTTATGAAAAAAATATTAAAACCCCAAAAATGTTTGTTTCCGCTCTCATACCTTTCTTCAAATTATGGCTGGTCACAGAAATGAAAGAGACATATGTCGCATCCAATATTTCACATACAGAATGGATGTCGAGCAGTTAGATATTCAGTTCGCCGGCAGATGGAAGAGCCAGCACCGTTGCCAGTCCCTCCTCTCATTCCCCCCAATCCTCTAGGATAAACTTAGTGACTATAACTACAAATTTGTAAATAATTGGTAATATATTTCTAACCCAATGAGCGAGGTGTTCGCTGCAGTATAAGAAAGCCATCTCTGTTTCTTCTTATTAGTACGAGTATAAATGAAAATGAGCAAGGGCTTTTCAAAAACATTTTCATAAATTAAATGACCTGTGGTTTATAACAGTTCCAAAGAACCATTTTCAGAGATATACGCTCAGCTGTATAGATGTCCTTTGTGCACGGTGTATTAATGAAGAGCTAAAGAATTAGTATATTTCATAACAAGAGTGGAAAGTGGGGTTTTGCATGTCATGTTTGAAGTGCGAGACTTGTCGAGCACTTCGAATGGTCGAGAACATACAAAACACTTTCACTCGAGTTTTGAACGATACTTTTCACTACACTACGGAATAAAAACAGGTGTTGTTGACTGTGAAAAATTTTCGGTTGTAAACAATGTTACTTTCGGTAGTAAACAATAGACAGCTGTTGAAATTATGATGTTTCGCAGGTTGTAAACACATAACGAAAACAGCTAAACTCATAGTTGTGTACTGAAAAATACATTTCAAAATAAGGTACCTTTTTACACTTAGTTGTATACATTATTCTATAGGAAAAATTTATATTATTTATTGTTTTCAATAATTACAAGTTCAAAAAACAATAAGGACACTATAATAACTGCAAACCTTATGATTTGACGTGTAAAGTACAGCCCTATATCATAGCGTTTTAATTGAAAATTAGAATACTTACATTGCATTACGTATGTATCTATCTTAAGACAATCCAATCACCAACTTTTAAAAATATTTCAGTTATACTTTAATTTTCTAAAAAGTTTAATTTTAACAAAATAAGATCGTTTTTAAGAGATCAATATGATTAAGAAGCCTTTTCTCTTTTCACTAGTCAGGGTTGAAGCAAGACGCCGATCGCTGCGGAAATCAGAAGAAATCTGATCGAAAAAAGGTGAAACGGGCACCTGTCACAGCCACAGCGATGCGATCCAGTTAGCCTATGGTTTCCGTGACTGATGAGTCAGAAGACAAGACCGGTGGCCCCCAGACGTGAGAATATCCCACGGTCCATTGAGGCGGCAGGTCGGAGCATGCTCGAGCCTGCGCGCCGCGGATTGGGAGCCATCCGGCCCTGAATGACCAAGGTTATAGCATTCCAGCCTCGCCGACCTGGGTCATTCACACGTGGGTGGCTGGGAATGACAAGAAACAATGCGGAATGGGACCAGCGACAAGTTCTAGTACGTAATAAACAATATCTAGTGGGAGAAATTACGCTTTAAGGGAGGCCCAAAGAGTACATGGAAGAATGAGAAAACCAATATTTTTAACAAACACGTATACGACAGTTATAAATAGAAAATAGATTACTTAAAATTTACTAAGCTGAGACCATCGTAATCTTCTTAAATTAATGTTATTTTTAATTCCTTCAGTTCTTAAGTCAACAACTCCATTCCAACAAACGGAGGTTAATAGATTAATACAGATTTCTAATACAGCTGCAAATAAGCACATATAATTTTGAAACTTTCTTTACGTAAGAATGACACTTTTTTCTCAAACAAACTAAGTTTCTAGATTCAAAGCAGTGTGTCATCCATGTTGCAATGGTCTTCTTCAGGATGATTTAACAATTACAGTACTCGGAAGCAAAAAATGAAGCACTGGCAGTTTGAGAGAAAAGCAACACTGATGTTTAACAGCAGAGCTTGGAACTCAGAAGCTTCGTTTGAATGTAGAAACAGCTGTGAAAGTTTAAATAAAGTGTTATTTAACACTTCATTTGTTCTCAATCTGAAGTAGGCCTACCAAAAAGTTCAAAGACATGCTTGCAGAAGATATACATTGTATTAAGAGTTAAGTTCCTAGCCATAACTCTTATCCAATTCCACCTCCAGTCCTTCCACAGCTTCAAATGAATCGGTAAATGCTAAAAGGGCGAAGTCAATTTTTTTGACATATTCGTTTTATGACTGAATAATGTTGTGTTTATGTAGCTGCACCAATTGGTGTTAAAAGGGCGTCTGAAATAAATTTACTTTAGTAACCATGGCTACATGAAATCTAGGTTTTTTGTTAAAAGGGCTGAAGTCTGGACTTCCGCCTTTTTAACAAAGATTGGTTAACCAGCAGCTGAGTGGAAAAACAACATAACCTCAAATTCTGCTGCTGTAGTTTCTGAATCAGTGTGTGTATAGTTTTGGTACTTATTTAAATATCAATAGTATTTATATTTTAATGATTATTTGATGGAGGGAAGTAGTGGTAGTGACGAGGATGTCAATGTAGGAAAGAAGAGGAAGCAAAATCCTCAGAACTACAAAAGATATAAAATTAAAAATGCAAGTGCCTGAAAATGACTATGACAAGCAACATGTGTATGCAGACAACTGCAGAGGGCAAAACAAGAATCATTGTTTATCCAAACTGTTTCTAGCCCTCACTGACTTGAAACGATTTAAAAAAATAAATCAGTTCTTCCCTATCAGAGGACATTATTTCCTCCCATATGATAGGGATTTCTCCATCATCAAACGAAAGCTAAAGAAACATGACAGAATCTATAGTGTTCATGAAATCACTGAGATCATCGTCAAAAGCAGCAAAAGCCATAAGTTCATAGTGGTAGAAGTAGACAGCCCTACAATGGTTTACAATGTGAAAGATTGGTGGCCAACCTTTTACAAACGCAATATTGCGTCAGAAGAAACCAAAAAGAAGCGCAAAGAAGAAAGAATCTTTTTCGGAATAAGTAAGTTCCACCACTTTGAGTACAACTCCGATCAACAAGGAGTCTGTAAAGCAAGACAGGAAATCAATGGAATCGTTACGCATACGTTTAAAATGAGAATGATCTCCTGTGCTGACAATGAGCTGCATCTTCCAAATCAAATAGCTTATCCAACAGGGAAAGTATCTATTAAAATTCCAAAGCTTAATGACTTGAGGAAGTGTTTGCAATACATACCAAACGAACATGCTGCTCAGTTTTATGAAGAAATTATCCAATGGCCTCAAGACAACATTCCTGATGCGGTTGAAAATGTTGATGAGACAGAATAACTATGTATTAATAAACTAATTATTATAATCATTTTTCATCATTTTCCCACCTAATCAACGTAAGGAACAATAAAACTGAGGTAAACTTACCGTTGGTTTTGGGATAAATGTTAAAAGGGCTGAAGTCCGCCAGTTTTAAGTGCTTTTAACTATCACATAAAATTATTTAATTTTTTGTACACAATAATTTGTTGTTCCTACATACATGGTTTACTAAAAAATATCATCTAAATTTATTAAATGTGCATATTTAGTAACTTACTCAGTTTTTTTTGATTTCCCGAAAGTTTACTTAATAGGACTTCCGCCCTTTTAACATTTACCGATTCAAATAAACTTTGCAGAACAATCGGCAACAACTAAAAAATTTGTAACTTAAAAAAAAATCAGCTAAATAACCTAAATAAAATCAGCTCAAATAACTGACTTTTTCATGAGTTAAATGGGACATTATATCCAGTTTGTGTTTCTGTTCATTACTTAAATGAAAAATTACTGTAAAAAGGAAAAGAACACCAGCATATAAAAAAGGTAGTATAATCAGTTTTTTAAAAGTTGTTTCAAATATCACAATTCACTTATCCACATATCTTATTAACTATATTAATTAATTATAATTAAATCAATATATTATAAAATGTTAATGATATGTACATTCTTCACACATTATAAATTTACCAATTTATACAAAAAGTGCTGATAAAATAATAACTATAAAACTAATTTTTGTAATTTTTTTAAATTTGTAAAATGAATATACTAATAACTAATTGATTATGATAAAAAAACTAATATTAATTGAGAATTAATATTACTGATACCTAAATCAATTTATACTAGATGTTTAACACTAAATGAGATTTTTTTTAAATTACAAAAATGATATTCAGTCATAGGGTGGTTTAGAAATGACAAAGAAAAAATCAATCACCACCATTTGTTTTCAACAAATTAAAGTTTTGAATCTTCAAAAAACTTATTAGCAAAATACAATAGCAATAATTAAATCAGTCAACAACTATTAATTATAGTACATTTTTCCTAAATTTAATTTAGATACAACAATAATACAAAATATTACTAGACCTTTGACGAAAGTAAGTAAACCAGTTTCCCCAATTAGCAAAAGACTTATCACTGTTTTTAATATGTTCCTTATCTAAAAAATATTCTAAGTCACCTTCGCTTTAAGAAGTACAACACTAATATTTTTGCCAGTCAAATCCTCATATTACTGTAGTATATAAATCATGTTTAAAAAAAACAAACAATTAACTATAATTTAATCCTAAACCTGGTACAGTAGTTGTAAACCTCTTGACAACAGACTAAATGCCCTTATCAACCGTAATGTCATAATATATGTACAATACTACTTAGAGACAAAGTGGAGATTATAGGCGATAGGTTCTGTGCAATCCGATTTAGTACCAACATGGCATCCGTTCAATGGTTGGCATTGTCGTGGACACTACTAGATGTATTGTTGGGTGGTAGTCAGAGTCCAGGTAATGTGTAAGAAAGAGAACTGAGTCTATTAGCTGAAAATCAGACCAATACTGTGGTTTGGATGCCACGTAAAGCTCCCTTCGTTGTTATGGTTGTTAATAAATGGCACTTTTTAAGGTACAGTTGACCTTAGTTAGTATCAATGACTACACTTGTTCATCTACACTCATTCACCAGTATATCTATGATCAGCATCTCAGTAATTAATAATAATAATAATACTTAGAAAAATAAAAGCAGGATTCCACAGATGATTGTTCAAATACTAATTAGATTAGTTAGGGCCACTAAGCTTACTCTGCCCATTTATGAAGCCGTGTTCATAAAACACTAGCAACAGAACATGTTTTATAAACAGTGTTTAGGAACAACGTTCCTCAAATCGAAAAATAACCAATCTCAAAAATGTTTCTAAACCGTGTTAGTAGCTGAAATTCAGTGTTTCTCAACACGTTTCTTGTTTCCCGTAGAAAAGGGTAAGATCAACGGGTGTTTAGAAACATTCTGAAATGTTTCTGAAACACGAAACGTTTTACATTTAGAAACATTGTTCTGAAACATAACTCATATAACTAATAATGAAATATTACATTTAGAAACTTTTAACAAGTATTGCAAGGTAGCATAGGAATCGCAAACAGCAAGGTAATGGCAAGTCTTTCTTGCACAGATATTGCTTTCCTAAAAATACTGTCTTTCCTTCCTGTTTTGTGGCCAATGCTGTTTATCAAAAACTCAACATTTTCACTTGTCATCTGAAATAATTTTTTAAACTTCCATCGCATCTTATTTTTCTACCCAGATCAACTTCACCTTCTTTAGGTCGTTCAATAAGTCACTTCCACTGTAAACACTTACCCAGAACCTCATGGGTTGTCATTTACATAACACAACATATGACAAGAAGTGCAATCATCCTCAGCAGACATCTTAAAGACATACAAGAAAATAAAATGGCTGTCCTTTAACACATTTTTGCTAAATAAATTTCATGACTAGCAAAATTTGTATTAACAAAGTTTCAAAAATATTGACGGCGCTGAACCGTGATTCAGGTACAGACATGTATTGTGGGAATTGTATCATAAATAGCACATGTGCTTCGAAGATTGTTAGAAATATCACAAATAGCACAGGCGCTTCGAAGATTGTTAGAAAAAAAATTGTTTTAACGTACAGTAACATTAACCTACCTGCCCACCCATACACTTACGATGGCATTAACCCACCCGCCCAACCATACACGTATGGTGGCATTAACCTACCCGCCCACCTATACACTTACGGTGGCATTAACCCACCCGCCCAACCATACACGTACGGTGGCATTAACCTACCCGCCCAACCATACACGTACGGTGGCATTAATCCACCCACCCACCCATACATGTACTGGCATTAATACATCCGCCCACCCATACACGTAGGTAACAACTGTTCCGTAAACAAGGTTTTGTTGCTAGTGTAAAAGCGTCTTATAGACACTATTGATAAGTGTTGGGATCTTATTCAGACAAGGTAATAACTTATTCAGACCTTGTACATATGAGGTGAATATTACTGATAAATACTCCCAGGGTCAGGTCAAGATCAGGATTTGAACCTCTACTTAGGTTCAGAGATATGACCCATTAGACCGTTCCACTTTTGATCATACCAATATAATATGAAACCTAGCTTCTCCTTCTCCCACCTAAGCAGGAAAAAAATACAACATACTTAATTGTATAATAAAACCAACAGCAGCGATCAAGGGATCAACGGTTGGCAGTGTTTTATGAACTCACTCAAATTTACTGTTTATCTAGTTGTCAAATGAGTGGGGAGGAAGCCAGTGGGAGCCATCTTTAAATTTATCTGTTTTATGTCTGCCTATCTCCAGCTTACCAACCTAACAGGTATACTTACTTCCTTTCATGTTTTTTACTTAAAATGAATTTAATAATCCCCAAACCACTTTGTTGTACAATATTTCCAATTTAACTTTATTTTTATTAGGAGTAATAACAATTTTGTTTCTAGATTTTAACTGATGGGTTCGTCTGTTGTACGAAGCCTTCTTAATTATTTAAATTTTTTTTTAATAATGCTCTTCACAATGACATTTAAATTACATTCCAAACTGCAGCCACTTTGTATCTTTATTCAAGAAGGGCATTATGAGTGCTGATTCTGTATCCATCATCATCTATGTACACATATTTCTGTAACTAAATGCAATTATTCGCCAATTCTCGATGTAGAAATGTTATACAAAACAGGCAAGTCTTATATCCTTAATAATTAATATAAATTAATAGATTCGTCATGAATAAAAATGTATTAACTCTAAAACTAATTAAAGCTCAAAATGCAATTCTTACATGTAGAATTATAAAATAATATACTAAATTAAAACAGAATAGATAATTTTTATCTATTCAGATATCCACCTCACACTTTATAAGTCTTAAAAACAAACAGAAGCAGATGATATTAGTACGTTTGCTAACAGATGTTAGTGTGAGATAATAATGATGTACATTATTCATAATCCTTACATCTCTTTTATATTAAAAACTGATTTAATAAACTGATATTAATATAAGCTTCAGTAAAATTTATTTTGGGTTTCTTTTTACTCCTCCACATATTTTAGTTGTAAGAATTGTGAACTAAACATAATCTTGACTTAAATTTAAGAAATAATTTTCATTTTACATAGTATTTAGATGTTAAGTTGTGGTTTTATGTAGCATTTTTTATTATTTTGTATTTTATTGTTAAATGTAACCAGTTGGTTAAATAAAGCATAGCGAAACCATGCTGTTTCCCCAGCCAACACTTTTGTGCTGTTTTTTCTGATATAATAAATAAAAATAAAAAAAAAAGTAGTCAATATAAATACAATGTCTTGATTACTGCAGCAAACGTACTTTGGACGGAAGAAGAACCTTAGGCAATACAATATAAACAATTTTCACTACACTCTAGAAAACTATCTCTAAACAAAAAAGACCAGACGATGTTTAGTAGTTTGCACCTTCTGTGGAAATATATGCCAGCTGAGCTATTTTTATGTATAAAAGATGAATATGAAAGAAAATATATAGAAAATGAATAGGACAGAGCTGCAAATAAAGTAGCAGACTTATCTCAAAAAGAGTATTTTGAAATAGATAAGATCTAATGAATTCAGGAATGCTCATAAGAATTAATGAAAGACCAAAATTATCTACAACTTACAATTATGAGAAAACTGTAATATTATAATTAAAATCATAAAATTATATAAAACGGTAAAATGCATTGTGTATGATGAAATAAAACTAAAATTAGGCAATAAGAATAGAAAATGAATAATTACAAATGCTTTTGCACGTGTATAGTGGTACAAAGAACCAAATTGATGTTCTTACCAAGTGAAAATAATAATAGAGAAAACAATATCTTTACTTTTGATCACTTTGTGAGAGATTATTACACTCACCAAAAAGTGCTATTTTCTTTCAACTGATGGACTTAATTTGAATCCTTAAAAAACTAATCAAGTATCGTTTAAAGAGAAGTGCTAATTTAAAAATCAGATCCTAAAGATGTTTCCCTCATTCTCTTTTACAATGAAACACGAACCTAAACGGATGGAAGACATAAGCAATCAATATCATTATTTTATGACACATGGGTCATTTACTAGGAGTTATTATGAACACCGATTCTTTTTAGGAAAGACTTCGCCCACGTTGTATTAAGTTTTAAAGAGCCTCCATTTTCCTCCAACAAACCTGGCTCACACTTGTTGAGGATTTCTTTGGCAGTCGTGATGGCTAGGAATGAGGAAACCTTTTCCCCAGAACGGACGATGTCTTTGAGACATTCTTGGACAAGTTCATCGTACTTTCCCAGCCTCAAGGGTCGCCCTCTTTGTGAGTATCCAAGACTTGTCACTGGACTATGTGTTTTCTTTTTTAGGTATTTCTCTTTCAATCCTCGGGCTGTGCTTTCAGGAACCTCGTGTCCTAGAATTTTTGCAAAATGTTGAGATGCTTTAACACTACCGTATTCTGCAGCATACTTTCCTATTTCTGCACGTATTTCTGGACTGTAAGCTGTGTATGTACCACGTTTAAATGCGGGCTTTTCTTTTTTTTTAGGAGTTTGTTTTTTAACAACAGGTTTTTTTACCTCATGCTTTTCAAGTTCTTCAAAATCTTTTGAATCCTTGGTAGTAGTCATCTTTTTTAACAATTCTTGTTCTTTTTCTTGATTCGTCAGCAGTTCTGTAACAATCGGTATGCTTTCAGTAGTAAACTGTTCCAAAACCTGCTCCTCCCCGTTGACTTTAGAATCATCTTTGTTTGGTATGATAGTCAAAATTGTTTGCTGCAATGGCTGACCAGCCATGAAGTGGGTCAGAAGAGAATTGCTCCTATCTTCTGTGACAAGTAAAGGAGGGATAAGGCACGTTTGTGTTTGTTGATTTTGAGATGTTGCATTATAGGTAGCTAAAACAGTTTTATCCGTTGCTCTTATAATAGCGACAGGATATGCAGGTGGCGGTGGATGTGGAGGCACTGTGAATGTTTGTATTGAGTCATAGCTCTGAGAGGTGATGATGGAAGGTGTCTGAGTAGGTTGGTAAGGCTGATTCAGTTGATATAGTGTGACGGGTGTGTTCTGTACTGGCTGGTAGTTGTTGTAGGCACTCACATGCTGCATCTCTTGATTGACATCATCAACAGACTCCAAAACCTGAGACTCATTAGTAGCAATTTGCTCATTATTTTGATTCTGCACCTTATCTAAATATGATTTATAAAACCTTTTTACAGTTCGTTCTCTCACCAACATTTGTAACTTTTTGGTAAAATACTCCGCCGTGTCGTGAACTGAATGGTTACAAGCATACTCGCCTATTTCTTCTTTTATTTTAGCAGTATATCGTTTACCTTTAAAGGAAGAATCGCCAATTTGGTTACTCAAACTAACATTTTTCTTTTCATGATTTGCGATAAAGTGTCTGTCTCGTTGTTCTTTAACATTCTCTGGTCGCTTGCTTAAGTAAACAGATTTAAACTTCCGCACCAAAGACTGTGAAACATCTCTTTTCAACCACTCAGAGAAAGTCTTAGCTGCAGCTTCAACGCCAAAATGAGTCGCAAACCGTCCGATTTCGTCTTTGACTGCAGGTGTGAAGGCATTGTGAATCTTGACCAAGTTTCGAATTGTACTCTCACTGACTACTGTGCCCAACCTAGAAAAGCAAAAGATTATGACATATTGACATTAATTATAATTTTCAAAGAACAAAAATAAATACAATATTTAATGGTACTAATTTTGAATTATTCTTTTTAAAAATGTTCAGACATTTCAGAAAAAACCAGAAATTGTTACAGACCTTCCTTTATTCACACTTGTTGTATTTTAACCTCTAATAAAAGAGTGAAACTGTAAATTGTAAATATTTAATTTTTATTAAAAATAAGATATATTCTTCTGTGCATCCATTCCCAGTCGCCAAGTTAGGTACACTTTGCTTAATGAAAATGCTTCCTTTAAAATATGCACTAAATTGAACTTCCTACCTTGAACATATATTGTATTAAACTTACGTTGGTAATATGTTAACACTCATTTATCATTTCTACCTCCATGCATGCATAACACCAAGGCAAATCCAACATTATATCAGCTTAAAGAATTCAATAGCTTTGGAAAGATATTTTATCTAGTACAGGCACATGAGTTTGTTTCAACAGCTTGTTTATTATATCACAATTGAACAATTACAAAAAATAGTACAAATATAAACTAAGTTATGATAAAACAATACAGTCCTATTAGTTTGGAGCTAATATTTATCCCAAAACCTAACTTATCATCCCACCCACCATCCGAAACTAGCTGACTGCCTGAGGGTTGCTATACTTGACTGTGTATGCTGCCGCCTACTCTGATAATAGGTAGGTCAATCTCAAACTAAGACCTCAGAGATGTAGCAGACTGCCTGAGGGTTGCCATACTTGACTGTGTATGCTGCCGCCTACTCTGATAATAGGTAGGTCAATCTCAAACTAAGACCTCAGAGATGTAGCAGACTGCCTGAGGGTTGCCATACTTGACTGTGTATGCTGCCGCCTACTCTGATAATAGGTAGGTCAATCTCAAACTAAGACTGATACCTCAGAGATGTAGCAGACTGCCTGAGGGTTGCCATACTTGACTGTGTATGCTGCCGCCTACTCTGATAATAGGTAGGTCAATCTCCAAAACTGATACCTCAGAGATGTAGCAGACTGCCTGAGGGTTGCCATACTTGACTGTGTATGCTGCCGCCTACTCTGATAATAGGTAGGTCAATCTCAAACTAAGACTGATACCTCAGAGATGTAGCAGACTGCCTGAGGGTTGCCATACTTGACTGTGTATGCTGCCGCCTACTATGATAATACGTAGGTCAATCTCCAAACTAAAACTGATACCTCAGAGATGTAGCAGACTGCCTGAGGGTTGCCATACTTGACTGTGTATGCTGCCGCCTACTTTGTGCTTGTAGTTTTACTGTGTACTTATGATAGGTAGGTCAATCTCAAACTAAGACTGATACCTCAGAGATGTAGCAGACTGCCTGAGGGTTGCCATACTTGACTGTGTATGCTGCCGCCTACTTTGTGCTTGTAGTTTTACTGTGTACTTATGATAGGTAGGTCAATATCAAACTAACGCTGATACCTTTCAGTGAAGTAGCTGACTGTCTGAACATTGCAATGCTTGACAGTGTACACTGCAATCTGCATGTTTAGTTTTACTGTGTACTTATGATACGTAGGGGAATATCTAACAAACGATGATACCTTTCTGTGAAGTAGCTGACTGTCTGAGCATTGCAATGCTTGACTTTGTCCATTGCTATCTGCACTTGTAGTTTTACTGTGTACTTATGATAGTTAGGTCATGTCAAACAAATGCTGATACCTTTCAGAGAAGTAGCGGACTGCCTGAGGGTTGCCATGTTTGACTGCATATGCTGCCATCTGCTCTTGTAGTTCTACTGTGTATTTGTGATATTTACCCCTTCGTCGCCGCTCCTCTCTTGTTGATTGTAATAGAGCTTTTATGGCTGAAACAGTGCTCTCTCGCCAAGTATCGTTGGGCTTTACATTAGGCTGCTTCGTAAAACTGTTTACATCTAAAAACAATCAGCATTTGGTTCCATATGAAATGAGTGTCCTCAACATAGATAAAGTAGTTTATACAGCATTTTGTACCAGATTCTAAAGGTTTGTGAATTTCAACTATCTTGAGAACAGAAAACCCAAAAATGTCATGGACTCAACTACAAGGAAAATAGTGAATAACAAAACCACGGCTAATACTTCTATCGTTCCTAAGAAATGAAAGTTTGTTATATTTGAAGTAAAATTTGAATGATTGATCAATCAATTGATCAATCATTCAATCAAATGATTGAAAGTAAAAATCAATTGATAGCAGGTCTTTAATTCAGTATAGTTATTGTAATATATGAAATAAAAATCCCTCAGTAATCAATATGTAGAGTTCAGAAAACTTCAGTTATAATTACTAGTTTTCCTACTTATTCGCTTCTTTTACAAGAAAAAAAAATTCACTTTATTCATTACAATAATTATTTTTATATTTCATTTTGATTTTTACAAAAGGCGAAAGACAATTATGCTAGATTTATGTCTAACACATGCAAGACGATTATATGTTACAGGACTGATGCTGTAGGAGAAATAGTTCACTGAAGAAATATTCGTTTCTTAAAACTTTTATTTAACTAACTGTTAAGTGCATTGAACCTTCCAATTAATCAATAAGATCGTTATCATCTTTACACTTACAAATTTAAAAAAAATCCTAATCACTTTATAGTTTATATATTTTCATTAGTATGTTTCATGCAGGTAAACTTACTGCAAGTAAACATAAAATACATTGAGAAATCTTTTTAACCTCCAAAGTGTAAAATGGGATGCTTTCATTTGTATTTTCAATATGAAATAAAATATTGGAGCATCACATCAAATGGGTACATTTTTTAACATATTGTTTAATTCTTTAGTTATATCACAGATTTTATACATAAATAGATTTTCCATTCAATGTTAAATTTTGAGTCTCAAAATATCAGCTGTTTTTGTGGTTCATTGTGGAGCGCTAGTGGAGTCTCATGTGAATGTAATGTAGTTTAAACCAGCTGTAGTTGCGGGCTTCACTAACTAACAAATTTACAGGTACAAATGACATTCCTATTAGATGGAATGTCTATTGTAGGTTTATATAATCAAGGGTTATATGTAATTCTAAGTTTTAAAATTATTCCTGAATCCCAATAATCCACAGTTTAAATACTATTATGTATGTATGAGTGCTTAATTTTGAGGAATTTAAGGATATTGGCTATCCTATGAGTATAATTTATTATATACATTTGAATACATTTCCAATGGGTGCTACTTTATACAGTGTTCAACTTTGACTGTAGCATATTTTAGAGGATTGTTCGTCAGGTTAATTCTCACAAATAATGTGATATAACATTTGCCCTCTCTCAATTTGTTTTCTTTCTGTGTGTCTGTATGTGTTTTTTACAAAAATTATGATTTCTCAAAAACCGTTTGAAATTCAATATTCTGAATTTTAGTATGAAAGTTTATCTTAAAAAGACACATTTGATGTAAAAATTCTGTCTAAAATTATTCGTTTCAAAATGCTGTCTTAAAATTTCAAAGTCAAATACAAAAAAACTACACTTTTTATCAAAAAATCGTAAAGCTCAATATTTGTAGACTACATTACACCAAATTCAACAATATGTCAATTTAAACGATCAAGTGATAAATAAGAGAGAAAACATATTTTTTGACTGAAAGCATTGTCATCTGGGTTAAGCTTTACAGTTGACACCCGATCTTTTAAATTGGCATATCCTTGAATTTGGTGTAATGTGGTCTAATATTGTATTGTAAAATTTTTTTGGTACAATGTGTAGTTTTATTGACATACAGCCTTTTTACTAAAATATGTATTTTTAAGATCAACTTTCATATCAAAATTCAGTATTGTATGTCAAACGGTTTTTGAGAAATTCAAATTTTTATAAAAAACAATTACAGACACACAGACAGAAAACTAATCGAGAGAGAGCACATGTTATATAGCATTATTTGTATAAATTAATCTGACAAACAATCCTTTAAAATAAATGACAGTCAAAGCTGGACACCCTGTATATGTATTTCAATCAATATTTTAGGGAAGTTATCACTTACCATTTGTGGTTTTCTTCAATCGTTTTTTCCTAAGCAGATGCTTCCTGTGACTGGCCTCCCCGAGGTGCTTACGTTGATGAATTCGAAAGGATATTTTTGAAGTAAATACACTATCACAATGTCTACACTGAAATATTAAACAAAGATATTTATTAAATAAAATATTTATTAAATAAAATACAATCATAGATCAATTTTCATTTACATTTATCAAATTGAAAGGGCAGTTCAGATATAGGGAGTTGCTTCTTAAGTCAGAAGAAGGTTTACGGGAGTAAGATACTTTTTGTAAGTATTCTATCTTTGTTTCAACAATTAATGTAGATAAAAATGTTATACTAGATAGGATGATTTTCATATAAACCTGTACAGAGAATTGTAAATGACACTTAAAAAATTAGCAATTGGTGTAGAGACTTTACAGTCGGTCATTAAAGTAAAGAATCTTTATGCATACAAAATTAGGATACAGTCATACATTTAATCTAGATTTAACGGCTTTCTGTAATATCCAAAACACAGAATGGCACAGGGGAGATAAAGTACATGGTAATGGTAAATCATGTAAACTGAAATTGGTCATACACTTAGCAAGGCAACACATTAGCCCATTAATTACAGACGTTGTACAGAGATTCAAGACGAATGAATGAATGTATTTTATTCCAAATAAATTATATCTGCTACAATCTACATAGAAAGAACAAGCATTATTGTTAAATTGTGACATACAAGTAATCTAAATAAACTAATCTTTTTTTAAGTAAGTACTGTTTTGGAATACCACCACTGTAGCGCTGCGATCAGCGTGCTGGTACTGCTATCTGTTGGCAAGCCACAGCCACCGTTACGGATCCATTTGACTGTATTTAAAGAAAGAAAGAAAGAAAAACTCTTTATTTTTGACAGTTCAACAACCGCATAATAGCGTCATACATTTGTTTTACAGCGTTTTTTTCTTTTTAATTAAAATAACTTAACCCTCCGTTTGATGACTATCGCATGGTGCAATATATTGGGTCAATTATAAATGATGATATCGCACTGTGCGATATATTCGATTTTCGTAATTTACGCAAAAATGGCGCTAGCGATAATCTCGTATTTGGTATTGTACTAGAGAGGAAATAATAGGGTTTCCATGGATATATTAGATTTCAACTTTTTTGACGTTTTTGAGAATATTGGGAATATAGTTTGACAGCTGATTGGCGCCAGCAGTAGTTTGACAGTAGCGGCGGCATTAGTACTACGCAGTTGCATTGTCGTGTTGTTGTTATTGACGATAGAGGCTAATTTCTATACTATTAACATTTTTTTATTATATAATATTTGTGGAATAGTGTTTTTTACATGAATAGTTTGATTTTTGCATAGTTTCTTTGATAAATATCTATAAAACTGATGAAATGTTATACTAGTATAAATTTGCATACGGAACAAGTATACAGTTTTCAACTCCTGAGTGTTATATATTGTTATAAATTGTGTGTATATGATATTATTTCTATTGTAAACCAAATTCGGAACATTTTATATATTTTAGATTTTTTATTGAACAATGTTTTGATAAACTTTTGTGGCATCAAACAGAAAAAATATAAAAACATTTTTTTCAAGACTTCAATTTTCAAGCCATCAAATTTTTAAACATTTTGGTAAGGCAAATATTATTTTATTAATTGATAGAGCATGTTTTTGCAATAAAAACGACATATAATAAGTCATATTGCAACTATTCTAAAGATATGTAAAAAATGTTTGAAATGAACTATGTAAATTGCCCAAAAACTGCTTATCATTTATAAGTGATATAGTCATCAAACGGAGGGTTAAATTGACTTATTATACATACAAAAACGAAAAAACAAATTTTCTTTGCAGCAGGTGGCCAATGTAAGGTTGATCCTTACGTCATAAACCCCCTGATGCTGTAGTGGCAGCTCTGAATCAACAAGTCTTTTAATGATCTTTTAAATTTGATTAAACTTGTTTCAGCCTTCAGTGATTCTGGCAGTGAGTTGAAGAGCCTAGAACTGCTGCACACTAACTGCCTTTCATTGAAAGTAGTTTTATGAGAGGGGATTGTAATGCTGTTATTTGATCGGAGATTGTAACAACTTTGATTAGTTTTGTGCTTTTGTACTATGTTCATGTTATTTTTAACAAAGAGAACAGACCTTTGTATGTAGATTGAAGGAAATGTCAGTATTTTGTTGCTTGTTTTGTCAGGAAATGTCGCTTATGGCTGTTTAAAATTCCTCCTCCAATGGGGCCAACTGTAAAGTACATGTTGTGATAGGTTTTTTTAACGCTAAAGGCATGAAGCAACTGACATTCATCGAGATATCTGTGAATTTTATTGAGAAAACAGAATGAATGATGGAATAGTATGGAAATGGGTGAGAGCTTTTAAGGTGGCCTTACATATGTGAATGATGAGGAACGAAGTGGGAAACCTTCACTCATTACTGATGACTTGGTGCAAAACGAATCAAAACGGTCATAGAAAACAGACGCTTCATAACTGCATCGTTATGTAGTGTGTCTTCAAGTGTCAAGAAGTGTGATTTATGAAATTTTGACAGAACATTTGAAGTATGGAGAGTTACGCTTACGCTAGGTTCCCAAATGCTGACAGATGTTTCCCCAAAATCACAAAACAAATGTTTGTGGAGAATCACATAAACAAATGTGTAACCAGTTCTCTCACATTCCTAGACTAATAGAATCGTGATGGTTACGATTTTTAAAACCAAACTGTCATAGTGACAGACTCACGATGAATGTTAGCTGCTTGCACATCCTTAGCGTTATGAAAACTTACACAGCTCATAATTCACATTCAGCGACATTTTTAATTGGAGGAGGAATTTTAAACAGCTATTAGTGACCTTAAATAGTCGAATAGATCTGTAATGGCGGCTGTGGCTTGTCAACAGATAGTAGTAACCAGCGTGCATGCGCTGAACACTGACTGCAGCACTACAGCAGCAAGATTCAAAAACGGTACTTGCTTTCCAAACACAACTCGTATCTTAAAGCTGATAAATTTTAAATTATGGTCCAAGGAATCATCAGACATGCTTTTGCATCTGCTGAGTTGTAGTTAAAAAAGAAAATATATTCAACCTCATCATTTTGATAATTTTTACCCAACAAAAAGGAGTGTTTTAATTTAAGAAAAAAAAGGAATGATTATTGCATATGTTCTGAACAGGACTACAAAAAATGAATACATGGAGAAATTATACATGATAATTGTACAACAGTTTTGAGATAGCGACATCAAGCATAAATGAATCTTATCAGCCAAGAGAAGAGGGGTCAGTTCAGGAGGGCTAGTGCAAAGGTCAAGTCACACACCGGTACTCTGCCATGATAACAAGATCAGCCACGTCAACACTTAACTTGAGTAACCAGTTATGACATTTATTTTAAAGATGTTCATTGATGATGAATGTAACTATTAAAATTTATTAAATTAGAAAGGTTGAGTGAATGGTAAATGAATATTGACATATCATACTGGATTATGTCTGCATTTTGATCCCTGAATTTTCCAAGAAAATGCAATTATGAAAAAATTCACAGGATTTTAATAAAAATGCTACAGTTTCATACGATGAATACAATGAAGGATGATCAAGGACAATAAACAGTAACAAGTTGAATCTTCCTTTGAAGTTCTCTGGCACAATTTAAATAACGAAAACTGTTAGCTCTTCATTTCATGACTGACACAAAATCTGAGTATTTCATTTTACACCTGCCAAATAAGTGTTTGATGTTTGAATGTTTGATGGTAGAAAGAAGATTCTGTTATCAGACCATATAACCGTCATTGTTTTATTACCATAATTTTGCATCTCATAGTACTTACGAATAAATCCTTTTAAAAATACAATGTGTTTTCTCGTAAATAGGGGCAGAAATATAGTGAGCTCATACCAACTCTTATGTCTAAATTAGCACACAGTGATTTATACGTAAGCCTTTTAGGCCATTAATAAAGTAATCAAAATAAGATATTTTATAGAAGAGAAGTAAAAGAAGTTATCTTCAAAATTTATAAAAACTGTTCTTGTGCAATTAGTATTTACTCTACAAAGCAACAAAGACCTTCATGAGGGTGGTATGAGGTTTGCGTCTGCGGAGTTGATAGCCAAGTCTGTTACTACTGATGTTCTCCTTGTCTTCTTCTGGAATTGTGAACCCAAGAGGGTTGTGACTGAACATTGCAGAAAATGGTGTTTCACTTGAGAAAGAAGAATAGTCCTTCAATTCTCCAATTCGATACTGAAAAAATTACAAAATTACATTTCTTATGAAATTACTCAATTAAAAATTCTTTAAATTGATAAATGTGATGGGCATCGAAGAATTAAATATTCATAAGAAAATTGAAATTTGAGAAATATTTTAGTCTTTGAATTGTATTTAGATGTTTGAATTTAGTCTGTAGCCTATAATTTAAGTTTGTATATTCGACAAAATTCATGAACGCTATTGTATGAAAACGAATAAATGAAATTTCCAGATTGAATGGAGATGATTTTTCGGGGGATAGCTCCTTTCTAAGTTAGTTACGCCATATATAAATAAAGATTTTGTAAGATCATAAGTTACATTAACTTTTTTAATCTATTTTACTTAATTTATCAGTTCATATAGACCTGCAGGCCTGTGTATGAACTTTATTCAACGAGTGAATTAGAGGCTGTTAATTCAGTTGGGGTTTCAAACACTGGACCTTGCCCTCCTTTGTCAAAAGCCTTAGTGACTGAGCCACCACACCAGCACTGTAAATTCAATAAGTACGCTGGAATTGTAAAAGTAAATTCAATACCACATAAAATCATTCAATGGTTAAACTTTTAAAGTATGGCTACTTCTCCATAAATATTTTGCAGCTTGGAAAGTATCTACCATTTAGTAAAACACTGTTCTTTAAATGTGATAAAAAAACTCTCTTTGCATCTTACTTTCAGAGAGCTAAGTTGCTTAGCACTGCTAACTGCTAGGGTTCTTCTAACTAACATTTGGATCCTGTTATTTTTTAACTCAACGTTTTGTACATAAACACTACTAAGGGACGTGGAAGCACAACACTGCAGTGGTATAAACAATTGAGACAGATGTGTGCACTAGCTCCTAAAGATGATCCAGCAACATGCTGCACATTGAAACTTTCTGGGTATCAAGAATCAAGAATTTTATTGCCATTGACATTATTTACAATGAATAAGCAAAGTCAACTTAATTTTCTAAATTATATAACCTACTTAACTCTAAACATAAGAGTGAAAATCAGTAACTGTTGATGAGTTAAAATTATTACAAAAGAGTTAATTAGCATATCTTACAAGCCTATTAAGTAAGGAAGTAGCATACATACATGTTTATAATCAAGTGAAATCTAAATCATTACAATTAAGATCACAAAATTCTTGGAGTTTGTAAAATGGATTATTTATAAGCCAATCAGTAATTTTCTTTTTAAATTTGCTTAGCTTTACAGTCCTGGCAGACACAGGCAATTTATTAAAAAAATTAATACCATTAATTTTAAATGATTTGGACGTAGCATAAAGTCTATGTTGTGGTAGATCTAGTTTCTGGCTTCCTCTAGTATTGTAGTTATGTATTAAATTTATCTAAATTGGATTTGACATACAGAAGAACATGTAAAATATACAAATTTACGACGGTCATTATTTTCATTTGGGTGAAGAGTGGGCGACAATGTTCTATCCAGTCAACGCCACACATAGTACGGATTACTCTTTTTTGTATTAGAAGAATATTTTGGGTATGAAAGGAATGCCCCCACACAATCAGACCATAACTTATGTGACTTTAAAATAAGCCAAAATATACATTTCTTAAAAACTCATCTGTCACAAAGCTCTTTAGTTTCCAAATCATATAACTAACTCTAGATAATTTTTTACACACTTCATTAATATGTACTTGCCAATTCAGTCTAGAATCAATATGAATCCCAAGTATTTTAGCTGAATTAATTTCAGTATCATTTGTCTGATTTAAAAATAGTATTTGTGTTTTTTCCTTATTACAAAGCAGTTTATTTGCTGAAAACCACTTAAAAGCTGAGTTTTGAGCTTGTGTGAGTAAGAGCTCAAGCGTTTGAAAGTTATTATGAGAAGTCATAAGTGAGGTGTCGTCAGCATAGATTACGGACCTTGAGTTTAGATTTGGAGGCAAGTCATTTATTATTAATATAAAAAAGAAAGGACCCAAAACTGATCCTTGAGGACGCCTGCAGAGATTGGTTTTAAATCTGATTGTGTACCTTTAGCGTAGACATATTGTTGCCTGTTGCTTAAATAAGATTTAATTGATTTCAAAGAGTGAGATGACATACCATAAAACTCCAGCTTATATATTAAAGTATCAAAAGGTACACAATCAAATGCCTTACTTAAATCACAAAGGGCCAATCCTACCCTCTCCTTCCTTCCGAATGCCTGAAGTGTTGAATTGACAATTTCCATTACTGCTCCAGTAGTTGATCTACCCGCCCTACAACCGAATTGACTGTGTGAAAGTAGCCCATTTGAAGTAAAGTAGGAATTTAGCTGATTAAACAATATTGACTCAAAAATTTTTGAAAATATTGGAACAATCGAAATTGGACGGTAACTGTCAGCTAGCATTTTATCACCCTTTTTAAAAATAGGTATAACCTTAGCAATTTTTAGTAGCTCCGGGAAATATCCATGACCTAAACCCATATTAAATATGAATGCTAAGGGTTTACTAATGGAATGAATAGTCTTTTTGATGACATAATTAGATATCCAGTAGTGATCCATGGACTTCGAGTTAGACAATTTATCCACTGCTTTAATAACCGCTTCCGGTGTTATTTCGCTCCAATCAAAAGTATAATTGTGACCAGACATGTTACTCAGAAACTGGCCCATTGATATGTTTACTGGTTCAATTTTGTGTTGTAGATTAAGAGCTACATTAATATAGTGGTTGTTAAGTAAATTAGGTTCGGGAAGCATATCTTGAGGCTTGGAGTTACTCAAGGATTCTTGAGAGATAACATTCCAGGCAGCCTTACAGGTTTTGGGCGCAGAATTTATATAATTTTCAAACGCACATTTCTTTGCAGTTTTAAGGTCCTGGTTATATAGTTTTTTGCAGCTTAAATACCTTTTATAAGCTGACTGTGCCTGCCCAGGATTTATATTTCTACAATTTTTATAGACATCATAGTATCCCAACATTGTATTTCTTTTACTAAACAGCTCAGGGGTATACCAATTCAGTTTCTTATTTCTAAAAGTTTTATTACTACTAGATAATTTTAAAGGGGAACAAAAGTGCCATAGCTCAAAATATTGTTTAAAAAAATTGTGTGCAAGCAATTCACAATTTAAGTGCAAATTATTACTAAAAAACTGTTGCCAATCCATTTCTGATAAGCACAATATAAAGTGGTTAAGCTGCTCTTGACTTTGGGTACGATAATAATGTTTAGTTTGTTTACTATTATTGTCAGTTTTATTTTTCTCTAGTTTGTAAAACTTGTCATAAATTGTTAAAAGTAAAGGATCATGATCAGCGAACAGACCTCCTAATGTTTCAATAGTAAAATTATGTTTTGGAAAATTAATAAATATATTGTCAAGGCATGCATTCAATCTAGTAGGCTTAAAATTTGTACAGAATAAATTATTTGATTTAAGTAGGTTTAATAATCTAATAGTGTCAATGTTATTAGATCTTGAAAAATCTACATTAAAGTCCCCAGCAACAATTAGTTTGCAATTCTTTTTTAAGAGCTTTTTAGGAGCCTTTCGATGTTGTCAAGAAAAACAGGTAAACTTCCTTGGGGTAATCTGTAGATGCTAAGGATTACCAAGTTTTGTTGTGTAAGTTTCATACAGCAAACTTCACAATCCATTTCTATACAATAATCATCTAAATTAATTTTTAAAAATTTAAGTTCATTTTTTTAAATAATGCTGACCCCACCATTTTTTCTAATTGTTCTACACATTATGCTTCCAATAGTGTATCCAGTCGGTACAAAAATATCAGCTTGATCTTCTGTGAGCCAGTGCTCTGATACACACATAATGTCAATATTTTCAGTATTACAGAAGGATTCAAGTTCTAAAAACTTATTTCTCATACATCTCATATTTACTTGTAAAAGCTTTAGATAAGGATCATTGAGGTTTGATGCATAATTACTCGATTCATTAGAAATTTCTGAGCCTAAGTCGTTGTCAAGAATTTCTAGTTTAAATTACTATTATTATTTACATTATTTAATTTATGTCCTATGTCTTCTGTTGTTACAGGTGGTGAGAGTGGAGGGAAGTCGTCAGATGAGGTTAGTGCAGGTATTGTTGGGTTGATTCGTTGAGAGGATTCATTGTGTTGTGGTGAGGAACTCTGGGTACCTCCGCTTCTACTTTGACTTTCAGCTCTTCTTGAGTTAGATGTTTTTGTCAGTAAGTTGGGCCTGGTTGTTACTCCGGTGCGCTCTTGGCCTGTTGAGATATCATTTGATTCACCACTGCCAGTGTGTCGCCTCCTTGCATTGTAGTGTTCTTCAATAATTTGGCTAATCAATTTTGATACATGTTTTTTTCCTCTTCTGGACACATGTAAGCCGTGACTTGTATGGAAGCGTCTTTCAAGTAGATGGAGGTCAAGCAGGAAGATATGACTATTTAGGCGGGCAAGAGACCTGATTGTTAATGGTTTTTATCAACATATTTTCTCTTGAGGTTTCTTCCATGTCATATCTGTAAGGTACAGTTGCTAAGATAAGGTTTGTGTGTGCGAATTCACTCACTTTATTGGTGATATAGTTGGTAAAGGTTTTTATGTTTAGTTTTCTGTTATATAAACTATTATTCGATACATTATTTCCTCCTCCGATTATTAAACACCAATCATTTTTTGTCAAGCTATGAAAACCTTTACTACTTGTTGTAGAGTCAAGTACACTCTCAATGGGAGCTCCTGGCTGAATATGTCCGGAAACATGATATTTGTCACCAAGATTATTTCTTAAAAATAGTGTCAGATCACGCCCCTGGCTATCACAATAGAGAGCCAAGTTTGGTAGTGTTTGCTTATTATTTTTAGTTTGAGTTCTTTTTACAACATTGTATATACCTTTATCTTGATTAACGGTAACAGGTGTCACTATGTTTTGCGTATTATTTTGTTGTAATCTGAACTCATTTGTGTATTTATTAATGTCATCTTTTAGAATTTCAATAATTAAATTTTTTGATGTAATATCTTGGTGATATTTTTCTTCTAGCATTTTTAGCTTTTCGTCCATGGAATCTAACTCCTTGAGGAGTTCCTGGTTGGGTACTGGGTAAGGTACTATAGTCTCCATTAAAATATTTTTTTCTTTTTCAAGTTCCTTGATTTTTTGTTTTAAGAAAGTTGTATTTTCCTTATTGTTAGAGGTTTTTTCTAAGAAATTAATTAATTGTCTATTATTGTGTGGTTCAATGTTACATTGAATTCCTGTATGATTCTTTTCAAGTTGGTTGCTTTGTGTAAGTTTTAGGATCTGCTTGTTTTTATAGTTAATATCATCTTTTAACATTATGTTTTCTTTTTCCAGATATTCAATTTTTGTCTTTAAACTTAAAATGGTATTTTCTGCTTCTTCTGTTATCTGTACTAACGACACTTCAGCCCTTTCTTTATCAAATTGTAACTGATTAAAAGTTTCAGATAACTGTTGAAAACGTTCAAAGTTATGATACTCATTTGAGTATACTTCCTCTAGTTCATTGTTTATAGTATTAGGTGGCACTTGATTTTCAATTGTATCTAAAACTACTTCCATAGCTTTGGTTGTCTCTTTAGTAATATTAGACCCATTTGGCAAGGAGGAGCATATTTTACACTGCCAGAATTGTTCTTTACTTTTGAGCATTTTTTTATAATCAGATGAACATATGCCAACACATTTTGTATGAAACCATAGTTGGCAATTTATACAGATAACAGATGAATACCTGCAGCCTATGCTGCAAACACCACATTGATAGTTACTCATTTTAATTTTAGGCTAATTTATTTTTGTTTCTTTTTAATTGTATTTATTTATTTGAAGTAGAATTTCCAGGTTTGAAGTAGAAATACAGTTTTTATTTTAGCTAGGTTTGTCTGATTCCTATTGTTAATTCATAAAATTGAAAAGCAGTTTTTTGAGCCAGGTTTGTCTGATTCCTATTGTCCGAGTTATAGTCAATGAGTAGTCAATTTTTAGATCAAGCTTTAAAAGTAACTGTTTTTTTATACTAGATTTGGCAGGCTTCTAGTGGTCATATTAATAGTGAGGAATCATTTATTTTATTCCAGTCCAGTAATTAAAAATGGACAGTTTTTGAATGGAGTTTTGGCTGGTTCCTCTAGTCTATAGATTTAAGTCTAAAAATATTTATAAATGTTCTTGATTTAAGGATAATCAATTCCTTGTCAATTTAAAATCCTTATATAGTTTTCACTGTGATCAGTTAGCAGTGCAACTGTGTTAATGTTGTGAGGTAGGTCAGGCGTGGAATGTTAGCACTGTCAGCAGCCTTGACGTCTACTCAGTCACTAGTTAAGCTTGTTTCTATGTTTCATAAATATGCAATATTTTCACTGCTTAAAATTTTGAATTGTGTGTATTTGAAATATGTATTTGCAATATATTTATTTATTTTTATTATCACTAAAATTATTAATGTTTTGATAGATAATATATTAAATATTTGCTTTGCCTTGTTGTCAGTTTGATGAGTTAACTTGGTGAGATATTTACTTTTTTTATTAAAGTTTCTTCATATACTTTAGTGTAGTTTGTTACTTACAGTTTTGTCGACTAAATGGTGAGTAGTTAGAGGTATATTGTTGATTAAAACCTACTAAAAACATCACTTTTTGAAGGAGCACTTTTGCATTTAAACTTCAGTGTCCGCCATCTTGGATTGTTGTTCTTGTATAGTCCTTGGAATGTTGGCAGTAACATTGAACAGTACTTGAGCAAGAATAACTGAATTTTTAAACATGACAGTGATATGGCAGTACTCCATATTAAGACCATTTTCTGTCAGTTTAGCATTTAAGTTAAGCTGCTCCAGTCTCTGTAACGTTTGGAGCAGCAGGACAAGTGAGAGGGAAGTAACATTATACTGCGTTACGAGTTTTAATTTCCAAAGTGGCCGAAAAAGTACATGTCAACCTGTGGTAAATCAGTATGCTTCTACTTTTTGACATGTGAAAAATCACTTTTATTATCATTAATTTTCTTCTTAATGGTAATATATTATACAATGAAGTCTACGATAGTTCTAATTTGGAGGTATAGTAGTAATAGGTTAATTAATAAGTATTTTATTTTCATAGAAAAGAAATACCAAGTACTGTTGATAAATTATATGTTCATAAATGACAATAAAAATTAACTATATTTACATTATTTTTTAACAATACTAGTAAGTTTACATTACAATATTTATTAGCGGTGTGCAATGCATCGAAATGCATTGATTCAATTGATTTGATGCATCAAACCAACAATTCCGTGGAACTACCATTGTAGAAATGTCAATGCATCAGCAGTATCAATGTCCGGAAATATTCTGATGCACCAAAATGAAGAATTAGTAAGGACTAATACTTTTTTAATCAATAATATTAATTGCTGCATCTTTTTGCATGTACTTTGATGTTCCAAACAACATATTTTTCAATGAAATAGTTTCAAAGGATTATGAATAGAATTTGTTTTCATTCCGTATGGTCGTTCTGACTGGACAGAGACGAGCACAATCAGACGCACAAACCTGATTGGATCGCAATAATGAATACAGAGTTAGACCTGAGGATCAACTCGTACTGATATAAGTCCACCAAGAAATATGTATCGTAAATTACATGCAACTTACCGTGATTCAGTGAAACATTCCTTTACATGCATCTATTTCAGTTGGTTGGTAATTATTTTCTTATTCTTACTCAATAAAAACGTGATAAGAATTATCTTAACTCATAGGCATTAGCAGCTAGTGTCATTACTAATAATTAAAGCTTCCAGTAATGACCACGTCAAGGTGATATTTACTATGTCACCAAATACTTTGCCCATGCTGTGATATGGCATTCTCTGTGGTATTTCTAAGTCTGAGATAGAAATACAATCTCTTGGTTATATAGTCAAGACTCGTCAATCCAAGACTCGTTCAGCTAGCTAAGGGCAACACCAACTACATGGCTCGCCCTGAACCATCACGGTGAACCCTCCAAAGAAGTGATTATTGGCATCCATCTTATTTTAATCTATGCGAGATTGATACCGATGCCTTCGGAACTGTCATCCTTGTTGAAATTACCATCATGCTTAAATATTTATATCAATTCTCATACAATTCGAGGGTAGTAATACGGAATATTAGCAAAAACCTTGGTTTTATGAAATAAAATCCCATGTTTAGTATTTGTGTTATGCTTGACGACCGTCGAGTTCTTGGTATCTTCATTTCTCGCATGTCTAATATGCTTTTTGAATATTGTGGAAATCAACCTTTTAATTTCTTTTATGTATGACGGCCCACAACTACATGGAATTTCATACACACCAGATGCACGTAAGGAAATTTTGTCTTTTAACTGGTCTCAATATATTCTTAAGTTTGTTGAGGGTCTACAAATATATTTTTATTTTCCCTTGTTTCAGTATGCGCCCAATCTTCTCCAATGTCCCTTTAACATAATATATAGAACATAAGCAATTTTCTTATTCCTATCCTCTTGAACATCATTTTCATCTGAGTGGTTTTTGTTTTTCCTGTTTGTCTTTTGAAGGCAATCCTCATTTCATATTACATTAGGTCAGAACATGTAAAAGCTGCTTTAAATGCAAATTCTAAACTTCTTAAATACAAAAGGGCATAAATTCTTCATATAATTAAATCTAATAAAATTTTACACTTTTTATACTATTTTAAATAAATAATATTCCATTATTAAAAGTTGATTTTTACATGTTTTATTAGAATGCAGTTTCACACAAAAATTGTTCTGTACACTAAACTTGAGCCTGAACATGCATATACCTGAAAGAGGAAGTGGTCGAGGTGTTTGTCCCAATGAGTAGGATGTGACATAACCAGATTTTCCAGCAGAGTTTCCACCCAGCCACATGATGACTGATGTTCTTCTATTCTCTCCAGTGTGGCTGAAGAAAAAACTTCCCCCAACTTCATCACCTGCGTAACAACCAAAATAAATATATATACATCCATACAATGAGATTATTTTTTAAATCATTTATTTGGTAGGTCGGAAAGTTGTTCCCACAAGATATTGAGACACTTCATCCTTGTAAAAACTTGATTGCAATCATCAATTACAAATGTTTACCCACTTTGGATCCATTAAACTTTTGGGAACTCAGTTGGGCAAAACATGGTATCATTTCAACAGCCATTGAACCACGAAAACAAATTTTAAAACATACAAAACACAGTCTTTTATAGGAAGAAATTAAATTTTTTATAAGGAGAGGCCGATCTTCTTTTTAACCTTACCCTCTCCATTCCACATAGACTAACTGTGCAAGGAACTTATCAGGTAGATTGAGGAGGAGAACCAGTAGAGAGCAAGATGAAATGTAAGTTTGACCAGTGTAAACAGTTTTGTAACTAACCAAAGTAATTCATTTATCAACAAGAAATCTTTTACAAATTGTATTTTTGTACTGTAAAGCTTAAAAATTAAAACTTTATATTTTGACATACAAATTAAGTAGTGTTTTTAATTTTTAAGCCTCAAAAACTTCTACTTTGAAGTTACAGTTATATGAATCATTACATTTCTTACAATTTTCAAATTTAAAGTTTATTTCTATCTATTTTATATTTTTTATAAAAACTGTTTTAGTGCATAAAATGTAACTAATTTTGTGGACTAATTCAATATTTTATAACTGTACGTTTTTAGGCTGCCCGTCTTTGTTCTGAGGCCATAGGTATATAATCGATTAGATTTTTAACACTTTCTTCATGTTTCAATTTGGTATCCACCCCTTAAATAGAATTAGGAAAGTAGTTCAAAGTTTGGATTCTCCAGCTTGGATTTTTTTGTTTGGATAGTACTGTCCCTGTGTAGTCTAGTCGACTAGGCCACTGCAGTGAGACCAGGTAGGGTCCTACAGCTTATTCCAGTATTATGTATGTTCTACACATCTATATTTAAACACGAGGCTGACAGTTCCGCGAGGCTGAAGGCCGGCACAGTCACATACAGAGAATGACTTTGTAATATAACAGACACAGTCAACTCACCGTTGAGCTGCTCATAGATATCACATGCAGAGTTCATTGCATAGTGGTTAAGTGGAAGAGAGGACTAAATAGTCCTAACTTCGACATGTTAATACAGGCTATTTTCATTTCATTGCAAGGCCGTAGGCCAAGGTATGTCAACTCTGACCTACATCATGGGAGTTGGGATGTAGCTCCCAATTCTTAAAGCCAGTCACATTAGATATAAGCAATTCAATTGTTCTGTTTCCATATTTTAAAGTTTTGAATTTGTACTCAGCTTAGTAACATAGATGTTCATAAACATATTTCCTGTTCGGACATACGAAGACTGTTGCTGCACAGTCATCTGGTGTTCAATTAAAACTTACTGAATTGAATTATTTGCAAATGTTTATAAGTAACAGGAAAAATAAGAAAAATGTCAATAAAAAATAATTGGAATAAAGTTGTTGCATCTTATTTGACAATGAAACAAACTTGATTGATTATTGTATCATAAATATAGTGTGAAAAAAAAATTGAAACGCTTTCAAACTTTTGTATGACTTCACTTGTAAAAGTGAAATCTTGTGCACTATTATGAAAATACTTTTTAACGCCATTAGCGACATTTAATCTTTTCAGGGGACGGCCCACGAGGAGTTGAACGAAAATCTTCAACGTTAGCCTAGGTCGAGTTTGGTATCAAATGAAAGGTCTATTCAAGAGAAATTAATTGCTGCAAACCGGACTTCGAAAGGTTTATCCTTACCAAAGTAGCAGTCATTTGAATGTCAAAGTAACTAATTTGAGCAATATTATTTCTTGGTTTTAACAATTATAATTTTTAATGGTTTTAAGTAAATTATTCTGATAAAAAATTATACTTTATGGAACACTATTATTAAAAAAGAATTATCAAATTATTTATGGAAAAAAATAAGGTTGTTATGAAATTGTTTCCATATTCTTTTTCCACCCTGTATATTAATGGTAAATGATAAACCTACTGGTTAAAGTAGTTAAAGTTAAAGTTACATTTTAATTATGTTAAGGAATAAGTCTGAAAATGTTAAGAGCAGACGATTTACCTACAACAGAATGAATGTACAGATAAGTTTTTATTTCTATAACAAATATAACTTCTTGGTTCTTCATTAATATTTAATCATTAAAGTCAACTCAAGAGATATGCTTTGTCGACTGTCTATTATCCATATACCCAGATTCAAGACAATATTTTACCAAACTTCTGGTGTGTTGACAAGCCACACCAGAAGTTTGACTTGTTCTGTGATATGACAGACTAAAGTCAGAAGCCAAATGTGGCAGACTTCAGATATATGTAGTTTGTAACAATCTTAGAGTAAATATGAGAACTTACCCTAGACATGTACTCTTCAGACACAATATCACAGAGGTCTTTGGACACGCCGACAAGGAAACAACGAGCGAATCCATAAGTACAGAAAGTATGAAAGACAAATTCAGCGAGGTGGGTAGGATGACCACTGGCCGGGATGGCGGCAGCACACCACCACCGTGAGATGGGATCTGTCATCGTGAGGATAAACTCACTTAGGTTACATGTCTTCTTGAACGGACCATGCATCTGCACTTCGACCTGAAGAGAATTGCTACATTCAATTATGTTCTTTCAAAACAGTAGTCATAAATTTAGACCTGAAGTATATTTATACTAAACTTACTTTCAACTGTGCATATGCTACTGGCCAAGATTTAGTATTAAATATTCTCAACTAAAAATTAGAATATAAAGATACTAAAGATGTTTTGAAGCAAAAACTAGAAATTAGAATCTAAAAACAAATCTTCTTATCCAGAACCTCAGTAAAAAAGAAATATTGTGAGCCCTTTTAAAAAATAAAAAATATGACACACAAGAACCCTGTACACTTGACTCTTGTTCCATCTATACAAGATTCTGAGATCCATACTACACATATGTAGGCTAAGTCAACCATCAACCCTAGTATTGGTAATGAATGATAAGAAATCACTGATGATTGGAAATGACTACGCATAAATTTGGAAATACAGTAATATTATAAGAGAGGTTGTCATATTGATGTAATTTCAGTACTATTTATAAAATATTAGATCCCAAGGTTGTGATTGGACGTAATACTTTATGTATCTTGACTTTGTCTGGTCAAAGAATAAAATTGTATAGCTTTAACGTTTTTTCATAGAAATTGATGTGTGCTTCCAAACAATGGAATTCTCTGTGGAAGCTTGGTCCCAATTTCGGCTGGAGCATATTGATGAAACTTAAAGAATACAGGACAAATTCCTCAGAGTGGTTGATGCTAGGCAAGGCATGCCTTACAGACACGTGGCTGTGGTGGAGATGGCAGCTGCACTAGAGTTAGCAGTGGAAGCTGGTCCATGATAAGTTGTTCTTTTTTAAGATGGTAAGGGGTATGATTAACTGCCCTGACCATTAGAGATGGTGCGACTGCAGGTTCCCTGTGCCACAAGGTCCCGGGAGCTTCTTGCACAGGAGCAACATTCAACAAACTTTGTTACTAATAGTACAATGGCACGAATCCAAAGACTTAGAAACTTAAGTCTCAAGAAGAGTTGACATTTTCAACGGTATCTTAATTTTCAAGAGGAAAGTAATAGAAGCCTGTTCAATAACTGGTAAAACAAGGAAAGCTGTTTATGACTGGTAGGATTATTGTTAACCCTTAAATTACAAGTATTGCCATTGTACTTGTAATTTCTATTGATATTTTAGTTTACACAGCTTTTGTAGCTGCTCATTACTCCACCTTTAGACTATAATTAGTTTTGAATGCATGAGACTAGTTTGTTTATGTTTGTTTAATAACTTATTAATTTTGTTATTGATGATATAATTGTCGTACATTATCATTTATTGTTAGTCTATTGTTTGATGTTTTAAGTTATAAGGTTCTATTATTATACTGTATTCTTTGTACATTATTGGACATAAGATTGTTATTGTTGTTACTTAATTAATTTGTGGTGATGCCATCTTGACCTGTAATGTGGTGCATTATACTATTAAGTGGCATTAAGATGCTGGAAAAAAATAAATGGTTAAATTTGGTTTATTTTGTTCTCATCATTACCAAAATTGTATTTAATATTGTACTATGTTTTAGTCAGTTGTTTTGGTTTTTTTAAATATATGGCTTTTAAAATATTTTATTTTATTTAAAAATTGCCTTTTTGTTTAAATAATTCCAAAACTAATAAATATTCCTAAATAGTTGTTTGCGCAACAAATTTAGCGTTTTTTCCACTGAATATTTATATTTTGTTAAAATTTATGTATCACAAAAACAGAATGAGGTATGGCCATACAAACCCTTTCCTACTAATAAAAAGGGTTTTAAAAAACTCATTTTGAACCCTTTCAACCAACATTTTTTTAAAGATAAGGGTTTAAAAAAACTAATATTACTTGGGGTTAAAATTCATAAAATTCCCTTTAGAATGGGGTTTTAATTGATTATATATTAAAATGCAACTGAGTTGTGACAAAAAATGATTTTTATGATTGCAGATTATAAATCGGAGCATGGCATTTTTTTAAATTTTGGGGCGCTATTTGTATTATTTGTTCATATACACTTTCCTCAATATACTGATGATACCAAAGTAAATATCAAATATATCAGGATAGGTACACAAATAAACAATTTTTGTTACATTATCTGTGTGTATGGAAACTATTGTTTTAAAAAATGATTTAACTACAATACTTTTAAAATAAAATAATATTATTTTATAAAATTAATAAACCTCTATAAATTTAATAATGATTTAAGTTACTTACATATATAACTACAGTTCATATAGTTATTTATAAGTAGCACTAATTGAGCAGGGACTAATTATTTTTCAACATTAATATATAAACACCACACCTCACTACTAAAAAACACAAATAATCTTCAGGACTCATGATCAAATATGTAAAAACTAAAAAGACTAATAAAACGTAAGTATACAAAAGATATTACATTTACAAACATAGAGAAATTTGGGCTCGGTTTGTTATTCACTTCCATGATTCATTGTCTTTGTCTTCTATTTTATCAATTACAGCACAGTTTAGCAACAATCAATATACCATCAAAGTAGGCATCTTCTGTTATTGCAGTGGTGAATTAAATCATAGTGGTGAATAAAATCATAACGATGCTGTCAACGGGCATTTAGTAATAAAAATTAAATTTTGTGGGATTTTAAGCTCAGCGCATGAACTTAACCAACAGAAATATGCAAGCCAACACAAAGTAGGGTAAAAATACTTTTTTGCCAAAATTTGAATGAAAAAGGTAATTGTTAAGAGTAGTAACATCTTAAAGGGCCACTAATGGAGTCATATTATAAAAAACTATAAATATTTAATAAATTTTAAGAAAAATTAACCTAAACAACATTTAAAGACTTTTTTGTCAACATTTTAATAAAAGAGGTAGTTTTTAAGAGCAGTAATATCTTAAAACGCCACAATTTAAGTTGTAGAGTATAAAATAATAAATATTTAGAATATCTCAATACAATTATATCCTATACAATGCCTAAATACATACATTTTTTTCAATATATTACAATAAAGAGTGTTTTTACCCCCTTTGTAAACAAAAAGTGTAACTTGCACTTGTATAATTTTTTAAGTAGAGAGTAATTCGGGCTCCAAATTAAAATTTGGTCTTTCTTGAAAACTTTCAGAGATATTACCTTATTTTCACCTTCGGTGACTGGACTATTAGCAACGATTTTAGGGACAATATTACATCCTCAGTTTCTTTTGCCAAAAGTAATTTTGGAAAATATCAGATGCAACTACTTACTAATCTGCAATTTTATGTGTCATAAATATATTTAAATTTTTATTTTATCCCTTTTCCTTTATATTTTGGAGGTAAGTTTTAGGTAGTACACCAAATACCTACCGACAAAAAAACCTATCACAGACAAAATCTTATTGCCGACTGACATCAATACATTTGAATAGGTTACCTTTTTCCATACATGGCCAACACTTGCAGTTTTTGATATATTTCTGGGAGAGTCACTGCAGGGTGACAGGGGAGCTGGGTCTTCCACCTCCTCTGAGTCCTCATTCTCAACATCATGTTGGCGTTGCCGTGCCATGTCCTGCTGGTCTGAGCATTTGTCACACTTCTTGGCAAAGTTGACCACGTCTGTATACATACCTCGCCAGAAGTATTTCATGTGTAATTTGTTGAACATCTTCTTAACACCCAAATGGATACCTACGGAAAAATGACTTTGAGGTGATTTGTGGTTGAACAAGAGTTAAGGTACAGTCTAGAGTTACACTATAAGTCCAACTGTACACAAACAAGGATTAAAAGATGCTTTCAGTCTGATATTTCAAAAGAATTATCCAACAATATTGAAAGAACTGTAAAGAATCAGTTTCTTTTGTTATAGGCTTGCCCAGATAAATCAATTCTGTGATATATTTTGGATATCATTATTAATTCAAACATCAATGTGTTACAAAACTCTTATCAATTTCCCATCTTTTTTATTGTTACTGAAACATATATACAGTAGTAGGACCTTGTACCTCAAAACTGTGGTGTACCAAGGTACTCCTGATTGTGGGGTCGCACTAGTAGGTTAACTAGGGCAACCCTTGTGGTATTGAGATTCATTTTTCATATTAAACAAACTATTTATAAATTTACTGTCTAAGTTGAAATTATTTAATCAAGTTATTTTCTACTGAGCAAAACTTCAAAAATTTTGTGATGCACAGCAAATTTGTCATTAATATACAATGATGGGAAAAACCAAATTTAAGACAAAAACGTAGAAACCAAAGGGACTGCGGACCGTAGCACGGACTGGACTGCGGACATCAGCAAGCGGCGCTTACTTGATTTGGGTCCTCTGACTTTTAGCATGAGCCTGCTTAGAGCACTTTGCAGCTTTGTCGGCAGTGCACACTATTTGTTCACCGAAGCTCATCTTAGAATCAACCATGATGCCAAGGTCCTTTGCAAGTGGTAATGACCACTTCCACCTCTCCTATCTGCATAGAGAAGATAATGATGCTTCGTTTTTTGGTAAGTACCACAATCTCTGTCTTGCAGAGAGCGAGATCAGGCCATGATCTAGCTATTCACTGATGTCATGACCATATTCAGCTTGAGTTGGGTCTTTCCTGAAATTAACGGAAGAATATCGTGTCTCATCTGGGAATTCATATTTCAGCAAGCTGTTGTATGACACATTCTAGGAATCAGGTCCAAGAATCGACCCTGAGTAGCTTTGGAAGTGACAGGGACACTATGAGGACCATCCAGACCCTACAGCAGAATACTTTCAATCTTTCTGCAACGGTACATAAAAAAAACAAAAACTTTCTGCAAGTACTATATTATGATACCAATAGCCTAAATATCAACTGGAAACAAATTTTAGTTATATGCTGTATATTTTTCAATAATATAATGTAACCTAAAGTTGTTTACCTAAATAATAAAATTAAAAACACTGTTATAAATTAAAATATTTTAAAAGACTTCTTTGAATACATTATTTATTTATTTTACCTTAAGTTCAAACTTAATAAACAAATAAGAAAGTTAAAATAAAGTAAAAATTAGATAGTTTAAATTGTTTTATTTTTAATATTTGGAGAGCAAACAAATTGGGTGGAGATAAGCTTATATCCTTAGTTTCCTAAAATTATGACCAATATAATAAGATCGTAATAAATAATTACGATTATTTATTAACTTAAACAAAGGCATTTTCTCTAGTAATAGTAAATAGTAAAATATTAATTGTTTAAAAATATATTTCTAAAAAGAGAGGAATGCAGGTGGCGTTCCTTACTTGATAATTCATGGTCGTTGTGAGCAAAAATCTGAAAATAATTTTTTAGACTAACTCATTGCCAGTGAGCGATTCTACGAGGGCCGTTCGGAAAGTAACCTCCGGTTGCTCATAGAATAGGAAGTGGAGGGGATAGTGCCACCATAGTAGCGTTGACGTGCAGGTCTCTTCAGTCGGCATCCAACCGTGGTACTGTGAAGGTTGTCCGAGTGCTAGTTCGTTTTCTGTTGCTTGTGAAAATGGCGTCTGTCATAGAAAGTCCCGCCAAATGTGAGGTGCGATCAGTCATTAGATTTTTTACAGCCAAGCAGTATTCAGCGGCAGCCATTCATAGAGAATTGTGCACTGTGTATGGACCGGCAGTAATGAGTGAAGGAGTTGTTCGGGAATGGGTCAGACATTTCAAAAATGGCCAAACTAACGTCCATGATGAAGAGAGGAGTGGTAGACCGTCTGTGGTTACTGATGGACTTGTCGAGAAAATCAACGAGAGGATTCGTGACAACCTTTCTGTCACTATCTCGTACAAAACAGTCCTAGAAATCTGTTGAAATTCATCCCAAAGCTCTGAGATAGTGAACCGTCGATTGTCACGAATCCTCTCGTTGATTTTCTCGACAAGTCCATCAGTAACCACAGACGGTCTGCCACTCCTCTCTTCATCATGGACGTTAGTTCGGCCATTTTTGAAATGTCTGACCCATTCCCGAACAACTCCTTCACTCATTACTGCCGGTCCATACACAGTGCACAATTCTCTATGAATGGCTGCCGCTGAATACTGCTTGGCTGTAAAAAATCTAATGACTGATCGCACCTCACATTTGGCGGGACTTTCTATGACAGACGCCATTTTCACAAGCAACAGAAAACGAACTAGCACTCGGACAACCTTCACAGTACCACGGCTGGATGCCGACTGAAGAGACCTGCGCGTCAACGCTACTATGGTGGCACTATTCCCTCCACTTCCTATTCTATGAGCAACCGGAGGTTACTTTCCGAACGGCCCTCGTATATAGCCTAATTGAACTATAGATTTTATTTGGAGTTTGAATTTATTCACTCAAGTATTGATCTTGTTCTCTATCGAAAAATTAATTATTTTGTTTGATAAATATCCTTCGTTCACAGTATTATGATTAGATAATATAAATATAAAGTTAATTTTACTTATTACTTTGTTTTTAGTATTATAAATTTGTTGTGAAAATATTTTATTTTACAATGTTCCAAGAATGAGCTGCGTCTTCTAGTCACGTAAATAATTACCCAGGATCATATAAACCTACTATTTTTGTCTGCTGTCATACGGGTTGCATCAAATGTCCTCGCTACCTCCGTGAAGGCGCTTCAGTAGATGCTGTGATAAATTATGTCTACATCCGTTAGTAGTTTGTTACACTTTGTAAATTACTTTCATAAAATTAGTGTGACAAAATCTACAGTAATGGTATGAAAATGTGCTTATCTATCTTCTCAAAAAACGATCATCTTGACCGAATCAACGAAGAATTTACTCACCAAGCAGCAAAGTTGTTTGTAATTAGCCGCTTTATGTGAGTACAACCACAAGTATCTAGAGGAAAATACGGCTGACACTGACATGAAACCAACTTCTCTATCACAGCTTGTATTTTCTTATATTTGGAATGGTGGAAACAGCGATATTGACCCACCCACCCATCAATAAACATACATTGGTTTTTAATCACCCACCCATACAGTAAAAATTGGCCCACCCACCCTACCATACATGTACAGTAGCAATGACCCACTCATCCATACACTTACAGTGATATTGATATTAATAACACAGATCTACTCAAACAATATTTATAGCGGTGGCCCCTGGGCTTTCACTATTACTGTATGCATATGGGGGGGTGGTTGGGTCATCACCACTATTTATGTATGGGAGGATGGGTGGGTCACTATCACTGTATGTATATGGGAGAGCGGGTGTGTCAACACCACTATTTATACATGGGAAGGTGTGTGGGTCACTATAACTTTGTGCATATGGGAGGGCGGGTGGGTCAACACCACTATTTATGTATGAGAGGACGGGTGGGTCACTATCACTGTATGTATATGGGAGAGAAGGTGGGTCACTATCACTGTATGTATATGGGAGGGCGGGCGGGTCAACACCACTATTTATACATAGGAGGGTGGGTGGGTCACTAACATTGTATGTATATAGGAGGACGGGTGGGTCACTATCACTGTATATATATGGGAGCGTAGGTGGGTCAACACCACTATTTATGTATGGGAGGGCGGGTGGGTCACTCACTGTATGTGTATGGGGGAAGGGGGTTGACTACCACTGTATATAAATACTATTACAGTGCGTGTGGTTTTAACATTGTTGGGGAAATGAACATTGTTAGCCACTTAGTTATTTCTTCCTTTCTACTATTTGAGTTTGGAGCTTTATCGATTTGCTTGTTTTAGTATTTTGCATTATCAATAACCCATACTGTATTAGGCTGTAGATTAGGTAACAATTGACTAATGACCCATAAAATATAGTTTGTATTGTTCATATTGTCATGATAGTCTCCGGTTTTTGTCCCAGCCTTCCACATGGCCAAAGGGTTCGGGACAAACCCTTGTTCCCCTCCAGCATAACTATAATCAATCCCTCACCTTTAGATACTGGTGTATGCAAAATATTAGAGGATCCATCCAGCCACATTTTTCCTGATAAATGATCTGAACATACATAACTCGTCCATGTACACTATAGGTCTACCCTCTGACCTGAATTTCATTATTGACTGAAAGTAGGTAATTCTGTTTTCCCTAACCTCTGTCTTTTCAGTGAGGATCTTCCAGTTATTTTCTGTCCTTTTTCCAGGTAAACCCTAATTTTTTTTAATCCTACGGACACTTGAAACACTTCCTTCAAAATTTTGTTTTTCTCTTAGAGACTTTTGTAAAAGTGTTGCCGTTGGCAGCCTTCTTTCTGTTATATAAAAATCGTAAACGACTCTGCGAACAACACATTCATTAAAATTCTCTAATGCAGTAACGGGCTTCTGTCTCTTACTGGGTTTTTTTTGTGTTAAAAAAGAATTGTTGTCATCTTCACTTACTTTTATGGCGTCTAGTTCCTTGATGATCCGTGAAATAGTCTGTAGAGATACTCCGGTTGCACCTGCGGTCCACTCTCTCGCCTTCTGCATCGGTATTGTCACGCCACTGTTACACTCTTCTCTCATAAATTTATAAACATTAGATACTATCTCCCTACTTGGACTATTTAAAACTTTACCTTGGATTTAAATTCTGCCATTTTCAAAACCTTGAAAGAGTAACACTTAAAAACACTTTAGAAAACAACCCACTGTAACACTCCACTTACAAAGCGACTGACTGAGTGTTTAGGAATGTCCCAGATTAGAAATAACACCACCATCCCCTGTTAGTCATCGGCCTTCAACCCCGTGAGACATCGAAAATGTTTGCAGAACAGTCTTTGCCTCACCTCCACCAACCCCTCGCCTAAAGTGCCACGCCAGGCCCAAGTGCCAGGTGAGTTGACACCAGCTGTACAAAAAGTGAGTGTGTAGAGTTGTTTGCCAATTCAATTACAAATGTGTAAGATGCCTTAAATAAACTAAAAGTTCTTCCTTACTCTTAAGGTGCTTACTTAAGTACTTAAGGTGCAGTCAACTAAATAGACTGCACCTTACTATATTCGTCACCTTAATAATATGATGCTAGATAGCAATCAATGTAGTTATCTCCTTGATACAATGGTTATCAAAGAGCATTTTTTCTCACATTAAATCGTAACAATATACCTGTCTCTTTGACGACATGGATGTCGGAGAGCATGTCCTCCTGCTGATCTTTCCTCATAATCACTTCCTTTGGTTGCTTTCTGTTGTGATAAAGCTTACCATCAATAATCTGAAAACAAAAACCAATTTCCTATCATATTTTAGCTTGATTAATAAGTGGGTTTTAATCTGCTTGGACAGAAAAACCCCAAATAGTTTTTTTCTTTATTTTTTTCTTTCTTACATGTAATTAAATTATGGTAGCACCAGTACCTAATTTAACCCATTTAAAAGGGGTTGAAGGTTGTCCATTATAATGAAAGTAAGTTTTAAAACAAATAATTCTTAAATGGATGAAAAAAAATCCAAACACCAACAAAAGTACAATTCTGCAGTTAATTATAGATGTGTTAAAATTGTATCTGCTGTTCTCTATAAATTTATCGATCTATCATAGATAACTTTATAAAAAAAAAATCTATCTATGTCTTATTTGATAATATATAAGATTTACTTTAATTAAACTTTATTAATATTTCGTTGATCCTTAGAGCTACCTCTTGTACTTCTAAACTAAAAGAATCGTTAAGTGACAGTTCTAGACAATTGCAAAAATTAAAATCACAGATTGTGAAACAAAGGCAGTTCCAACTGTCTGCTATTTGATTATCAACCACTCCAGAACCAAATAAAATAAAAAAGGGTAAAATAAATTGTTTTTCATCACTGCAACAGTCTGGTAGCATGAGTGTTTATGCTCTCTTAGAGGCTGCTTCTTACTATACTGTAGGGGTGTGAGAGTAACAATTTTAGGATTTGAGTTTTTAGACATAATTTGAGTTCAAGTTTTTTTTGAGTCGAGTATCCCTTAATTTTCAAAAATGAAAACACACAATAATATGTTCTTTTCAGCTAACCTCAATTTCACCATTGACTACAATGTTTTGTTTCCACTAACAGAAACAAAATAATGAATGTCAATACAATACTAACTATCGATAACAACTACCGTGCCGACTGATCAAGGTTAATCTTGTTTTGGTTTTCATCGTACTACTTGTACTTCCATCGTTCCATGTGCCAAGATGGGTCGTCAAGAGATGGGCGTTTTTTAACAAAATGTTATCTATAACAGGTTATTTAACGTTTATTTAATAACCTGGGTTATTTACCCTGTTATTTTTGTAACTCCTAGTCATGATGCATGATAAGGTTATTATAATGAACTTTATGTAACTGTAACGCATGGTAGTAATGGAGAGTAAATATAGCGTGCTGAGAAGTAAGCGGAACTGTAACTGAACAAAGAATGAAACTTAAGGCTCTTGCAGTTTACAGTTAAATCATCGATAACAGAACGAACTTTGAGCGGTAACTCTGTAATAGGCAAGCAAAGCCGCAACGACTGTAACTCATTATCATAACGTAACATAAGGAAGTGTACAGTTTAATTATTGATAAGAGAACAAACTTTGAGCAGTTATTCTGTAATTAGCAAGCAAAGCCCAATGACCCTAACTCATTATCGACATCGTAACATAACATAAGGAATAACCTCAACCACTTACCAAATATAATAAACTTACCGTATCTCTGCTTCAACTTTGGTAACTTGGAACGTTATCTAGACTAGCCGTAACGAGGCTTCGAGTCGTTAAATAACGTCAGGCATAACAGAAACAGAATAACTGTCTAGAACATCAACGGGTTGAGAGTAACAGGTTACAAATATAACAGATTATTATAACACGATATCAGAACATAATAGAATTACGTAACAGGTTATCGAAAAAGTAAATGTAATTCCCATCTCAGGTGTAAACGTCAACTAAAACTCAAAACAAAATTGATACAAATCGAAACCAAGGCTAGCAGTACATTTTATTTTGGGACTCGTCGAGTCAGCATATCGCTATGCTAATGTAATCGCATAACGACTAATGTAGCTACTACTAATATATCATTAGTACTAGCTACATTAGTCGTTATTTTATTAGTCACAGTGCCGGAACAAAACTGTTCTGGGCATTCTATCTCAAATTATTATAGCTTTTCAATTTCAATAGTTCCATGCGTAGTTTATGATACAGATTGAACGCGACTTAATTAAATCTGTCCTAAATTGTCAGTCTTAGAATAGTTTTAGTCATGAACTTTTATAGTTGTATAGTTTTATAGGCTGTTGAGCCCTATCATTAAAATATGTGCCAAAGTTTTAAATAAAAAGTGCAGTGAGTCTAAGTTGGTGTTTCCATAGTTAAATAGTGTGATTTCTTGTTTTGAATAATTAGGTTTGACGGGAAAAACTAAGTTTAAAGCATAAAACACTATTAAAGTGAAATAGCCTATATATAACCTCAAAAGTTGTACTTCTGCACAATTTAAACATAATTTTAAACATTTAAAACGAATTTGAACTGACCTGTATATATTTTTGTCTTCTTTTTTAATTGGTAAATATACTCCTCATTAAGCAATTAAATAAAGTATTTTCACAAATCTATAACATAGGACAATCTATAAAGGTACTACTGGAAATAATACTAAATTGCCTACAAAGGGAATACCAGTGATAACTCTGCAAGGAAGTTATAAGAAAAAGAAAAAAACCAGACCACTAACTAGTATTTATATTTAACAAGTTATTAACAACTAAAAATACCTGCGATAGCTAGAACTTCAATCAACAACAGTCCTGACTAATCTCTATCAGTTGCAAACCCAACTGTCATAACCAGTATCAGCAAGGTCAAGTGGCTCAGTTGACTAGGTCACTGGCTGATTGTGACCAGCCAAAAGGTACTGAGGTCAAAGCCTATTAGGGGGCCTTTACTTTTTGCTCCAGCAAAATTAAAGAAAAAAAAATATATATTATTCACCTGTAATTATTTAATATTGCTTTTAGGTGTATAGCTTTTTGATATATTATATAAATTTTTTGATAAAATAATAATAATAATAATAAAAAGGAAAGAAGGAAGGAAGAAGGAAAGAGTTACCTGCAATTTATTTTTAGCTGTTTATTATAGCTATATATTCTTGAATAAGTACTTACATAATACAATATCCATTCAATAGTTTAATTGCCAATAATTGCTGTTTAAATATGCTCTGTGAAGAAGTTAAACTTATTCCACCTGGTTGGAAGCGTAAAGAAGTGGTCAAGAAAAAAGGGATGAGTGCTGGGAAAATAGATATATGTATTTATTCACCAAATGGAAAAAAATTTAGATCTAAGAGAGAACTTGACAAATATATTAAAGATAAACAGCTTCCCTACAAAATAGAAGATTTTAATTTCAGTACAAACAAAAACAAAACAAATAAAGAAAATTCTACACAACACTTAACATTGCCAGAGTTGTTAACAGATCCTAGTCCTAATGTGAGCTTACAATCACTCCCAAGCACTTTACCAACTGATGAGGAGATTCAAAGTCTTGATTCGAACACCTTTAACAAACAACAGGAAATGCTGTGCAAGGTTATACAACGGCCTGTGACAAGTCCAAAAAACGGGTTCCAGGATATCTCTGTGTCTTTCTGTAATGGAAGGGGAATGGATAACTGATGATGCCATACAAACCCACTTTACATTTATGGAGTCGGTACTTGATGACAAGCTACAAATCCATCTTATGGATCCGGCAATTAGTCAAGCTACAAAATGTCTTGTTGACAAAAATGAATTAATTATGCCCCTGAACCTGAGTGAAAAATCATATATTTTTATGCCAATCAATGACTCTACCAGTGCATCCTATGAAACCAGTGGAACTCACTGGAGTCTTCTTCTATATGCCAAAGCCCCAAATAAATATTATTATTTTGATTCTCTTGGCATATCCAATTACTCTTCTGCTGTAAAAACTGCAAAAGAACTACACAAGGTATTGGGGAAAGAAGATGAAATAGTGATAGAAACTTGTAAAACCCCTCAACAGGATAATAAAGACGATTGTGGTGTATATCTAATCCTAATAGCCGAATCACTCCTTATCTAAATAACTCAACTAAATTTAAATTTAAATGATTTATTGTCTTTTAACATTCCAAATTTCACTACATATGATATTTGGACATAACGATCACAGCTGGCGTCTTTGTTACATGGGGGTACATTCTTCCATACCAACAAAAAAAAAAAAAACTCATGTCTTCCATAATATACCACAAACTAGAATATAAAAGCATCAGCACACCTTAATAATAATAATAAAATAAACAATAATATATATAGGAAAGATGGTTGGTCACAAGTTAAATTGAATCATGGAAATAAAGCTCAAAAGCAGTTCCTCTTAACGGCTGACTTTACAACAAAAAATAGATATGAAGTTCTTCAGAACTATTCCAACCAAAATGAAAACAACTCTACTAATATTCCTTACGTAAGAAGCAGTGTGAAAGTACAAAGCATCAAGACTAAAAACAATGTTAACAACGTTCCTGTTAAATCCTCAAGATTTAACAAAGCAGGACGAAGAATCGAAATCTTAAAGTTGATAACCAAGGTAAACTACCTACATTTGGAAAACTTGCATGTATCACAAATAGATGCCCAAAAGTAAGATTGATTATATGCTCTGACAGCCAAGGTCGTTCTGTTGCGAGTGAAGTTGAAAAATTGACCTCAAGAAGAATTAAAGCATTTGGCTATGTAAGGGCCAATACCACACTGTTACAGGTTATTGATTCAGCCAGTATAGAAGATGAAACTCCTGTGGTAATTTTAGGAGGAACCAATGACAGCCTTAAAGATATTTACTGCCATCTAGAAGAAAAATTGAAACTTGTTAGCAAAATGAGACCAGTTTTTTTTAACTACAGTTCCAATTAGACATGAGATGCCACTTGACCATCGTATTAATGCTGACTTAAGAGTTCTAAATAACTATATTGAAGAGCTGTCAGCCAGGTTAAACAATGTACACCTAATAAATCTTAATCACCTTACAAGATCACATTTCTCGAGACATGGCCTCCATCTGAACAACTATGGCAAGACCAAATTAGCAAATGCCATCACTCATGCTGTAACAAAACTGTACTTGCAGATGGAATCTTTGACATGCGAGATTAACTCACAGATCAAAACTTGTTCTTTACCTGAGGTTGAATCTCCACCCACCTCTTAGGTTTCAGCTGATGTGGTTCTCATGCCCCTTGAACAAGTGGCAATCATCAAAGAAAATATTAAATTAATAGAGAGGGACATGAAAGATATTGTTGACATCTATTGCAATGAAGCCAGTGTAGCCTTTGCACACTGTATTTCTGCAGATTTTGATCATGTCAAACAAATGAATAAAGGTGTTGCAGTAACATTTAAAAACAAATTTGGTAAACCGCGTGTCTCAGATTACTGCAATAACAATTTAACTTATCAGAAAACTACTTACGGAGCAACTGTATACAGTCTTGTGACAAAACCCAAATACTTCCTAAATGCCAACAATTTTTCAAACTATAATAGTCTATACGATTCAGCATTTTCACAGTTGACAGAGGATTTTAAAGCAAGGAAATTACAAACACTGATCTGTTCACCCATGGGTTGCAGCCGAGATCGAGTCCCTCCTGAACACTTTCTATCCAATCTTCAGTCATTTCAAATGAGAACAAGCGCCTCCATCCTCATAGTCACATTCAATGACAAGTCTGAGGATTTTCATAAGAAGGGACAAAGCAGTACCTTGTTTGTGAAGCATCTCCAGCAGATAGGTAGCATCAAAATTCCAGAATCAAACTCCTCAAGTCCTGAAGGCCATGCAATACCATCTCAATCACCACAAACTCCTGAAGCACCAAATACAACATGTTCTAAATCTGATAGAAGTCCTGAGAATTCTTCAACTGTTCCTGGCCCTGCAGTGATGGTTCATGTCTGTGAGACCACTACCTCCTCACTGCTGCCTGATCAATCTTCTGTGATAAGTGATATGGGGGGATTTAATGTCAATGGGGCTGACTGTGTAAGTGAGGTGTTGCTTCCGGATATGAGTGTTAAGGTCAATGATATAAGCAGTCCAGGTGAAATGTCTCTCAAGTATGTTGGTATCAATAACACCACTGTATGTAATAATAGTATCTGTAATGACCACAGTAATTTTTTAGATCTAAGTCAAGTACACAAACAACTCAAGTAAACCCAAACATAGATAGAAATCCTAAGTTGGTTAGTTCTAAGGTAAAATCACATCTTAGGGCTAAGACACCTATCATGAAGAGTAAAATTAATAACATTTCAATTTTCCATCAAAATATCCAACATCTGTCTTCCCGAATCAATTTACTAAATCTACTAAATGTAACATTTACTAAAATTACTAAATGTAACACTATCTGAATTGCAATCTTGGCCTGACATTTTATTTTTAACAGAACACAAATGCTCTGAAAATGACATTGTTTATTTACTTATTCCACATTATAAAATAAACAGCTATTATTGTCGGAAAACCACAATAGGTGGGGGCACAATGATTTTAATCAACTCTGACAGTACCCTCAAGATAAAACCAATAATTCAACCTCAAATCCTGTCTCTACTTAAAGATAAAGAATTTGAAGTTGCCTCTCACAAATCTTCTATGGAAATGATTCCTATTTATTAATCTGTATTTATCGATCCCCACAAAAACACCATGATAAACCCTTCCTAGAAAAGTTAAACTGCCTTTTCGAAATTATAGCTAAGAAGTACGGTAAAGTTGATGTTGTAGTGGGGGGAGATATTAACATTAACGTACTTGAGCACAATAACACGTATCGTGAATTCGTAAATACCTTGAAATCATTTAACTATTCTTACCTAGTTGATTTTCCAACTCGAATGACTGAGCACTCTAAAACTGCAATTGACAATTTTCTCACTAACATAGATAAAAAACTTACTCAAACAACCGGTATAGTGATAGAAATATCTGACCATGATGGCCAGTTATTGAAGCTATTTACTATTAAGATAAAAAATAAATGCAATAGTGTATATAAACTTAGTAGGAAATATAATGATAGTAATATTGATGGTTTTGTAAGAACGTTAGAAAAAGAAGATTGGTTAGATGTTTATTGTACCTCTGTTGAGGAGAAATTTAATGTATTTTATTCCACATTTATGTACCACTTTAATATAACTAGAACCAAAATAAATAAAAATAAAAAATCTTGGATTACGAATAGTATTAGAAAAGAAAAAGTTACTCTAATTAGTTTAAGTAGACAGGCTAGGGAAAAGACAGGTACTGTTCCAAAAGACTTTTTGAAACAAAAAAGAAAAGAATTAAAACGAAATGTTATTCTAGAGAAGAAAAATTACTTTGATTTTAAGATTGAACACTCTAATAACATTATGAAATCCACATGGCAAATAGTTAATAATGAACTAGGCAGGAAATCTACTGACCAAACCCCAGGAGTAATTTTAAATGTAGACAATAGACAAATATCTAATCCTATATGTGTGGCTGAAGCATTTAATAACTTTTTCTCTTCAACTGTTGATAATTTAATTTTAACAAACTTGCCTATTAACAATGACTCATTTAAAAAGATAAATTCTCTTGATAGTAAGATTGAAATTAAAAATTCATTTAATTTTCAACCAATAGATGAAAATACTATTATTTCTGTAATTGATTCCCTTAGTAACAAATTGTCGTCTGGTCATGATGATGTGCCTCTAACCGTGTTAAAACGGAGTGGTAGAGCCATCAGTAAACCTTTAGCTCACTTACTAAATTCCTCTTTCATTTCTGGAATTTTTCCTGATCAAATGAAGACTGCCAAGATAACACCGGTTTTTAAAAAGGGAGATGCAAATGACTTATCATGTTACCAACCAATTTCTCAGTTGCTGGCTCTTTCTAAGGTGTATGAGCAGGTAGAATACAATCAATTCTCCTCTTTTTTAGAGTCAAATTTTTTATTGGATAAGGAACAACATGGCTTTAGGTCTGGCAAGTCGGTGATAACTGCTGCAACTGATTTTGTGCAGTCTATTATTGATAATGTTGATAGTAAGAAGAAAGTTGCAGCTGTGTTTCTTGATCTGAGCCGAGCATTTGACAGTGTGAATCATCACAAATTGTTAGATGTTCTAAATCAATTGAGTGTTGACAAAAGAGCAACTGCTTGGTTTCAGTCTTATTTGACTAATCGCAGGCAATATGTTGAGATCGTTGGAAACAATGGGAACCAAATTAGTAAATTTAAATCAAGCATGCAGTTAATTAAATATGGTGTTCCCCAAGGGTCCATGTTGGGCCCTTTATTATTTATATGCTACTTAAATGGACTATCCTCAATAATTACACAAAATGGTAAAATCTGTTTATACGCAGATGATACTAATCTTCTCGTTACAGAAGACAATACAAACCAACTTGAATTATCAGCTTTTTTAAATATTTCCTATTTAATTCAAAATATCACCCAAAAAACCTATTAGTGAACTATAAAAAAACACAACTTATGCAGTTTTATACAAAGCAAAATACAAATAAAGTTACAAATTTTAAAATTCTGGTTGACAATAATGAAGTCGATCAAATTGATAGTACAAAATTTCTAGGATTAATTATTGACAAAAATTTAGATTGGACTGAACATGTGAATAAGGTTCTTTCTAAGATATCCTCTGGCCTATTTGCTTTGAGAAAAATGTCAAAAGTCAGTAATCTCAATACTTTAAAAACGGTATATTTTTCACTTATTCATTCCCACATTAATTTTGAAATTAGCTTGTATGGGGGAACAACGAAAGCCAATCTAAATAAAATCTTAAACTTATTCATATTTTTTGCCTCCAGAATCGTTTTAGTAACTAATTTAACTAGGGTTACTTACCCGATACCGTCAACGATTCTAGTGATGTTTAGTAATTGCTGATTACTATAGTTTCGACCTCATTGGGTCATTATCAAATCATACAAGACGTCAGTTTCACAATCTCACTTCTGACTTGAAGTTTGTCAATTGTATGTAATTTAAATGGAATGATAAAACTGTGGACTTGTAACACATATTCACATTAACACTTATACACATCTATATAATATTACATTTAGCACACTTAACACGTATTAAAACTTGTTGCCGGCCGGCGTTGCGATACCGAACTGACTGGTTTGCATGTTATCGGTTATCACTACCCCTCCCCAATTCTTTGTTGTCCTGTGTTTAAAGACCTGTCTGATGATAACTCAATAATTCTATTGAATAATATATGGGAACCGTAGTTTAATTTTTCGTTAAGGGTGTCATTTGGATGGTATTTGTATGATTTGTATATTTCCAGTTCTTCTAATGTGTTAAGGAATTGGCTTTTTTTTGCATTTACGTATTATTTCCAGATTTTCACTGAAACTATGGGCATTATGAGTGTTTTTAATTAGATGCTCAGCAAAAGTTGATTTCTGTTGGCTATGGTTGGGTTTAGGCAGGTGTTCTTTAAATCTAGTTTCAAAGTTTCTGCCTGTTTGGCCGACGTAGAATTTCGGACAGTCAGAGCATTTCAGTTTGTACACGCCAGTAGATGTTGACAGAGGCTTTTTTTCTTTATTTGACTGGTTAACCAGTTTACCTAATTTATTCGATGTTCTGTAAGCTAATACAATGCCATGGGGTTTTAATTCACGTTGTAGGCTATAGTTTATTTTGTCGTTATATTCAATGGGTACATATTTGGGTTTAATACCTGCATACAAAGAGATGTTGTGAGGGTTATCTTTTTTATTTTTCTGTTTTTTTATTAGTTTGTCAACTATTGAACTTTGGTATCCATTTGCTACTGCGATGTACTTAATTATTTTTATTTCATTCTGGTAATTTTCTTCTGATAAAGGCATGGTTAGTAGTCTGTGAATCATACTGTTGTATGCGGCCATTTTATGGGAGTTAGGGTGATATGAGGTGTAATGTATGGTGCTGTCAGTAGATGTCGGTTTTCTGTAAATTTTGTATTCAAGTTTGTTGTCCACTTTTGTTACTGTTGTGTCGAGAAAATTTATACTATTGTTTTTTTCAATTTCCAGAGTGAACTTTATTTTTGTGTTTGTACTGTTGAGGTGGTTAAGTAGTAGGTTCAACTGTCTTTTATTGCCATTGTAGATAATGAACGTGTCATCTACATATCGGTGATAGGTGTCTATTTTTGGGGCATGTTTGTTTGAATCTGAAAAGATGAATGTCGATTCAAAGTGGTTAAGGTATATTTCTGACAGTATGCTAGAGAGGGGGAAACCCATGGCAAGTCCATCTGTTTGGTTGTAATATTTATCTTGGAAGCGGAAGTAGTTCTGGTCTAAAACTAGTTTTAAGAGTGTAATCAGTTCTTCAATGGTGTCGCAGTCTAAGTCAGAGTTCGATATCAGGTTTTTCTTAACTAAGTCTAATGTTTCTTTCACTGGTACATTTGTAAATAGATTCTTTATGTCTAGGGAAGCCATAGTTTTATGGTTATCTACTCTCAAAATTTTGGTTTTCTCAACAAAATCTAGGCTATTTCTTAAGCTATAGTTGGGAGCAATCTTAATATGTTCTCTCAATATTTTATCTAGTTTTCCAGCTAGTTTGTAGCCTGGAGCGGAAGTAAAATCAACTAAAGGTCTAATGGGCATACCATCCTTATGGGCCTTTGGTAGTCCATGGAGTTTTGGTGCGCAAGGGTCAATTAATTTGAGTTGTTTGATTTCATTTTCATTAAACAATTTGTGGCATTTGTTCAAACTCTGTTTTATGGTGGTCTGGTATTTACTAGTAGGGTCCTTGTCTAGTTCTACTATATTGTTGTCTCTGATAAAACGGTTTACTTTCTCTACATAATCTTTGGTGTGCAGTACAATAATTGATTGGCCTTTATCTGTTTTAGTGAGAATGCAGTCGTTGGTTAACAGTTTATCTTTGATTCCTTTTAGTACTCTGGCTTCTTTCTTGTAAACGTCCTTAAGTTTATTCTTTCCGTATTTTATGTGTTTTTTTATTCTGAGGTCTATTTTGTGTCTAATCACTGTCTTACTTTCGCTTGAGTTAACCCATTTTATTGCTGTCTCTGCGTTTAATATTTCTGAAACTATGCCTTGTTTTGTGTTAAATAATGGTAAGTTGTGTTTAAAACCTTTATTTAGTAAGGCAAGTTCATCATCATTAAAATTTATATCCGTGCAGTTTATAACCCTAGGAAAAAATTTGTGGTTAATCTGAAAAGTCTCCTGTCGTTTCTGTTGTGTTAATAGCCTATCGATTTTCTTGTTTTGTGTCTTTATCTTTGCATAGATCTTTTTGTTTACTTGGTGTTCAATGAAATTAAACGTTTTTATCATATTCACATGGATGTAAACTATTTGTTAACTGTAGGTGTTTTTTCAATGCTAGTGTGTTCAACATGTGTTTTTTCTTGTAGAGACGTTTTATTTCATGCCTAATCCATTGTATTTGTGCTATTTTCTTTGCCTTTTTGGCTGCATATGTGTTTGTTTTTATTTTTATTTGAACGTAGTTTGGTATAATATCAAAATTTAAACAGGTTTTGTTGAACTTGATGTTATGTGCTGTATTCAAAAGTTTGAGTCTGACGTTCTTGTATTCACAGGCAAATTTCGCTTGACAGGCGTTTAACTTATTCATATTTTTTGCCTCCAGAATCGTTTTAGTAACTAATTTAACTAGGGTTACTTACCCGATACCGTCAACGATTCTAGTGATGTTTAGTAATTGCTGATTACTATAGTTTCTACCTCATTGGGTCATTATCAAATCATACAAGACGTCAGTTTCACAATCTCACTTCTGACTTGAAGTTTGAAGTCTACGTCGGCCAAACAGGCAGAAACTTTGAACGTTTGGCCGACGTAGAATTTCGGACAGTCAGAGCATTTGAACTTTGAAACTAGATTTAAAGAACACCTGCCTAAACCCAACCATAGCCAACAGAAATCAACTTTTGCTGAGCATCTAATTAAAAACAATCATAATGCCCATAGTTTCAGTGAAAATCTGGAAATAATACATAAATGCAAAAAAAAGCCAATTCCTTAACACATTAGAAGAACTGGAAATATACAAATCATACAAATACCATCCAAATGACACCCTTAACGAAAAATTAAACTACGGTTCCCATATATTATTCAATAGAATTATTGAGTTATCATCAGACAGGTCTTTAAACACAGGACAACAAAGAATTGGGGAGGGGTAGTGATAACCGATAACATGCAAACCAGTCAGTTCGGTATCGCAACGCCGGCCGGCAACAAGTTTTAATACGTGTTAAGTGTGCTAAATGTAATATTATATAGATGTGTATAAGTGTTAATGTGAATATGTGTTACAAGTCCACAGTTTTATCATTCCATTTAAATTACATACAATTGACAAACTTCAAGTCAGAAGTGAGATTGTGAAACTGACGTCTTGTATGATTTGATAATGACCCAATGAGGTCGAAACTATAGTAATCAGCAATTACTAAACATCACTAGAATCGTTGACGGTATCGGGTAAGTAACCCTAGTTAAATTAGTTACTAAAACGATTCTGGAGGCAAAAAATATGAATAAGTTAAACGCCTGTCAAGCGAAATTTGCCTGTGAATACAAGAACGTCAGACTCAAACTTTTGAATACAGCACATAACATCAAGTTCAACAAAACCTGTTTAAATTTTGATATTATACCAAACTACGTTCAAATAAAAATAAAAACAAACACATATGCAGCCAAAAAGGCAAAGAAAATAGCACAAATACAATGGATTAGGCATGAAATAAAACGTCTCTACAAGAAAAAACACATGTTGAACACACTAGCATTGAAAAAACACCTACAGTTAACAAATAGTTTACATCCATGTGAATATGATAAAAACGTTTAATTTCATTGAACACCAAGTAAACAAAAAGATATATGCAAAGATAAAGACACAAAACAAGAAAATCGATAGGCTATTAACACAACAGAAACGACAGGAGACTTTTCAGATTAACCACAAATTTTTTCCTAGGGTTATAAACTGCACGGATATAAATTTTAATGATGATGAACTTGCCTTACTAAATAAAGGTTTTATATACAACTTACCATTATTTAACACAAAACAAGGCATAGTTTCAGAAATATTAAACGCAGAGACAGCAATAAAATGGGTTAACTCAAGCAAAAGTAATACAGTGATTAGACACAAAATAGACCTCAGAATAAAAAAACACATAAAATACGGAAAGAATAAACTTAAGGACGTTTACAAGAAAGAAGCCAGAGTACTAAAAGGAATCAAAGATAAACTGTTAACCAACGACTGCATTCTCACTAAAACAGATAAAGGCCAATCAATTATTGTACTGCACACCAAAGATTATGTAGAGAAAGTAAACCGTTTTATCAGAGACAACAATATAGTAGAACTAGACAAGGACCCTACTAGTAAATACCAGACCACCATAAAACAGAGTTTGAACAAATGCCACAAATTGTTTAATGAAAATGAAATCAAACAACTTAAATTAATTGACCCTTGCGCACCAAAGCTCCATGGACTACCAAAGGCCCATAAGGATGGTATGCCCATTAGACCTTTAGTTGATTTTACTTCCGCTCCAGGCTACAAACTAGCTGGAAAACTAGATAAAATATTGAGAGAACATATTAAGATTGCTCCCAACTATAGCTTAAGAAATAGCCTAGATTTCGTTGAGAAAACCAAAATTTTGAGAGTAGATAACCATAAAACTATGGCTTCCCTAGACATAAAGAATCTATTTACAAATGTATCAGTGAAAGAAACATTAGACTTAGTTAAGAAAAACCTGATATCGAACTCTGACTTAGACTGCGACACCATTGAAGAACTGATTACACTCTTAAAACTAGTTTTAGACCAGAACTACTTCCGCTTCCAAGATAAATATTACAACCAAACAGATGGACTTGCCATGGGTTTCCCCCTCTCTAGCATACTGTCAGAAATATACCTTAACCACTTTGAATCGACATTCATCTTTTCAGATTCAAACAAACATGCCCCAAAAATAGACACCTATCACCGATATGTAGATGACACGTTCATTATCTACAATGGCAATAAAAGACAGTTGAACCTACTACTTAACCACCTCAACAGTACAAACACAAAAATAAAGTTCACTCTGGAAATTGAAAAAAACAATAGTATAAATTTTCTCGACACAACAGTAACAAAAGTGGACAACAAACTTGAATACAAAATTTACAGAAAACCGACATCTACTGACAGCACCATACATTACACCTCATATCACCCTAACTCCCATAAAATGGCCGCATACAACAGTATGATTCACAGACTACTAACCATGCCTTTATCAGAAGAAAATTACCAGAATGAAATAAAAATAATTAAGTACATCGCAGTAGCAAATGGATACCAAAGTTCAATAGTTGACAAACTAATAAAAAAACAGAAAAATAAAAAAGATAACCCTCACAACATCTCTTTGTATGCAGGTATTAAACCCAAATATGTACCCATTGAATATAACGACAAAATAAACTATAGCCTACAACGTGAATTAAAACCCCATGGCATTGTATTAGCTTACAGAACATCGAATAAATTAGGTAAACTGGTTAACCAGTCAAATAAAGAAAAAAAGCCTCTGTCAACATCTACTGGCGTGTACAAACTCAAATGCTCTGACTGTCCGAAATTCTACGTCGGCCAAACAGGCAGAAACTTTGAAACTAGATTTAAAGAACACCTGCCTAAACCCAACCATAGCCAACAGAAATCAACTTTTGCTGAGCATCTAATTAAAAACAATCATAATGCCCATAGTTTCAGTGAAAATCTGGAAATAATACATAAATGCAAAAAAAAGCCAATTCCTTAACACATTAGAAGAACTGGAAATATACAAATCATACAAATACCATCCAAATGACACCCTTAACGAAAAATTAAACTACGGTTCCCATATATTATTCAATAGAATTATTGAGTTATCATCAGACAGGTCTTTAAACACAGGACAACAAAGAATTGGGGAGGGGTAGTGATAACCGATAACATGCAAACCAGTCAGTTCGGTATCGCAACGCCGGCCGGCAACAAGTTTTAATACGTGTTAAGTGTGCTAAATGTAATAGTATATAGATGTGTATAAGTGTTAATGTGAATATGTGTTACAAGTCCACAGTTTTATCATTCCATTTAAATTACATACAATTGACAAACTTCAAGTCAGAAGTGAGATTGTGAAACTGACGTCTTGTATGATTTGATAATGACCCAATGAGGTCGAAACTATAGTAATCAGCAATTACTAAACATCACTAGAATCGTTGACGGTATCGGGTAAGTAACCCTAGTTAAATTAAAATCTTAAAACTACATAAACAAGCAGTTAGGATAATGTTAAACCTAAAACAAAGAGACTCTGTCAAAATTTTTTTTGCTCAGCTTCAAATTCCTACAGTTTTTGCTCTATATATTCTTACTACCACAGTAGCTGCAAGAGAGTCAGTGCAAGGCTCAGATCAAGTCTCTCAGCAATATAACACAAGAAATTCCAGGTAAAAAATATTACAAAAACATGACCTTGCATTTTACATCAAAAACCCAGTCTATATGGGACTAAAGTTTTATAAAAAATTACCAGACCACATAAAATCTGAACAAAAATCATTAAAATTTAAGAAAATCCTATCAACCTACCTGACAGAACTATCACTCTATTCACTGGAGGGATTTTCTCAATAAACATTTTTTTTATTCTTTCTTTAGTCTGTAAATACTGTTCCATATTCATGGTTAATGCTTCCATAAAAGTTATTAATGTCTTATTGACATCCATATGTATTAATTTAAAATAATTAGGACAGTATTGTCAATTTTGCTGCCTTAACATCTATTTGCGGCAATTAATAATTTAATATTATAAATGCTAGATTAAAGAACGATCAACTTATTGACACTATTCATGTATACTATGTATATGTTTTGTGAATAAAGACATTCTTATCTTATATTATCTTAGTATAGACCTGAAATAAATGCAACTGTTAATTTCAAATGTTGGTAAAAGTAGTTAATGTAACTAAGTTTTGAAACGGTTCAATTACTGATTCTTTGTGATCAGTTATCACGTTTTGTATGAATAGTTGTTAGTGATGGTTATTTGGAACAGCTTATTTGGTCGTGCCTTCTTTATAAATTACGAGAATACTTTTTGCCGTAATCGCTTTGGCCGTACGATCGAGACTGGTGTGCTTGAATCACGAATCTGAATACATCGCGAGAACATATCAGGTTATGAATACAATATTGATTATTTTTTAAAATACAGTTGTCTACATAAAATCATTATTTTTATAATCTATTATACAAATGGGACTTTTCTCTTGATTATAGCGTTCTACGCTCAAAGATATAGCACTTGACTCGATTTCTTCGAGTTTTTTTTAAATCTCGAGTCGATCTCGAGTTTTTAAAATCTGAAAAAAACTCAAATTTTGAGCTACTCGCACACCCCTACTATACAGTACAAATTGGTGCTAATGCCTATCGCCTGTATCCAGTGCCATCCCATCACATAATATTATAAAGCATATCATAAGCCTGTTAATAATAATAAGTGTGGTAGTCAATACCAACTGTACATGTATGAGTGGGCAGGTGGGTCAATACCAATATACGTGTATGGGTGGGCGAGTGGGTCAATACCACTGTACGTGTATGGGTGGACGGGTGGGTCAATACCACTGTACGTGTATGGGTAGGTGGGTGGGTCAATACCACTGTACATGTATGGGTGTGGGCGTGTGGGTTAATACCACTGTACATGTATGGGTGGGCGAGTGAGTACATACACCTCATGGCTTGGAGGTACACATTGCGAAGGAGACAGGTCTTTAATGAGACTTTCATCCTCAATACTGTACAAACTGTAATTAAAGAATTTTGAGCTGAATTTCTTTCACCGATTTCAATTTTAGAAGTTTTTATCTTCAGATGAAAGAACAACCTGACAGTTCAACAACAAGTAAACTCAAATTTAGGGCTTTATATTGTTGTACCATATAGACAGTTATTTTATGCAGTTTTGTAGAGGTTATTTTATGTACATATAATGTAGAGGAATATACATTTTTTTAAGGCGAAGTATAGTAAACCTTACATACACACTAAAGCCTTTCAGCAACTTAAAAATTACTTACCAAATAATTTTGAGCACGTTTCTTTAAGCACTTCTTGTAATTGTCTGATAAACCAGGGGGATATTGCTGGGACTCAAGGTAATTCTGTATTTCTAGGAAGTAGTCAAACCCTTCAGCTGGGTAAGTAGGTTCTGAAAGGCCCTCAATAATTCCAGCAGGAGCAGTATCAGTGTTTGGCTCAATAAGTGTGATATCGTCTATACCTGGTGCTGCTGCATGGAAGGAGGGAGATGGAGTGAGGATAGGAAGGGAAGGATTGTTCATGTATGGGTTTGTCAGGGTGGTGTTGGCAGGTGTGTAGTGGTGGATAGGGGCAGTGGTGATGTTCATTGGCTGATAGAGTGTCGGGTTGGACATTAGACTGGCGTGCTGCAGCTGTTGACTTGGCTCGTAGCTCACAGTCTGAAAACCAGCAAATTGATTGATATTAAAATTGTTTACGTCTGTATATATACTTGACTGGCTGTCATGATGTCACAACTGGTTTACACAAATGGAAATATTAACCTACCCAATTATAAGTGATACCTAGACATATTTTGGCATTCTTACTCCACTCTCCCCCCAACTCCTTGCTAATAAACTGAGATTTTTTTCTATCTGTCCTACAACAACTCCAAAACATAGTGGAACAATAATCATGCTTAATCCTTATAAGTGAGAGACATCGCCATAGTTAATATAATTTTTTAACTCCATCCCTAGACCCACTGAGGTCCTGAACTTGTATTCAAGTTTTTTTTAGATATTCATGTTTTAACAAAACTGAGATGTTGTGGAATTAAAGGTATTTTTGACTGCACACCTGAGAATACTGAAGCTGGGGGACAGGCTGGTGTTGACCGATGCACTGGATGGGTGTTGCCAGTTGAACAACCGGTGTTTCGTGGCTTGACATTGCAGCAGTGTAAATGCAACTATTTGCCTTTGACAAGTCACATGATGTATCTAGAAAAAAACAAACTGTATTAGGATACAAAGACCTAAGCTGCATTTCATTATGAGATTGTAAACCATCCTAAGATTGAGGCACTATAAAAGTTGTGTTGGCATTTCATAACTAAAAATCTATGTATTCATTATTAAGACACCGATCGTAGATTTGGGCAAATATGACGTGTGAATGAGTATAGTCATCGATACTTATGTTGACTATTAACATAGAGTAATTTATTACTAGCTCAAATAACTAGGGCAACTAAGGAACCTAAAGCTTAGTGTGGAATCTGAACCAATTAGTATTCGTTTGATTTTAAGTTTACTTACAAGCTTGTTACTCAGCTCTCTTGCGTACACAACATCCGGTCCCTGACCACCATCTAACATGGATACTCCAGACCTCTCTAGCAGGCATAGTGTTTATTTTGATGGTAACTTTCAAAAACACCGTGCTGGTATTGAGCATAATCTATTGCCTACAATCTCCACAGCCCTTTGTCCCCAAGTAGCTGTAATGTTCACTAGTATTGACATGTAATAAAATGCAACTATTGTATGAATCAAATACTGTGCTTGGCATATTCCCTCAAAAGACACATTTCTATAGTAAACTGGCTTGATATAATAATTTTAAAAACTCATCCATTGATACATACATCATCAACCATAACCAATGTGGGTTATGAAATATGCCTCGTTTATGTCCCTACATTTTCTGTTCAAATCTTGTGACTGATTTGCATGATTAATAGTATTAAGCATGAATTTAACCTAAAATTGCAACTTCAAATATGCAAATCAGGCCCATGCCTCCAACTACAGATCCAACCACTACTATTGGATTTTTTATTATAGACCCCTGACTGTATTTACAAAACAAATGCTAAAAGATATCTAATCACATATTTATGTTCAGTGTTTAATCTACTTTATAACAGTACCAAAGGTTTTTAATTTTAATTATACATGTTAAATATTATGCGAGTTACAACTTAAAAAATTCGGGGTTTCACTCAACTTTTTTAAACTAGTGTCTTTGAATTGTCATTTTAAAAAAAGTATTTGAGATTATTTTTTCTTGTTCACCAATTGTAACTAGTACTATTATGTGTAATATATTGAAATTTCACGTTGAAATAGTTAACCGTTACTACGATATTCATTTTTTCCAGGCTCCTTGCATTTCATGTTCGACTACAGAAATAATCTGTTCACTGAAATAAAGTGACCTACTGACTGAACTCAATACACTAAGAATGGCCATAATAAACCTTTGAAGTATTTTTAATTACAGTTTTAAGTTAAAAATGTTATGGCTCGCCGGCTGGCATGACCAGCGGAGGCTGTACAGTCTGTTTGTAGTGGATCCATTTTTGTCGAGCATCAAAGCTGTTTTATATTGTTTTAGGTACAAAGCAAAAGTGCATAATTAATTGCTTCTTATGTTATCGATTACAGATATCCAATTTTGTAGGTTTGTTCATTAAAAACTGAACCTTTATTACCAGATAGCCTTTATTAAACTAAGCAGTCCTTGTTTGAGTGTATCGTTCCAAATAACATTTAGGCAATTTTTGTTGTTAATCGATTTACTTCAAATGTGCATTTCAATTTAAAGTGTTGTGGTTGCTTAAAAAATTGCTTGACAAAATAATAAATTATTCTGGAAAGATATTAAATTAATTCGGTTATCCGTCACTTGATTGCAAACTGAATGCGATCGAACTGATGTGGGCATATATTAAAATTGAAGTCACAAAATCTAATAGGACATTTCAAGTTAATAAAGTTTTTCAAATGGCATCAGATTTAAAGGACAAAACTTTTGAAATTCTTTGGTAAACTTATGTGAATCATGAAGAAGTCTACTTCCACAAAAATGAAAATATAGTAGACATAGCAATCAGGCTTTAATAATTAATTTAAACGACTGAATCAGATTCGTCATGATGGTGATAGGACCAACAATGTCATATGTGATAGTTCTGATAGTTCTGATAAGTAAGCAACGTCAAACTAAAGTAAACCATCATGCAATTTTAAATATATATATATATATACATACATAGATACTACAGTTTATAAATAATAGGTTATGCATCTGATTTTAACTTGTAAGCTCCGAAGTAGAACCATTTAATTATTTGCCATCATAGCAACAATGAAGTGCAGTGTTCCATTGTTGTTGGAAATAGGCTGACTATCGCCGATAACAAGCATCCCGCACCACATCCAAAACATTTTTAATTGTTTTCGTGATTTACAATTTTTTAAAGTTCTATTACCTTTGACAACTTTATCTCAAATTTGCTAGTGAGAAATAGAATCGATAGAAAAAAACCAGATTTTAAAAATCTTTTTAGTACAAAAATAACAACATCTACGAAAAAAATTAATAACGTAGTAACGATTTATTATTTCATCATGAAATTTCAGTATTCTACAATTGGTGAATCAGAAAAAAAATAATCTCGTACACTTTTTTTGATGATAGTTCAAAGTCGCTAATTTTAAAAATATGTTTTTTCAGTTGTAACTCACATACATATTAACACGTAGAATAAAAATTAAAAACCTTTGGTACTGTTACAAAGTAGATTAAGGACTGAACATAAATATGTGATTAGATAGTTTTTAGCATTTGTTTTGTAAATACAGTAGCGCCATCAGGGGTCTATAATAAAAAATCGTGATTCAGCTCAAAAATAGTTTTTCTGTCATATCTCAAGCAATAATTGTCATAGATAAAAATAGTTTAACCTTTTGCACTCCATTTATTTTTCTGCATGGTGCCCTGACAGATCCATTTAATTTTTTCCATCTGTGCATGTTTCTTCTATATAGTTAAATGTAAGCAGGTAGTAAGAGTTATGTACCAAATTATTCAGTATATTTCACCGAATTCACCTATATTCCTGCCGGAGTGACAGCCGGTAGTGGACATTGATTTAACGCAAATTACAATTTTTTTTGAGAGAGTTAGGATAAGTTAGGTTATGTTTGGTTGTCAGTAAAAAATGCATTTTTCGAGCTGAAAAAATAATTTTACTACAAAACCAGTTATATATTTATGTTCAGCATAAAAAACACGAGAAGTGAAAAAAAAATTATCAAAATATAAAGATCTTTAAAAAAAACTAGTTTTTCGATTTTTCGGTAAAAACAAGTTTTCCACGGATGAAATCGAACTCCTCAAGAGATATAAACTCATATTTCACCACTTTTTCAACATAAAATTCTATTTTCAGAGGTGGCAAGAAAGTGCATAATTACCGACTTTTTTATCACTAGTGGGTAGAATCAGGCTTATATTTTATGAGAATACACTTTTTATTCTGCGGAAATAACGTTTAAGAGAAAAAAAGAAAATTGTACATTTTTAAAAATGTAATTTTTTTATTTATCTCCGTTATTTTTCGTGATTTTTTCATGTTTATGGTGTAGTTTTTGTGCTGAACACAAATATGAAAACTATTTTGATCGATGACAATTATTACTCGAGATATTACGAAAAAACTACGTTTGCGATATGCACATTAATAGAAGCTGACTGGCCACCAAAAAGAAATTTGCACATATTAATGCCGGAGTGACTGCCAGTAGGCCGTCACGAAGGCCACGCACCCGAATTTAATGCAAATTATGAATTTTTGTTGAGTATTAGAAGATTAGGATAAGTAATGTTTGTTTAGGTAAGTAAAATGTGCATTTTTCTGACTGAAACATTAATTTTATTGAACAACCAATTATATATTCTTGTTCATCATAAAAACCAAGTAAAATGAAAAATAATTTTTGAAAAATTACAATTTTTTAAAAAGTTGGTTTTATTTTTTTACTATCACATAAAAAAGTTTATCAATTTTTCTGTAAACGAGTTTCCTGCAGTTAACCTCATAGTTTACCACTTTTTCAACAAGAAATCGATTTTAGAGGCGTCTAGAAAGTGCATAATTACCGGAGTCATTTCAAAAATATTGTAGATACTTTCTGTGTTTTCCGCAGAATAAATCTTTTGTGAAAATATGGTCTTTTTTCCCACCTCAAAGTAGTCCTATTCAAATGTTGTTAAATGAGTGGAAACTGCATAAATACCTGCAGTTGTAAACAATTTTCATAAGTCCTTCTTGTTAAGCCCAGAAAGGCATCAGAAGGCAAAGGTGTCCTTTGACACGATATGAGCTAGGTCCACATTATATGAAAGTAATTACGCCTACTATTCTATGTCTAGTCCTAACTTACCTGATGTAATACAGTTTTCCAAGTTCATAACCAGAAGGCCATGCTCACTCTGAACTTCCATTTCTATTTCTTCTGAACCCAGAACTTTTATTAAATGCTACTGACAAAATTGAATCCTAGCAGTTCTAAATTTGTTTTCTAAACAAACACATTCCGCACAGGCATACGACTTTTGGAATTCAACCACTGTAAATAAAAAAATAAAGATGTATTTGTTGAAAACCAATTAGGTTAAGAACAAATTTTCATATGCAAACTAATTTTACAGAACAATAAAATCCTTAACAGCAACAATTTACAGCCAGAGTACTTGACAGTGTAACTATTAATTTATTTGTTTTTTACACAATCGCTTTCTCATTATTGTTATATATATATTACAAAATATAAAAGAATGACTGGGTCTTTGTCAAAACTGCATTATTAAATTCATACAAACAACAACATCCAATTCCTACGACCAACATTACAAATTAATCAGGAGGAATAAACATAACAGACTAATTTTACTCCAGATGGACAAAATTCATTTGATAAAATTGAAAACTAAACAACTGTCCTGAACCTAAACTCACTCACATACTTCAGTATTTTTTTTTTTTTTTTATTACTATTATTTTTCATATAAATATAATCATTATAGATAAAAATAAAAATAGATCAGTGGAGAAAATATTTTTTTTACGAGACAATTGGAACAAATGGTAATGGTATTGCCGATAGCATTTCTTTGCAGACTAAAAAACTATTTTTTATAGTGCCACCCATAGATCAACTTGTTCTGTGGTACTACCATCATTGATTTTACTATACATAGATGGTAAAATTGATTGATAAACATTGATTTTACTATACACTTTATATAGTAAAATCAATGCTACCATAGACCTTCTATTATACCAGACAGTCCCATCATACGGGCGATCTGGTCGTAGTTCTGGTTCAACGTGTCGGCTCGGCTCGGCTAGTTGTCAGTAGAGATGGGCGTTATTTAACGTAATAGGAAAAATAATATGATTACTTCTTCGCACCCTATTACCAAGTAACAGGATTACTGGTTTTACCGTTTTACCCTATTAATTTTGTAACGTAGTCGACAAAGCTGCAGCCACTAGCTCTCAATGTAGTGCCTGAACGTTGTGAACAGAACAAATAATAGGAAAGATAATATGATTCCGCTCTCGATTGTTGGTTTTACCCTATTAATTTTGTAACGCAGTCGACAGAGCTGCAGCCACCATTTTATATAGTAAAATAGGAATGGGAAATGTAGTTCATCAGACTTAGTTAGTTCACTCCTTAGTTATAATGACTCGGAACTAGTTCCGCGGAGTCGTTCCAACTCCGAACGTCGTTCCAACTCCGAACGTCGTTCCAGTTCAACATGGAGCGAAGCTCTAGTGAGTCGCTCCGAGTGGATGCGCGCGCATCTCGTACTTCACTCCTTTGTTTTGATCGTTCCAACAACTCCGGAACTATGTTAGTTCCATGGAGTGGGGAACTAACATCAGAGATACGTCGACACTGCAGCCGCTCTGACAGTGGTTGCGCGCGCATCTCGTTCTCACTCCTTTCTGTTGGTAGTTCCAAAAAGATAGAAATCCAGTCTATTATTGCATTGTTTTAGGTTATATCCAGCTAACAATTTGAATTGTGTATTTTATTTAATTATTTTACAAAGAAAAATTATGGATGTCTGAGGAATTTTCCAGCAGAAAGTAAAGTATTGTATATTTTATATGCGTATATTTATGACATATAATACTCATTTATTCTAGTTCCGAAATGAACTAGTTCCGCACTAGCACTCGGAGTTGGAGTTGTAACTCCTTAACCGGAGTAGTTCCTTTATTGTCGTTCACTCCGGAGTTACCCATCTCTATAGTAAAATCAATGGTACTACTAACAAACATTTCAGCTTACTTTTATTTACTAGTTTTTATATTTTTGTGCACTTTTTAAAGTGAAATAAATGTTAGTGATAAACCTATTTAGTGATAAAAAAGGTAATTTTTTACGAATTTTGTGATGATTTATTAAAATTTGCTGTCTTAGAGGTTTAGAAGGTTAAGTTTAAAATCTATCAATTTAAACTGAACCTTATTGGAGTTAAGGCAAATTAAATTACTAAACAAATTAAATTACTAAACAATTAAAATTAAATTACTAAAGGCAAATTAAATTACAGTGGAACCTCGATACCACGAATCTCAAGGGAATTGAAAAATATTCGTCTTATCGAGGTATTCGCGATAACGAGGTTCGTGTTAGCGAGGTTCAAATGAGTGACATTCGTGTTATAGAGGTTAGCATTTTATACGGCGACGGGTTGAAATGTAATTCCATATAAAACATACGTAAAATACATACATCGTACTGTACATTGTAATTTACAAATTAATGACAGATACAATTAATACATAGGAATATAAATAGCCAGCACAATAAAAAGTAAAAGGCCAAATGAGTATGACTTAGTAAATTACATAACCTAATCAACATTTTGAAATACAGTACTGGTAGTAATTTAGTAAACATAAACAAAGAGTAACATACGAAATTGTACTGTAGTATTGTACTACACTGTACTAAATAATACACCATTGGACACGCCCGCCATATTCACTAATCACTGACACAACACTACGTACAAAGAGAGGCTAAACTGAAGTCAATCGGAACTGACAGTGACAGTACAGTCTCATGCCACTGCAGTGGCGCGACAGACGGAAGTTAGTTTTCATGTCTTGACATGAATGAATTGGAAATATAAATACGTCTTATTGCGGTTCCACCCGTGGGAATTCGTCTTATAAAGGTCAGATTCATGTTATAGAGGTTTTTGGCTGTTGAAATTCGTGTTATAGAGGTTTCTCCTGGTCTTGGAAAGTGGAATAAAATTCATCTTATCGAGGTAGTTATATTCAAATATTCGTGTTATAAAGGTACTTTTAACATTGAATGTTATGGGCAATTCAAGGGGATTTTTTAAATATATGTGGTATTGAGGTTTTCGTGCTATCGAGGTTCGTGCTATCAAGGTTGTACTGTACTAACAAAGTGGAGAAAAATAAATTTTAACATGCAATCATCGAGTATAAGATGATTTGCACATTACTTATACAAAGTATAGAAACTGACTTTATTACTTAAAGTTATAATAATTATCAGTGTCAACTTTACACTTCGGTTGACGACAGAGAGTTTGAGAGGAAATGTATAATGTGACAGGCGTGGCAAGGGGCTTTGATACTAAAACCACGAAAACTACTGACGACGTAACAATTAATTTGATTTACTGAAATACGAATGTCTATTGTCTACTGAAGGAACACGGCGCGCGACCGTGCAACCATCTAGGAGCGACGCATAGTACTTCTCACGAGTGCAGCCAACCAGAGCTCCTAGCGGCGCGCTAATATACTACGTCGGCATTCGATATGGTTTTCAATCACTCAGAAACTGAAAAGTGATAACCTTCACTCAGTGAAAGGCTCTTTCCAGTCTTTCCTTGCTTCAGTTGCTTCTTATTAAGAGTTTAAATTGAAGTGAAGAACATACGCCTCTGAACAATAGTGATTACTTTCATTCACTGAAAGGCTCTTTCTTTGCTCTCGAACTAGAGTTAATTAAATTTAAAGTGAAATGAAGAATATATGCCCCTGAACAATTAATTAGTGAAGGTCTAAGGACACATAAGACAAAACCACATTATAATATAGACAGTAGCAAAGCGCTAGTGTTCGTAGTGGTCATGTAATAGACTTGTATTAATTAAGCCTTACAACATCACTTTTGACATAAACAACAAAAACGTGTGCTACAAAACCTATTTCACAGCTGTTTTGATGATCTACAGTACAGTTTATTTCTATTTATGTCCGTAATTTTTTAAAATAGTTTAGTATAATATTGTTTCTTAAGACCTACTGGTGCTAGTGTCATGCACTAGAGTTGTGGAAAAGATACGTAGATGCGAAACATGGCTAAATTTAGCCATGTTCCAGTTCGAGGATTAATATATTGTTAATGTTACAATTTGAATGACTGTCTATTAATACTAGCGATTGTTGATGACCGATAGCATCGGGAATATCGATTGTACTCTACTATCGACAATAGGCCATCCCTACAGCTTTTTCTAATCAAATTTTATTATTAAAAAAGTATTTTGATTCTTATAGTAGTCCCGAGGAACAAACATACGTCACACCACGTACTAGTTGCAGTAAAAATAAAATACTGGATACAAGAGGGTTCAAGTAAATGGCATGTAACCAGCCAGCTATACTGGATATGACAGTTGACGAGCATGACTGCGCAGTTTCTTACAAGAGCTGTAAAGCAAATTACAGATAGCCAGTAACACTGGATTCAAGAGCTGATGGATAGAACCATTGATTTTACTATATAAATAGTAAAATATAGTAAAATTATCTTATACTATATAAATCTATGTATAGAAAAATCAATGATAGAACACAGACAAATTTTCCAAGGATGCATGGGTTTAATAAAAGTCTACTTCATGACCACTAGGAGCGCTAGCGTCGAACCGGTCGAATTTTCTCAAGAGAAAGCTTTGCTACTGTCTATATTATACTGTGGTATTACCTTAACTTGTTACTCAGGGATATATGCCAGGCTGATGCTCGCCAATCAAGATTTTCAGACAAACCAATATCTAAAAATTAGAAGCCTTACAGTGAAGAGAGTAAAATTAGTGTGAGCGGCACCACACTGATAGGCCAATAAATTGTTTTATGTTGGGCCTATTAAATATTTTCACACGATAATTAAATTTGCCTGTGTTTATATATTAATACAAGTACATTAAGTAGCCGAGAGTTGTAAGTAATTTTCTTTTGAATAGCATAAACATTTTTAATTATTAACATTTAATATACAAACTAGAGAAGAAAATTATTTAAAACTTTATTTGACTGAAAACGGAAAAGGAATATAGATAGTTTTAGTTGATTATATAGTTATTAGTAAATAATTAATCATCTCAAATTGGACATATACTGCACCCTACTTACAATATAGTAACCACGAGACGCCATGTTAGAGACAATTGAGCTACTGGTGGACACTCAAACGTACTACAGGCAGACCTATTTACTTAAGTACTAATTACCGTTAACAGACATTTCACTGTTTATGGCAAAATAACTGTAACATAGGTTAAACGTGATGTAAAATCTGCATGAATCATAATAATCATGTTATATAATAAGAATTATTAATTAAAACATTTTTAACCAGTACAATTTAGTCAAACTAAAAAATCTTAGGATTTCATCATAGACTTTGTACAACTGGTCTTCAAAGTTAGGTCTACACAATTACCATGTCATTGTATTTCCATGTTTTGATTTAATTAAGGAAAATATTTTTCACTACACTACTATGAGTTTAGCTGTTTTCGTTATGTGTTTACAACCTGCGAAACATCATATTTTCAACAGCTGTCTATTGTTTACTACCGAAAGTAACATTGTTTACAACCGAAAATTTTCCACAGTCAACAACACCTGTTTTTATTCCGTAGTGTAGTGAAAAGTATCATTCAAAACTCGAGTGAAAGTGTTTTGTATGTTCTTGACCATTCGAAGTGCTCGACAAGTCTCGCACTTCAAACATATGGTCTCGAACATGCAAAACCCCACTTTCCACTCTTGTTATGAAATATACTATATTTTGTTTGATAAAATCAAACATTAATTGAGGACTATTAATGTAACTTGTGAAACGATACAAATTTTTCCAATAATTCAAATTGGGGCATTCTACATTCAAAATATATGATTACCTACACACAGCTGCACCATCTAATAGTTATGTGGTAAATTTACCTGTTCTGACATGTTGATTGAAGGTTGAAACTGAGAATAGCCCACAGGGAGATGTTCAACAAGAAGTACAGGTGAGGACTTGTAGCAAGCTTATTCCTAGAGCAACCCCATGTCTCACAACCACTTTACCCTGGAGAGGTTGCAATATCAGAATGCAATAGGGATGTGCCAACCTGCTACTTTTGCTTAACTGATGTAACAGTTCAATTTGCCAGCGCTTATCAGTTTAAATTAACTGATGCAAAGTAACAGGAAGTCAGGCATTTAGTTACTGTTGAAACTAACCGCATCAGTTCAAACGATTTAGTAAGTTGTCTTGAGTATTCACTGAATGACAAATACAAACTGATTTATATAAGACTCGCATCAGTTTTCATATTTCAACAGGAAATCAACCGACTGTTGTGTTGTCTGATACAAATAGGAGCAGACCAGGCTAGCAGTTCTGTTGAATCAGAATATCCATTTCGTGTTGCATCAGGTGGTCTTGCACATCAGTTAATTTTCACATTAGTTAAATTGAATCAACTGATGCGGTTACTATCAGTCATCCCTAGAATGCAGTGAAAATATGACCAACACTACGTGGTTCGGATTCTACATAAAGCTGTAACTCCCTTAGTTTCCTAGGCTAAATAAATTGCCCTTTCTGAGGAAAAGTTGAACTGAGTTAGTAACCGGACTACAACACAGGTCATCCGCACTCATGTAATCATTCATAGTCTTAAAATACGCACCACTGGGTATCGGCATCGATTTTAAACACAAATAGATTTCCCATCCAATGTTAAATTTGGAGTCTCAAAATATCAGCTGTTTTTGTGGTCTATTGTGGAGCGCTAGTGTCATCGTCATCCCATGTAAATGTAATGCAGTTTAAACCAGCTGTGGTTGCGGGCCACACAAACTAACAAAATTACTGCCACAAATATTCCTATTAGATGATTTATCTATTGTAGGTTTATATAATCAATGGTATTGGCGTCTTGTATCAGGAATCTAATATATATAACTGAATATCTTAATGTACTGTAAATGACTTGACTGAATCTACTTTCAATACATATATGTTGTAATGTTTATGGAAATTATCTTTGTCAAATAGTTACTATAAATGTTTGGATTTAACCCGCTTTGTATTTTGCATAATCACATTTCTGCTGGGCTTATGTCACAGCAGGGATTAGGGTGGGAAAGTAAAGTTATGCTAAGATAAATGTAATATATTGTGGTAAGGATGTGGATTGCGCTAAGGATGTGTACATATGTTATTCATAAGGTTGTATTAACATTTTGAAGTGAATATGTTACAATCCAACAACTGGTGTAAAATAAAATTGTCAATACTACATTAAACAAACCATAACAGTGCATGTATACAGCATAAGCATTTAATTGGAAAAATCTCTCCTGTTAAAACGTTCTTTATAGTATAAAAACCATATTAAAGTGTATTTTGATTTTTATAGCTAATTAACAACTCCATATTGTTCTTTTGTTCTTTCTGTAATTTGGAATATTTTTTAAATCTGATGTGCTCCAAATTCCAATCTTCCTGGATTATAGATGAATCTTGTGCTGAAAATGCATTCCTGTGGTGACTCACGCCCTGTTACTTGCGGCTGTGGGGTAGTTGAACGGTGGAACAATACAAATACTTAGGTATAATCAACGATAAAAAATTAAGTTGGAGTTGACATGTTCAATCCATTAAACAGAAATTAAGGAAAATGCGTTATGCCTTTGCTCAACTTAGTTACGTGTTGACCGTTGAAGACTGCAGGACAATTTACGATATTTTGCTTACGTGTAGTTGGTATATCAAATAATCAATGTTATCCCTATAATCTACTCTTTACAATTTTTCCAGTAATAAATATGAGACAAATTTTTAATAAAACATTTTAATAATATTAATGGTTTTTACCTTATTACAACATAATTACGCTACTAGGAACCATGGTCTATTGAGAATTCAAATTCCATTAGTAACTTTCAGATTCCTAGAATATAATTATTTTCACATTGCCCATAGGCTGTATTTGAATTTACCTCCCGAAACATTACAAGCCGAGGACAGGGGTGCTGCTGTCTCCGGTGTAGAGTGAGTGACCGGCTTTTGAAAATTGGTTGGGAAAGTGCGGAAGCTTTAGTTATATCTCAGTATGCATAACAATAGAACATTTAGTGACTAACGTCCTTTTGTATGTGTAGTGAGCCTGTCTTATACATATAAATACATTACAATACAATACAGAAATTATATACCATACAGACCAGCAAAACCACTTTATTAAATTATTTTTCTAGTTAAATGGATGTTCTGGTGAATGTAACAATTTTGGAAAATTTTTAGTTTCAAGGAATGTTATTGTTAAATTTGTAAGTTTTTCCATACAAATGTCGCTTTTATCTTATACACTTAAGTTTACATTTACTATAGTTTTCAGTTACATAACAAGTTAACCCTATATAGGCCCATACAAAACTTGCTAATGGCCAGGGGGTTTTTAGTCGGTTTTGCAGGCTCGCACATAAACATTCATAAATTACTAAAATTCCATCATAACCCTATCATGTTGTATATCATTTTATTTAGCAATAACTGAGGATTCCATTGGTATGTAATATAAAATATAATATACATGTAGAAAAAAATTACGGGCAAACAAATTCGAAAAATGTGCGAATTGAAAATGTAAATTTCAAAAGCATGGTCCATGAAAAAATATAAATAATTTTTTTCTCTAATAACAATACATGTATAAAAGTTTTATAATCTATTTCTTTACATAGAAATATCAAAGGTTTTGTAATTCTCTCAAATAATACTGAAATATTTGGTAAATAATCTGTACACCTCAATTTGTCAAAAACTGACATAAATATTTCAATGACCATAAAAAAATTGAAATGTAATATAATACCAATATATTACATAATAATCTGTATAATATAAGCCAAATAAAAAGAAAGTATGCAGGGTTTGATATAAAATCTCAACCAAAAAAATAAAAAAAATAATAAGTTTAGGAATAAAGTATGAGCGTTGGAAAATTTCTAAAAATTCTGCATTTTCAAAGACGTCTAAAAAATATAAAACAATTAGTAATACAAATTTCAAAATATACAAAAAGTAGACAATTTATTCTAGTTTTATAATATATAGATTATTTGGTGTTTTATCAAAATTTGTTGAAAAAGTGTGTTCTTATTCGCAAAATGGTAACATTTTTTAATCGGCATTTTTCAGTCTAGGCTATTGGCATGGACTAAAAAAGAAATATAAAATATGCCTAGTGCATTTATAATGTTCAGTGATGAGTAAAATGTTCAAAATAGGCCTAGATATTATGTATTGATGTTAGAAGTTATAAATTGATTTGTATCTGAAGTTTGAAGAAATTACAGTATGATGAACAGAAATAAATAAAATATATTATATTTACTAGCCTACACAATTTCACAATCCACTAGAACACTCCACAACACTTCACTTTCATTATATTATAACAATAATATGAATAAAAGGTACTAATAACATGAAAACAGAACAGTAAACACTTCAACAATGGCGGGATGACGAGTAAACAAACAGACGTATTCACAAAGTGACAGCTGAGCTGAGCACATACAAAGACAAGAATGAGACCTTTTCATTGGACTAACTAACTGTCAAAATAGCATCTTACTGTTTTCCGGTAAGAATATAATTGTTCACAATTTATTCCCAAATATAATGGTATAAAATAAAAATCTAATAACCTACAATTAAATAAAATATCTACAAAAATGCCAAAGTATGTTTTTTGACATATTTCTGCTTGTAAATTGTACTTTTAGAAATAAATTCACAACAACTAAACGAGTCAAGTTAGAGAAAAACTTACAATTGCACACTTGTAGTTGACATTTTTTTCTATCCACAGGTGGGATTGGAATCATGATACCACTTTCCTACATTTCGTAGTGAATTTTTGAAAATGACGTATTTTGGTCGTCTGCCGACCTTCATCACAGTTGTCATTGAATGTTTACAACTTATGTCATTTGTTTTATTTGTTTGTACGTAAATAATTTGAGCTTATACATGTTTTATATATGAAATAAAACCACTGGAACGTCCTCTTTTGAATGGTGTGGTTAGTTTTGCAATTCGAGTACGAGAACAGGTGACAAAACTGCTGCGTGCGGAGATATACACGATCGACTATAAAATAGTCGCTTGGCCATTATATGGCCGTACACATCGACTACTTAATAGTCGCTTGGCCCAGATAGGGTTAAGGATCAATTTTATATATTAATTAAGGTATGTTTATTTTTTAAGTAATTCTTTACTGATACAACTGGACATATGTCTATGCGAAAATGTATTCATTATTTTTTCTGTTAATTTGAGATTTTTCTTTTTTAGAATAAATATGCTTTGAATATGAAAACATATTATGTATAACCTATAAACAACTAATATGAGTACTTTATTACCACAGTCGTTACTGTATATAATATATATAACTGTATAAATATATATATATATATATTTTTTTTATGTCAAACGTGATGTTGTGAGGCTTAATTAATGTAAGTCTACTACATAACCACTTCGAGCGCTTATTGATCAATTAATTGTTTTATGATCACGCATCATGTAGTACACTATAGTTAATTAGGCTTTGGTAAAATTTATTTCACTAATAATTTTATGATGCAAAAATGGAACTTACTTTTAGAATGGAAATTATAAATATGAAATGATTTTCATACAATGAATGCTACAATAAGAACAGAAACATAATAATTTAGTTTCATACAATAATAATCACCCGATTATTACTATGGTTACGTTTTTCTCAAGAGTAAGCTTTGTTACTGTCTATATTATAATGTGGTTTTGTCTTATGTGTCCTTAACAATTAATTGTACAGGCATATATGTTCTTCACTTCACTTTGATTGTAATCGTTCTAATTAACGAGAAAGTGGAGAATGAGCCTTTCAGAGAGTGAAGGTAATCACTACACTGATTGGCTGTCAAAAATTTGTTAATAAACTACATTGCACTCAGATAAGTTTATTTTTCAATTGTTTTGCCCCTGTTTATATTTCATTAAAAATAACTAAAATAGCCGAGAGTCGTAAGTAGTTTTCTTATTAATAGCATAAATTCGTTGTATTATAAAATATTTATTGAAATAGAAGAAGACATAATTTTTTACTTTATTTTACTAAAAACGTTAAAGGAATATAGACAGTTGTAGTTCATTATACAGCCATTAATAGATAATTAATCATCTCAACTTGGATATATACTGCACCTTAGTGGCAATATTGTAAACCACTACTAAGTAGACGCCATGTTAGAGACAACTGCGCTACTGGTGGACACTACAAGAAAACCTTTGTACTTGTACTAAATACCGTAACAATTGTTAGACTGATTAAGGTGAAATTGCTCTATCTTAAACCTAATACAGCTTAGTCAAACTATTAAAGTGAATAATATTTAAAAGTAAGCTTTTCCTCTGTGTATATTATACAGTGGTTTTATCTTATCGTCCTTAAATAATTGCTCAGGGACTTATGCTGAACACTTCACTTTAATTTAATTTGAAATAACAATGATTTAAGAGTAGTGATGGGCACTATCGACTGAAAACTATCGAAAAGTTCGTATCAGTCGAATGTTCTTAAAAGTAGTCGAATGAAAAAAGTCGTGACCACATGATCCCAATGTAACCAATGAGAATGAGCGCCGAACTGCGGGACACTATGCAAACAGTCATTGGAAATAATCGAGAGCAACCGAAAATACCCGAAGAGTTGTAAAGGTTGTAACTATTTTTATTTGTCTTGTCATGAATGGATAAAAAATTATAAGAATTACGCGCTTATTGATCAATTAATTGTTTTATGATCACGCATCTTGTAGTACACTATAGTTAATTAGGCTTTGGTCAAATTTATTTCACTAATAATTTTATGATGCAAAAAATGGAACTTACTTTTAGAATGGAAATTATTAATATGAAATGATTTTCATACAATGAATAATTAGTTTCATACAATAATAATCGCCCGATTATTACTATAGTTTTTTGTCACGGACTACAATAATGAACATTTTATCTGTAGTTAATTAGGCCTATATTTAATATATCCATGTATCATAGTAAACACATTTAACAAAATAGTTGGTAATTTCAAAGCTGTTTTGATATTCAATAACAAGTAGCAAATGACAGATTTTTAAAATGAATGAAGCAGTTGCGCTTGAACGAATGTAACAGTCAGTATACGTTGCTTGACTTGTTTGTTACGGCGATAGTTAGTTCCCCTCTCCATACAAAAGTAGTAAATAGTGATTTCCTAATATCGTATTGACGGTCGCGAGTCAGTTTCAATCGACAATACCAATCCAATGAATACAAACTCTATAAGAAGCCCAGGTCAAATGGTGAAAAGTCTGTCAAAAAGTTTGAATGTCGCGCGCTATTACACCGTACTTGAGCAACAGGCCGCAAGGCAGCGCTGGCAGTGCCTTTTCTGTGCAGCTCGAGTGCGAGAGAGCGCGAACGAGAAGAGAGGAGTGCGCTGCGTTGCCAAATTGAACAGTGCATGCGATACGCCCTGTTGCCGTCCTTCCCCGAGCCCTGGCCAGAGAAGGAGTACGATTGATCATCAATGCACGTTTGGAACCAACTTATACATACTGACGACTAAACACTTTTTACAAATACAACAATATTATACCTACCAGAAAATACGTTTAATAAAAACAAATATGAAATGTCATACTGACGACTAAACACTTTTTATAAATACAATAATATTATACCCACGGTAACTAGAATAATACGGTAGGGATCACGCGCATGATGCGCGGTAAATCTTGATGTCAATGACGTCACACAGTCATATCAGTTGGTTCATCGGTTAAACTAAATGTAGTAATAATCAGTAACTGTTTTTCTTAAATCACTGTTTTCATTAACGACTAGACTTTAATCGGTTAATAACTATTACTAAAACACTAAAAATACTTATAATAATACTATTTTATATTATTATTACTGAAATTTGGCCAAATTAAATAAAAATAGAACATTTTCAGACAAAAGAACTGTTTTTTTTTAAAAAAAAAAAGGCAATATAACTGTAATAATTCAAGACAAAATTATATTTATTATGCTCAATATAAACAGCTGTTTCAATACTTGACAGTTGTTATTTATTGATACATTTCCAAATAAAAACTAAACGACCATATTTTAATTGGATTAATTGGACAAGGCGATGGAGCCACCTTTTAATATCAACCAACCGTTAAACAAACATCAATACAATATACTCATTAATAATATTATCGTTGAAAGTATTTGTATAACATTAATAATAGATAATAACGGGTATTATGTTTGTGGTTAATGAAATACAGTGATTTAAGAAAAGCAGTTACTGATTATTACTACATTTAGTTTAACCGATGAACCAGCTGATATGTCTGTGTGACGTCATTGACACCAAGATTTACCGCGCATC
>JAQJVL010000237.1:710954-761094 GCA_035578905.1 Stictocephala bisonia
TTTTAAAACTTTAGTTTCAAATAAAAATGTTACATATATTACATTTTCCATATAATTTTCTTAAATATTTTTATTTCCAAATAATAATTTCAATATCTTTTTCTAGTTTCAATTTTACGATAATAATTGTATATTATCAAAACCTAAACAGATGAATATTAATCAAATTAATATATATATATATATATATATATATATATATATATATATATATATATATATATATACACACACACATACATATATCACTTCTTCATAAAATATAGTTATTTTTTTAAACAATTATCAAATTTTTGTTTTTTTATGTAATTCACAAATACTGTATGAAAAAATTGAATATAATAAAAATATTTGTTTTGATTAAAGGGTAAGTAGTATGAAAGAACTTTTTGTCCTAAATAACTGACAGAAAAATTGCCTCTTTTGTAGCATTATTGCATGAACAAATACCTTTGGAATGTTCAAGAACAGTTAAGACATTTGCTTTTGCCAAAATAGAATACCATTTCAAATTCGCATTCGCTCAAAAACACTCACCACAAAAACTAGATATAAAATTTGTTTCAAAACATCAAATAAACATAATCTACGATACACTATAATATAAATACAACAATAATACAATTCAATATACACATCATGGTAAAGCTTTGATGGCAAACTTGGTTTTATAAAATACAAATAAAAAAATGTGCTTGTTAATATCTACAATACCTACGTAACTATTTGGTCAAAGGGAATATGATTTATAGACATATAACTATTGTGGACCTTTCTCAACTCTATAAATATGTAATGCTTATTTTGTTTGTATTTATGGACTCTTAATATATTATGATGGTATAAAAATTGTAAATTTATATCTCTTCTTGATACAAAACTACAAATCTTATAAAAAACTGAAATCTTAGTTTTATTCTGTACTCATATATTTCAGTATATTTAATCTGATAGCAAATGTATTGAACATATATTTTTATTATTAACCTGTTTTTTCTCTTTTCATAAAAATAACAACAACCATTATGAATTTTCCACAAATATCGTCATCAGAATGATCCACAAACTAATATTCTCTATATAACAATCAATCTAAAAATGTATTAAAAAACATCATCAAAACTGACCAGAATAAATATTTAAATTTTGGAACTTGTTTATGATCATTTTTATGTACCCAAAATATAATTTATAGTTTAGTATAAATTAGGTGGAATCTTAGTTTCAAACACTAGCTGTATTCGAAATGAGTGCATTTTTGTTTATGTGGTTTACACGTTTTTCTAGCACCACTTTGGTTTGTGAGTTGTCACCAAACAACTCTTAACTATTATATATGAGTAAATATGTACTACTTTGGTGTAGACTTAGAAGGAACTAAGATAGCTGCAGTAGGGGTAAACGGTTCATCTAGCTTTGTTTGAAAGTTCACATGTTCTTGTGGATTAGTGTGGTGAACAAAATTTATCCTCACAACTCCATCCATTAATATCTTAACCCTTTGATTAGTAGCGCCGCAATGTTTGCGGTTTGGTCCCTGTGCCCAAAATAGGACTGCCGTGACATTTGCAATGCATTATGTTGTACAAATTGATCTTCATATGGTTTCAAATGATTCTAGTTGAACTGATATCTATTAAATGATAGGAGCAACAACATTTGATCAGTTTTATAGCTTCAAAATGATTATGTAGCCCTTGCCGATCGCTAATATCATTCGATTGTCTGTCAGTGAGCTGACAAGCGTTACGATCCTCCAGTGATAATGTTCTGTAATGTTATGTTGACATTAATTATTTCATTTTCACATATTTTTATTATTGCTCTGCTTTAATTTTAAAAACATAATTGACTACTTATTGTTATTTTTTCTGTCAAATCCTTCAATTGTAATTGGTATATTTTGTTATTTTTAATTTATATTAGCTAGTTAGGCTAAGTGTAAAAATCTATCGAAAGACAAAAATTGATTTGAAAGTAGCGATTTGTCAATCAGTGATTTAGTGAATGTGCGTTCAGGTCCAAAATAATATAAACATTGTTTCTAAGAAAATCTCCCTTTTGAAGCTAACAGGTTAAAGAGATACTCATCAAAGGGTTGAATAATAATAATAATAATACAGACAAAAGAATATGAAGTGTACAACTGTATGCTGCTGCATAAATGTATCCTTATTAGCTTTTCTCCTTCAAATCCTACACCAATGTAAACTATATTCTGAGAATGTAATAACTTAAAAAATATACAAAATTCTAACTGTACAAAAACTCAGATCGTATTTCAATGGATCAGGATTGCTGAAACCACATTATTGATAGTAAACCTTAAGAGTTGACGATGGCAAGTTTACAAGATGTCCTGCAGATTGAAGGAACTGAGAAAATCCTGATCTGTAAAGTTATTTTGGTCCAAAAAGTCCAGATTGAAGTCGTTGCTGGTAGGTATTTGGGGGTTAAACGATGAGTATTGGCCACCGTAAGAAGGTGGGAAGTTGCCTACTGAGGAAGGGGTGGAAGTGGCTGGCGCAGGCTGCCGCCCTCCCATACTCTGCTGCATTTGCAAGTTGACTGACATCTGCCAACAGAAACCATTGAATTTATACAATAAATACTACTTTTATGGCTAACTAAACTGAAAATAAACTTGCTAAAATTTTCAACCCTGACTTGTTTTAGTCTGGTTTATTCCCAACAACAGCAACTTCTTAAGATCTGTTTTAATTTATTATGGCATTATTTGGATAAGTCATTATAGTAGAAACATGCCTACAATACAAAAGAATATTCTTATACATTAACTTTTTAAGTTCTAGACATGGAGAGAATTCTTGATTTTGTGGTGTACATTTATTAAAGATCGCTAATTTCAACTTCTTGGTCAATTGGGATCATTCTACAGTTTGTTTGAATTTATTTAATCGTTGGAGATATTATTGTTTTTAAATTTTGTTGACTTCCAACGAGTCTGTGTTTTTTTAACTACATAATGTTTCAAGAGGTATGACACTCCTCCTCATTTTTAATTGGCATAAACTAATTTACATTAAAAGTAAAAAAAGGAAAGGGCTGTGATTTAATTGTGTTAGAAGCCTTATCACAATTTTTTTTCAACTAACTTGCAACTTATTACAGAATTTTTTTCAAATATAGGGTGTTTCAAAAAGAATGACCCGATTTTAAATAGCTATATTTATTAGAAGCAAGGGCTTTACCCGAACATATTGCACATTAAAATATTCACAAAAGAATTAACCCACCCGCCCACCCATACACGTACTATGGTATTAACCCACCCGCCCACCTATACACGTACTATGGTATTAACCCACCCACCCATACACGTACGGTGGTATTGACCCACCCGTCCACCCATACACGTATTATGGTATTAACCCACCCGCCCACCCATACACGTACAGTGGTATTGACCCAACCGCCCACCCATACACGTACAGTAGTATTATATTACATTTATTATTAATAAACGTTTTATACACAGAAAATATATTACGTTTATTATGTCCTTCGCGAATTCATGTTCAATATGTCTAGCAGCTGAATTCATCCCAAATGTGCGTAAGGTATCTATAAGAAATTCACTATCGACTATTTGTCATCCATGCTATAAATGGAGGACATATTGAACATTTATTATACATCCAATCTCAAAGTTGCATCTGCCTCCAGGCTAAGGAAGCCGCGGGGTGTCTGGGCCGCAGCGTCATATAGTGAGTTTACTATTATTGATCACAGTCAAGGGTTAAATAGTTGAAATGGCTCCAAAGTGATTGCAGATGTACAAAATGGACCACACAGTTTCTGATGCCGCAGCATGGTTCCTGTTGAGAGGCAGACCATATTTCACTTTAACCCACGAGCATGGAAGAAAACAGAAACCTTGGGACTCTTTAGATGGACTAAGGTAGTGGGGAGACTGACTTTCATTTACGTCAGTTCCTTACGGAGCATAGCTACTTTGGGAAGTATCTCCGAAGGATGGGGAATGTCAGGTCTCCCCAGCGTGCTTAAAATTTGGAGGACGATGATTATGTTGATCATCATATGTTCTTTGAGTGCATGCAATTCACCATATAAAGAGGGAGACTTGCCACTGTTAATGGTGTTCTGAGGATACCATCGTTGGGCGCCTGTGATGCAGTATTGAAGCAATCTTACGTGACGAAGAAGGATACCTGAATGATCCTTAAGCTTCCAGGATAAAGTAGCTTAGTCCAAGCACCTGAGACTATCTGAGAGGGGTCTGGCCTAGACATCCGCTACTTGTATTCAGTTTAGTGGGCCTATTTTCTACAAGGTGAGACCTACACTCTGTGCATGGTTACATTTCTTCAAAGAAACAAATAACTAACAACATGGTATACCTGGGGATTGGTGTGCTGCATTGCTAAAGACTGTTGTTGAGCCAAGTGTGACACCTGCTGCATCTGACTTGCGGCCATCTGCATATCTCCTCCTCTGAACACGACTCCTACAAACATCCAGAATGTTACTACAACACAGCATTTCACACAAATTTATCATCTGACTTGCAGCCTTCTGAAAATCTTCTCTGAACACTACCCCTGCAAACATCCACAATGTTACTACTAAACAGCATTTAACACAAATGTATCATTAGACTTGCAGCCATCTGCAAACCTCCTCTCTAAACACTACCCCTGCAAACATCCACAATGTTACTACTATACAGCATTACTACTACTACTACTACTACACACAAACACACACACTACTGTATCATCTGACGCGGCCATCTACAAACCTCCTCTCTGAACACTACCCCTGCAAACATCCACAATGTTACTACTAAACAGCATTACTACTACTACTACACACAAACACACACACTACTGTATCATCTGACGCGGCCATCTACAAACCTCCTCTCTAAACACTACCCCTGCAAACATCCACAATGTTACTACTATACAGCATTACTACTACTACTACACACAAACACACACACTACTGTATCATCTGACGCGGCCATCTACAAACCTCCTCTCTGAACACTACCCCTGCAAACATCCACAATGTTACTACTAAACAGCATTACTACTACTACTACACACAAACACACACACTACTGTATCATCTGACTTGCGGCCATCTACAAACCTCCTCTCTGAACACTACCCCTGCAAACATCCACAATGTTACTACTAAACAGCATTACTACTACTACTACTACACACAAACACACACACTACTGTATCATCTGACTTGCGGCCATCTGCAAACCTCCTCTCTGAACACTACCCCTGCAAACATCCACAATGTTACTACTAAACAGCATTTAACACAAATGTATCATTAGACTTGCAGCCATCTGCAAACCTCCTCTCTGAACACTACCCCTGCAAACATCCACAATGTTACTACTAAACAGCATTACTACTACTACTACACACAAACACACACACTACTGTATCATCTGACTTGCGGCCATCTACAAACCTCCTCTCTGAACACTACCCCTGCAAACATCCACAATGTTACTACTAAACAGCATTTAACACAAATGTATCATTAGACTTGCAGCCATCTGCAAACCTCCTCTCTGAACACTACCCCTGCAAACATCAATAATGTTACTACTACACAGCATTACTACTACTACACACACACACACACACTACTGTATCATCTGACTTGCGGCCATCTGCAAACCTCCTCTCTGAAAACTACCCCTGCAAACATCCACAATGTTACTACTACACAGCATTACTACTACTACACACACACACTACTGTATCATCTGACTTGCGGCCATCTGCAAACCTCCTCTCTGAACACTACCCCTGCAAACATCCACAATGTTACTACTACACGGCATTACTACTACTACACACACACACACACACTACTGTATCATCTGACTTGCAGCCATCTGCAAACCTCCTCTCTGAACACTACCACTGCTAACATCAATAATGTTACTACTACACAGCATTACTACTACTACTACACACACACTACTGTATCATCTGACTTGCAGCCATCTGCAAACCTCCTCTCTGAACACTACCCCTGCAAACATCCTCAATGTTACTACTAAACAGCATTACTACTACTACTACTACACACAAACACACACACACACACACACACTACTGTATCATCTACCTTGCAGCCATCTGCAAACCTCCTCTCTGAACACTACCCCTGCAAACATCCTCAATGTTACTACTACACAGCAATACTACTACTACTACACACACACACACTACTGTATCATCTGACTTGCGGCCATCTGCAAACCTCCTCTCTGAACACTACCCCTGCAAACATCCACAATGTTACTACTAAACAGCATTACTACTACTACTACACACAAACACACACACTACTGTATCATCTGACGCGGCCATCTACAAACCTCCTCTCTGAACACTACCCCTGCAAACATCCTCAATGTTACTACTACACAGCATTACTACTACTACACACACACACTACTGTATCATCTGACTTGCGGCCATATGCAAACCTCCTCTCTGAAAACTACCCCTGCAAACATCCACAATGTTACTACTACACAGCATTACTACTACTACACACACACACACTACTGTATCATCTGACTTGCGGCCATCTGCAAACCTCCTCTCTGAACACTACCCCTGCAAACATCCACAATGTTACTACTACACAGCATTACTACTAATACTACACACACACACACTACTGTATCATCTGACTTGCGGCCATCTGCAAACCTCCTCTCTGAACACTACCCCTGCAAACATCCACAATGTTACTACTACACAGCATTACTACTACTACACACACACTACTGTATCATCTGGCTTGCGGCCATCTGCAAACCTCCTCTCTGAAAACTACCCCTGCAAACATCCACAATGTTACTACTACACAGCATTACTACTACTACACACAAACACTACTGTATCATCTGACTTGCGGCCATCTGCAAACCTCCTCTCTGAAAACTACCCCTGCAAACATCCACAATGTTACCACTAAACAGCATTTAACACAAATGTATCATTAGACTTGCAGCCCATCTGCAAACCTCCTCTCTGAACACTACCCCTGCAAACATCCACAATGTTACTACTACATAGCATTACTACTACACACACACACTACTGTATCATCTGACTTGCGGCCATCTGCAAACCTCTTCTCTGAACACTACCCCTGCAAACATCCACAATGTTACTACTACACAGCATTACTACTACTACACACACTACTGTATCGTTTAACTTGTAGCCATCTGCAAGCCTCCTCTCTGAACACTACCACTGCAAACATCCACAATATTACGATGGCGATCACCTGTTCAAAGGAATATTGTGCTTCTATCATTGATAGTTTAACTGCAAAGAGATTGAAGCAGGTTTTAAAAAAAGAACAATAAACACTTTTTTATACTCTTGTAATTTATATCTACAATAATTAATTCATATGTACAGTAAAAATCAGTACTAAATAATGTGTTTTTGTACAGTAATTAATTGCAATGCACAATTTATTTTGATGTTTTGTCCATCAGCTAACCCCCCCCCCCCCCCCCATATTGTGCCGTATTTCTCAGACTACTGTACTCTCATTATTTCATAACTCCATGAAAAGCAAATAATATAATCACAAATTATAGGTAGACAGCCATGAAAATAAAGCTTGTTTCACAATCTTCAGTGTTAAAAACATAAGTGCCAGATTTACACACCTCTAAAAGTTCACTAACTTGACCTTGGACATAGTTTGAAGCCTTAGCCACCACGTCTATGATATCCAATCAAAACACAAAACTACCCTTAAAATAGTTACGTACCTTGTGCCTGATGGAAGGCTGGCCTCTGCTGATGCTGTTGTTGTTGCATGATAATATGCCTCCACTCAGGACTGAGAGCGGTGGGCTGCGGCCTCTGGGGTCTGGAGTAGGTTAGTCGACCACCCCCTCCTTGCATCAAATAGCTGCCGCCGGACCCCCCACCCACTGAGACAGCACAGGGCGCTGATTGGGGCATGCTCTGTGGCCTCATCATAGGACCTGGATATTGTTTTAACAGTTATCAATTCATTATAAATTGCCAACTTAGAAGTTTACTAAGAAAAATAATAACATTACAATGAATACAATATTTGATACATAATAATATTGATGCAGAACTGAGACATTATATTGTACCTGTTGGTTTTTTCAACGAATACACATCTATAAGAAGCAAAAAGCCAATGGTAAAACTCAGGCTAATTTTTTTCTAATTTTGCTATCTTGGCACGGCAGCCTAGCAAAATTAGCAGAGATGTGCCTAGTGAAACAGAGAAGGCAGCGCAGCCAACAGGAGAGAGAGGAGGGGAGATTACAAATTTCCATGAGAAAGAAATGGCAGACAGGGGTATTGGGTTGCAAGAGGGGTAAGTCGCATAAATTCCCTACCAGCGCTGCTTATGGGCAGCCAGCTAAGCTCTTTTCCTCTGCTATGGGAAGTCTGACTATTTCCCCATCTCTTTTCACTTCTTATAGATGTGTATTTATTGGCTTTTCAGACAATTCACACTATATTTAACTAACAAATGTAGATTCTCAATTAATTCACAAAAATCAACAAACGCTTCCCAAATATCCTGCTTACTCGGACATATAACAATGTTGTCGATCCATATGCATTGCCCATCCAGATTCATGTAGTAGATCATAAAATTATTTCTTTTATACACTAATACCACAATCTAATAACATACAATAGCAACACTGCTAAAATTTGCAGACAAGCACAATTCTATTTCTTCACAACTTACTATATACACAGCTACCAGAGATGATTAATTGACTGTCTTGGTGCTTTTGCTATTGTTACTATATTTTTAGTTTACTACGTTTTGTTTTACATTGTTGAGTTTACTTTTTACAGTGTTGCTTTTATCTTTTTAAAGAATCCCTTGTATATTGCTTTTACTATGACAAATACAGGTAATAGTAACAGATGTAGAGCTTTAAATAATACAATTAATAGAAAAAAATGCAGATCCTTTAATTTAGGTTTCCAAAAAAAAAAAAAACTGTCAGCATTCTAAAAAATTGTCAGTAAGCATTAAGTAGGAAAATTTACAGAAAAATATGTTGCATATTTGTACAGAGAGATTCGAGTTAGTACAAAACATTTTGAAAATTTCCAGTTTATGAACTCAAACCGAAACAAAGATGCCTCGAATTTTATTCCAACCTTATTTGATGTCCCAAATCAGCTGAGGAGGCTAAAACAAAAGGAAAAATATTCAGCACAGATAAAGTTAAAAAGTTAAAGATCGTCTTATTTTACCAGGCAAAGTTAGGGCTAAAAAGCCCTCTGTAACACTTAATCTGGGGACCAACATCATAACATGACTTCTAAACCACGGGAGCGGCAGGGCAAAAACTGTTCGTGGTTTTATCAGGAATCAAACCTTAGCCCCTTAGCTACGGCCGCTCCAAGCGATGAGAATGGAACTATTGTTTATTTATTTACTTGTGGCTTTAAAGTAGGAAACGTAAAAAAAAGAGTTCAGCTGGAGAAATGAGAAATAAAGGCCATATTGTCAAAGTACACATGACAAAAGAAGCCATAAATTTAGTAATAAATCATGTAAAGATCCATACAATGATAACAGTTGGTAATAAATAGGTTAACAACATTTGCACTAAATATACTCTTGTATAGTCCTAAGGCTTATAGGTTTCTTTATAAATATTTACATTTGCCCAATGTTCGAATATTACAACAATTTGTTAAAGGAATTAATTGTGGTGTACATGACAGGATCTTTTTGCTACTGAAAGAAAAAGTAGAGTTTATGAATAATATAGAAAACATTGTAAATATGTCTTTGAATAATGTCTTTAATGAGTAGTTTGTTTTATGATAGTTCGTCTGACTACATTGTAGAGTTTGGGGATGATGGAAGAAAAATATTACCAAAAAATTGCCAACAGTACACTTGTTATTGTAATGAATGGAATTTTTATCAAAATTAAGACAACCTCTCCTTTATTTTTTTTAACAATGAAAACATGCCTTAAAGTACCGGTATATGAAAAGCATTCAGCGATGTCATTACTAAATTACCAGAAATTGGATTTTCATTAAAAACGTGTTACTGATCAAGGATCAAATTTTATTCAGTGGAAAAGTAAATTGAAAATTATGAAAGAAAAGCCTTAAACTAGTTTGCAATTAAAAATATATTTCTTTTATGAATCACCCCAAACTTTAAAAAGTATCGGGAATAATAATTAAATATGACGGATAACAAACAACTGAAAATGGATATTCTGGAAGAGCATTTTTGAAACTTATCACAAGGTTTTATTTGATAAACTAGCACCAAAGCTCACTTTCAATAATAAAGGTGAAAGCAGTAGCTTTTGTCTTGAGAAACTCTACTGCAGCGGTGCTATAAACACTCATAGCTAATAATGCAATCAAATCATTTTAAGGTTTATGCATTATAAATGCAATAAAACAATAATCAATTAAGACTACAACATGTGAAAAGTTAGAGCAAAAACAATTTATTTATACTTCAAAGTTTGCAACAATCACAGTAAATCAGAATTATTTATGGCCAGCTAGAAACTCATGGACGCTGTAACAACAAAGGTCTAGCAGAAGGCTTTTCAGTTGTTTCATAAATATGGTTAGTCTCCAGTTTAAGTGAGAGTGGCAGTTATAAGAGCTACACCATTATAAAGGGTATGTTTCTCAAAGAAGGCAGTAGAATGCTTTGTTACTCTTAAACTGTGATTGACACAAAGAGTGTAAGAGTGGTTAGAGAAAGTGGAAAAGACAGGGAAATTTAATTTTACAAAAGTGAGGATTTCAAGAATAAATAGAGAAGAACCGGTCAGAACCTTATAATTTTGAAAGAATTCTTTACAGGATTGACATTTATTTAATATAACTTTTATGGCTTTTTTTAAGACGAAATATAAAACGGGTTCTATTGTTTTCATTTCCCCAAATAGGTACTGCATAGGCAAGGTATGGGTAGACTAGGCCATAATAAGCCGAGAGAGGAACATCACTATTTACAGTTTTTGCTAAGTTTCTCAACATGTAAGTACCTATGCTTACCTTTCTGGAAACATAATCCAAATGCGCATAATCGATTCCTCTGCTTCTCCCACGACATATTTTTGTGAGAAGATGAATGAGTGGTTTGATATTTTTAATGAATTTTATAATGGCCCTAATTTGTGTTGTTTTCCAATTAAGTACGAACATTGAAGATTTATCTCCGGACATTGGGGAGCTAAACATCATGAGGTACGATTAAGGATATGTTTTCAGATAACTGTTTAAATTGCACAAGGGTGACAAATGTGTATCTATATTGATTGAAAAAATGCTGCACCAGACGACAATTCTAAAATATACACTCTGTTTATAAGCTACAGTAATGACAGTTTTTGGTAGCCTAGTCATGTGTTAAAGTGATCTCTCATTTTCTACTTAAATTTGAAAATAATTTTTCAAATATGCACCCAAGAAAAATGTTGAACAGGCTTCACTTTGTAATTTACTGAACATAGAAGTAGTTCCTTCTGACTGTTGTTTTAGAATCAAGAGTTATTGAGAATATTCATTACAATTAGATTGTACTGCATCATTAAGTTTTAAAATTAATTAATATTTCATTGTAAAAAAGAATAAAGGGGGGACCTAGAATATTATTTTATTAATATTCAGGGGAAGCCTATTTTTCAACTTTTTGTCTTTGAAAAACTTTATGCAATTTTCGTACAGCTTCAAACGTGAAAACATGTTGTATGTTTTATCCTTACAATTTAGTTTACTCTGTTGCTTACTAGTAAAAGTAAAGATAGTCTTCAGATCTCAAACATACAACAAACATTTTTGCATTGCTAAAATAAAAAGAATCGATTATCAAAGTATTTTAAGTATAGTTTATTTTGGGGTTGTATATTTTTTGAAAAAAAAAAAAAAAAAAAACTTCAAGACACATTTCATTTTTGTGAGTAACAAAGTTACCTTTTCCGTTTCAATAATTAATTCATGGACTCATTGTCACTCACCGGAAGGGGGAACGGGTTGCTGAGTCATATGGTGGGGCTGACTCGAGGGAAAACCCCGCTGCTGAAGCATGGAGGGATGCAGAGTCTGTGGAGATGCTTTGTATTCAGGCGGTGGAGGCCTTATTCCTTGCTGAAATAACAAAAGAATGTTTGCATTATCTGTGGATGCAATAGAAACAAAGTTGAAAAAAACTGAAATATTTCAATAATACTTAGTTTAAAGAATTTTAATGGGAATGGTCCACCATTTCAAGGAAATTAATATCCTTCAAACTTACAATTAGGACGCTGGATGCTGAATGTGCCACATCAATACCAACATTATTTATAATTAATATATTTTACTCACTGGATAATTTAAATGCTCAACTCCAAGAGACTACTGTTTTTATTATTATTATTCATTACGATCTGCATGATCGTAGCGATATGGGTGAATAATACGTCGTAGAAGGATGCAAAGGATTGAGAAAGATGGTGAGGCTTTGTTGGTGCAACCAAATATCTTCTTACATACGCATGACCGTGGGAGTAAGTAAGAGTATACGTAAGTAATAAATATAACTGTCATCCTGCTTCAATTTTTGATGTTATGCATTTAGAACATAGTATGTATTATATAGGGTGGTTCCAAGTATTGTTCAAATGAAATATTTGAATAAATTCTTCACTGAATGAAAATAAGAAATAAGTTTCCACAATCATTTATCCTTAAAAGGATTTACTACGCAGGTGTTAGTCATTTAATATTTTCACTAAATGATTAATAGTATTATTCAAAAACAGATTAAAAATTGAATCAATCTTATGTAAGAACTTTTAAAAGTACATTTCACCACTAAACAAAAAAAGTGAATATTTTCAAACTAAATTATATCTTTAGAACCACCATCACTGCAAAATGCTTGTGTATAGATTAGGCAATTTAGGAAATTGTATCTCGAATTCAACAGTATTCGCCTGACCGAAATCAAAGTACTGTACTGGGGAAGATCTTCATATGTGACTACTGTTTATTGTAATGCCTTAAAATCAATCTTACTTATATGAAACCATTGACTATAGCAAAAACTGACAGAAGACAGTCCACTTTTATAGGTCCTGTGAGCCAAGTTTTATGTTCATTAAGTTTTCACAGGTAGCGCCAGCTGTCTCCCTCTACCTATCTCACTCCGCACATGCTGAAGAGACTAACAACTGGCCTAATAGTACACCATACAGTCGCCTAAGCCCTTACTTCACAGGTAGCACCAGCTGTCTCCCTCTACCTATCTCACTCCGCACATGCTGAAGAGACTAACAACTGGCCTAATAGTACGCCATACAGTCGACTGAGCTCTTATTTCACAGATAGCGCCAGCTGTCTCCCTCTACATATCTCACTCCGCACATGCTGAAGAGACTAACAACTGGCCTAATAGTACGCCATACAGTCGACTGAGCTCTTATTTCACAGGTAGCACCAGCTGTCTCCCTCTACCTATCTCACTCCGCACATGCTGAAGAGACTAACAACTGGCCTAATAGTACACCATACAGTCGACTGAGCTCTTATTTCACAGATAGCGCCAGCTGTCTCCCCCTACCTATCTCACTCCGCACATGCTGAAGTGACTAACAACTGGCCTAATAGTACGCCATACAGTCGCCTAAGCTCTTATTTCACAGATAGCGCCAGCTGTCTCCCCCTACCTATCTCACTCCGCACATGCTGAAGTGACTAACAACTGGCCTAATAGTACGCCATACAGTCGACTGAGCTCTTATTTCACAGATAGCGCCAGCTGTCTCCCCCTACCTATCTCACTCCGCACATGCTGAAGTGACTAACAACTGGCCTAATAGTACACCATACAATAGACTGAGCTCTTATTTCACAGATAGCGCCAGCTGTCTCCCTCTACCTATCTCACTCTGCACATGCTGAAGAGACTAACAACTGGCCTAATAGTACACCATACAGTCAACTGAGCTCTTATTTCACGGATAGCGCCAGCTGTCTCCCTCTACCTATCTCACTCCGCACATGCTGAAGTGACTAACAACTGGCCTAATAGTACACCATACAGTCGACTGAGCTCTTATTTCACGGATAGCGCCAGCTGTCTCCCTCTACCTATCTCACTCCGCACATGCTGAAGTCACTAACAACTGGCCTAATAGTACACCATACAATAGACTGAGCTCTTATTTCACAGATAGCGCCAGCTGTCTCCCCCTACCTATCTCACTCCGCACATGCTGAAGTGACTAACAACTGGCCTAATAGTACACCATACAGTCGACTGAGCTCTTATTTCACAGATAGCGCCAGCTGTCTCCCCCTACCTATCTCACTCCGCACATGCTGAAGTGACTAACAACTGGCCTAATAGTACACCATACAGTCGACTGAGCTCTTTTCACAGGTAGCACCAGCTGTCTCCCTCTACCTATCTCACTCCGCACATGCTGAAGTGACTAACAACTATCCTAATAGTACGCCATACAGTCGCCTAAGCTCTTATTTCACAGATAGCGCCAGCTGTCTCCCCCTACCTATCTCACTCCGCACATGCTGAAGTGACTAACAACTGGCCTAATAGTACACCATACAGTCGACTGAGCTCTTATTTCACAGGTAGCACCAGCTGTCTCCCCCTACCTATCTCACTCCGCACATGCTGAAGTGACTAACAACTGGCCTAATAGTACACCATACAGTCAACTGAGCTCTAATTTCACAGGTAGCACCAGCTGTCTCCCTCTACCTATCTCACTCCGCACATGCTGAAGTGACTAACAACTGGCCTAATAGTACGCCATACAGTCGCCTAAGCTCTTATTTCACAGGTAGCACCAGCTTTCTCCCTCTACCTATCTCACTCCGCACATGCTGAAGTGACTAACAACTGGCCTAATAGTACGCCATACAGTCGCCTAAGCTCTTATTTCACAGGTAGCGCCAGCTGTCTCCCCCTACCTATCTCACTCCGCACATGCTGAAGTGACTAACAACTGGCCTAATAGTACACCATACAGTCAACTGAGCTCTTATTTCACAGGTAGCACCAGCTGTCTCCCTCTACCTATCTCACTCCGCACATGCTGAAGTGACTAACAACTGGCCTAATAGTACGCCATACAGTCGCCTAAGCTCTTATTTCACAGATAGCGCCAGCTGTCTCCCTCTACCTATCTCACTCCGCACATGCTGAAGTGACTAACAGCTGGCCTAATAGTACGACATACAGTCGCCTAAGCTCTTATTTCACAGGTAGCGCCAGCTGTCTCTCTCTACCTATCTCACTCCGCACATGCTGAAGTGACTAACAACTGGCCTAATAGTACGCCATACAGTCGCCTAAGCTCTTATTTCACAGGTAGCACCAGCTGTCTCCCTCTACCTATCTCACTCCGCACATGCTGAAGTGTTTAACAACTGGCCTAATAGTACACCATACAGTCGCCTAAGCTCTTATTTCACAGATAGCGCCAGCTGTCTCCCCTTACCTATCTCACTCCGCACATGCTGAAGTGACTAACAACTGGCCTAATAGTACACCATACAGTCGCCTAAGCTCTAATTTCACAGATAGCGCCAGCTGTCTTCCTCTACATATCTCACTCCGCACATGCTGAAGTGACTAACAACTGGCCTAATAGTACACCATACAGTCGCCTGAGCTTTTATTTCACAGGTAGCGCCAGCTGTCTCCCTCTATCTCACTCCGCACATGCTGAAGTGACTAACAACTGGCCTAATAGTACACCATACAGTCGACTGAGCTCTTATTTCAAACAAATCACTGTTAGACAAAAGCACATACCCGCATCTACAGCAAATGCGTTGGCTTGGGCAGTTGATTTGTTTTTATGGGTACTGCAAAACTGGATATTGAAAAGATTAAAATGGCTTTTAGGACTACACAATTTTAATACCTCTATTAGGCTGTAGGACATAGCCAATTTTAACAATTTTGTAACTATTCTTATCTAAACAATAAAACCAATCTTACCTGCGGTATTCTAATCATTTGTGGATGCATCATTTTCTCCTGCGGGTGCATAATCTTATCTTGCTGATGCATCATCTTTTCTTGAGGATGCATCATCTTTTCTTGCGAATGCATCATCTTTTCTTGCGGGTGCATCATCTTTTCCTGCGGGTGCATCATTTTGTCCTGTTGATGTGGCTGTGGCATGGAGACCCTGTGTCGCATACTCTGCTGCGTAAAGTTGATGCTCTGACTTTGTGAGACAGAGCAATAGCTGTCGCTGGAGACAGGGTTCAGATATAACCCTTGTTGTGCCGCCACAGAAACTGCATTGTTACCCTTCATCTCCGTACATAGGTTCTGCGCTAATGACACCTGCAACACAAAATCCATTAGGACCCATCATAGTTTATCTTCACACATTGTTTTATATTTATTAGGTACAAATTTAATTTAATTATTTAAAACCGTGAGAAATATTAGAGACAAAATAAGAGTGACAACAATTTGTAACAGACAATAATATTGATTTATGGAGAAAATTATAATGTGATAAAGGAGGAGGAATGGAGAACGTTTATGTGATTTGTAAAATAAAATCTTGTTGAGACTAAAATAAAGACAGAATTTTAAAAATATTACATATAAAACATACTCAATACGAGTATATACGAACAGAAATAGATGTCTTATATATCCATTTTGTGAAAAAAATTTGTTTATATTTAATATAAAAGTTGTAATATATACTACAGAAAATATCTTGTATTGAGAATCTATGAATTCTAAATTCACCATCGAGTAGTTGGAGAGAATGTGTGCCAGCCAGTTGAGGGGTTACGAGAAAGACAAATTTAGTGTGAAATTATTTTGGAAAATTCTAACAAGAGCTATGTGCGAGTTGAATTCTTGTCAAGTCAACCATACACTGAAACAAGCATTAGACTACGAATATAAGTATCTCTTATTTGTAATGGGGATTTCTATTAGTTTTGCCTGAGATATATTTTCTTCAGTCAGTCAAAAGAGACACTATGTAGCCATGTGTATGGAGATGATCACTAGAGGTCTGTTTACAAACAAGGACGGTGTCACTATCGGCCCCAGACTGAGCCCTTGAGGTAGTCCAACCACTCCACGTCACGCTCTCGATATGTGAAGGGCTTCACTCACAACACAACAAATCAACGGACTAATACAAAAGAACGACGCGACTCAAGAACGAAACATCTGTTGTATTAAAACTAATAAATAACTAAAATAAACAAATGAGAATCAGGTACACGCATACAATTCACATTGCCTTATGAACAAGGCAAGTAATCAACAATTTAACAGTTTACAGTGATGATTTTTTTATTTATTGAAGGCTGAAACATTTCAAGAGTGCAGTTGTTCAACAATTATTTTAAAGTTGTCAAGAATACAATGGTGACAACAGTACGCAGTACAAAACCATTTTGGTTTGAAGACTTGCGTCCATTTCTTCGGAAACGTAAGCTAAAATTAAAAGAAGTACAGTAGATACAAATGCTATTTTTTTGAACTTAGGCTTAAGCGGCCGGTGTCTCAACTAGAATCTATATTTTTCGGTGACAACCGCGTCTAGATGCTATGTACATTATTTACAAAGTAACCAGACGTTAACTCCGCTGCACCGGTCCCAAGCCCGGGGTCTCATCTTTCCCATAACCGATGAGAAAGGAGGAGGGTACCTTCCCACAGCTCTCAGTGTGATCCCGATACTGAGAGCACTCCTATCCCATTAATTCCTTATCCTACCAAACATCCACTCTCCCGTGCCGTACCGTGTCCGGGGTAGGCTTTCAAGCCAACAAGGACTTGCCTGCATGTGCATGACAGGGGCCTTTAGGCGACCCCTTCAATTGCACTGGAGGTTCTTCTTAACCTGCCGCCCCTTGATCTCTTCACTATTGGGGAGGCTCGGGCGGCGGCTTACAGGCTTCAACTGACTGACCACTGGAGGGGGTCCTGTACAGGTCACTCCTCAGTGGTCAATCTAGTAAACGATGAGGTACTCTCAGTGAAGCTTGACTTCATTGGGACTAAGTTTTCACCAGACCCTATACTGTGAATTTCAGGTCGAGGGAGTACTGGGACGCTGTTAGTAGCTCGGTTTCTTCTCACGACCGAATTGTATGGTTCACAGACGGGTCAAGAATGGGCAACAGAGCTGGATTTGGTGTCTATACTGGCGACCCTAGGACCAACGCTAGCTTGAGCCTGGGAGCGTATGGCACCGTTTTCCAAGCTGAAGTCGCCATACGTTCAGCGCAAACCATGAGAGGGGTTTGCGGGAAACATATCCACATCCTCTCAGACAGTCAGGCGGCCTTAGGGGCTCTTGACTCCTGGAAGGTTTCGTCTGGTCTAGTCTGGGAATGTGTAGAGTCCCTCAGCATCCTGGGCTAAAGAAATCAGGTCTTGCTGGAATGGATCCCAGGACATAGGGGATTAAAAGGCAACGAGCAGGCCGATGCCTTGGCTAGGGAAGGTGCTATCAAGCCCTTCATTGGTCCTGAGCCGGCCTGCGGCGTTTCGGCTGCAGCTGTCAAAACAGCAATCAAAAACTGGGTAAGCGCCAGACATCTGAAAAGATGGCGGCGGTTCCCAGGGCAAAGACTCGGCAAGGTTCTTGTCAGGAATCCTTCCCAGAAGTTAACTAAGTCACTTCTTGGGTTGAGTAAATTGCACGTCAAGCTGGTGGTGGGACTCATCACCGGTCACGGCAAATTCCGGAGGCATCTAAGAACAGTGGGACTCTTTACGGAGGATCCCATCTGTCGCCTCTGTGGGGAGGACGACTAGTCGGCAGAACACATTGTCCTGGAGTGTGTGAGGCTCTTGGTGCCAGGAGAAGAGTACTTTTTGAAGGCTCACCTCTGGGACAGTCGGAAATTACTAATCTAGTGAAGAAGCTCCTTGACCTGGTCAAGGTTTGCCAACTTTACGACGATTAGGCACCGGGATTGGCACAAAAAGCCTCAGGCTTCGTTGCAAGGGTTGGCTGGACCAACTGTACATCCCCTTTCAATCTAATCTAATCTAACCAGACGTTTCGTCCATACTGTGATGTGGCATCTTCAGAGACATGGCTGAGACTGACAGTCTTTTTAAAAAAAGTGAAGTATAAAATTGTAATTTCATAAATAAAGATGTATTATTTTTGTATTAACATTAACCAATAATAGGAGTCAAATCCAAATGGCGGCAGGTGTAGCAGACGACTGAATACGAGCTCTGGTTACCATAATCCACAGAACTAAATTGAGAAACAGTGGACCGAAGGGACATTTTATAGAACACACACGGTGAAATATTGTCCTGTCTTCATTGGTTCAATTTGGGGCCTCATTAATTAGTTAACTTTCGTATGAAGATTGAACTACCATTAGTTTCAATCCAAACTACAAGTACTGTAAGTCTATATATTTGACAAGTACCTCGTCCACACAACCTTGTAAATACTGTTAATAAACCATGTAAATTCAACAAGTGTAGTGTGGTTTACATAGTAAATTTTTCAAGTTATATTCGAAAAAAGAAATATTGTATATAGAATCGATAAAATGGAGATTTTCGGAAGCAATATAACAGGAAAAAACTTGTTTGGAAAACAAACTGAACTATTTATCTAATGCTAAAGTGTACTTTCCAGAAGGGGACTGACGATGAACGACGTCTTAGGCCGGCCATTCACTATCAGGTGCACCTGACAGGTACACCTGAACAGTTAGCCTGTTCAGGTGTACCTGATACCTGACGAGCACACACACTCTTCATGTTTACCCTGTTAAGTTTGTCAGTTCAACATGGATTCTGAAGAAGATGATCTGCTCTGTCTCGCATTATTTGCAGTGGTTTTTGCGAAACATAAAAACAGACGCAAAAAACGGAAACAATGGTGTAAGGAATGGTTGCAGAGAAGAAATAAATTTACCCATATCAATCTTCTTAATGAATTAACACATGAACCGACGGATTTTAAAAATTAAAAAATCGATGGTCTAGGCTTATCTTGGTCCTTTATGAAATTAAAAAGGTCGAAGTACCAAAGGGAGGATTTGTATACATCATCCGTTGATGCACCAGATTTCATTGAAAAATCAATTTTTTTTCTGCTCCTTTCGCACATTGCTCCTCAAACTGTTTATTTTTTTTAACCAAGTTCTCGTTTGCATCAGGCTCTATTTCCTTCAATTTATTCAATAATTTTCTGTATGCAGCATCTCTCTTGTCTCTATTGCGGTAGTCATCGTCTTTCACTTTCCACAAGCATGGTTCACTTTTATAAATTTCGATGAAATCACTAAGAACTTCAATATTTCGTTGCGACATTTTTCAATTTTGTTGGGTTATTGTTAAGCTAAAACTAAAAAAAAAAAAAAAAAACTTATTTTACACCAGTAAAATAAATCAAAATTACCGAATACTTTTTACAAATGTATCAAAACAACTGTAGAACCTGACAACTGTTGAGGTTTCCGCCACACACACATCAGGTCTACTCGTCCTGACAGGTAAAACTGATCGAATTTTCATCAGTTGTCAGGTCGCAATCAGGTTACCTGAGATGTATTCCCGCCACTCATTATCAGGTACACCTGAACAGGCGAACTGTTCAGGTGTACCTGTCAGGTGCACCTGATAGTGAATGGCCGGCCTTAGGAATAAATAAATAGACTAAAAAATACATAATGTTTGCAATCCATGGACACAAAATTGTGAAAAATACGAAAATATACAATATATTAATCGAACCTGTTAAAATACAGACATTGTATTAATGAAGTCTTGTACAAACACAGACCTCAGCCTTAAAATACACTATGTCCGTAGAAAATACGAGCGTATGGTAACCATACTTTGAAAGTGGCACAACTAAACCATCTTGCCGTTTCATGAGCACCGAAAAACACTTAATTGTTTTAACTTCGCCTTGATAGTGAGCAGACAATACGCAACACGACATGACTCGCGTAGACCTATCAATCGAAGTTACCACCTCTACAACAGTAAGCAACAATCAATATGTACATATTTAGCTACGGATTCGGAACGGGAGCTTCCGCGGATCAAGCTTTTGGGCGTTTCCGGTTTTCCGTGTTTTGAGGTGCGCGGACGAATAGCGGGGCTGGCACCGTGACGGCCGGCTGCCCACCTGTGTCCTGTGACTAGACAGGACAGGAAGTGTGCGGTAAAGAGCGCGGGGGAGTGTGGAGGGAGTTGTCCGGCTCGGCGTCTCTCTCTTCAGTCTCTTCGTCCAGATTTGAGGTCAGGTGACTTCAGTTGCCGATTTGTTTGAGATTCACCAACTTGACTTTCACGTGCCAAGCCGTCGTTCCTACGGTGAGTGGGAACGCAGTTTAAACCACTTGCATAACATCGTCCTCTGACTCACTAACTGTTGTCTAAGTAGTTACTTGACTTGGCCTACAATAAGGGAGAGACATTGGCCGAGTTAACAAAAATGTCAGAACTTGCTACCTGAGTCTAGTCTTCACTGTGAGTTTGTATCAGTAATATAAATTCAGTACCTTGTACACAGTTGATACACCAGGCACAAACCATGTGATCGAGTTTCTCAAGTTACCTATTCCGTGTTCATTCCGGAATTTGGAGATAAGCTGCGAGAACAAGACTACGACGGAGGGTGTGTACAGTTGATACACCAGGCACAAACCACGTGATCGAGTTTCGCAAGTTACCTATTCCGTGTTCATTCCGGAATTTGGAGATAAGCTGCGAGAACAAGACTACGACGGAGGGTGTGTACAGTTGATACACCAGGCACAAACCACGTGATCGAGTTTCGCAAGTTACCTTTTCCGTGTTCATTCCGGAATTTGGAGATAAGCTGCGAGAACAAGACTACGACGGGGGGTGTGTACAGTTGATACACCAGTTACAAACCACGTGATCGAGTTTCGCAAATTACCTTTTCCGTGTTCATTCCGGAATTTGGAGATAAGCTGCGAGAACAAGACCACGACGAGGGATGTGTACAGTTGATACACCAGGCACAAACCACGTGATCGAGTTGCGTAAATTACTTTTTCCGTGTTCATTCCGGAATTTGGAGATAAGCTGCGAGAACAAGACCACGACGGGGGATGTGTACAGTTGATACACCAAGCACAAACCACGTGATCGAGTTCCGTAAATTACCTTTTCCGTGTTCATTCCGGAATTTGGAGATTAGCTGCGAGAACAAGACTACGACGGGGTATGTGTACAGTTGATACACCAGACACAAACCACGTGATCGAGTTCCGTAAATTACCTTTTCCGTGTTCATCACACAAGCCTCTTACAAACTCATTTTATTAGTCCTTTAAAATTCGCCATTTAATGTAGACGAATGTCTTGCAAGTTATTGCGTAGTTTTTAAAAGTAGCCATCATCAACGTAAGCAACATTTCTGCACGGCATATTGCACCTTGACTTGGGTTTTTAATTTTGTCTATTACTACAAATATTTATTTATCTTTAATATGCTTAGGTATTTCTTTATCCATTCAAAGATTTACAAGTTTAGCGAGCGTGCCGGATTTGCACGTTTTAACGCGGATTTAGTGTTGTAATCGACATGTAACCAATGTTCAAATTTGTAAATAAAGTACTTATAGTACAATGTCGGCATTAGTGGCGTAGTGCTGTAACCCACCTACTTGGGGACAAAGAGCTGACGGGGAGAGTAGGAGATAGGTTATATGTTCGGTCCTATTAATGACAACATGGCTTCCACTCAATCTCAATGGTTACCATCGACGAGGACACTACTAGAGAGGTCTGGCAGTCTGGGGTGTCCAAGTTAGGTGGTAGTCAGGGCCGGGATGTTATGTAGTGAAGAAAACTTAGTATTAGCTTATCAGTTAGCTGAAAATAAGACCAATACTACGTGGTTCCAATTCCAAGTAAAGCTGTTCATTCGTAAAGCTGTAGATTGTGGAGCTTTACAGAAATCGATAGTTAGTTTGTTTCAAAACTCAAGAAATACAGACTTGATTAAAGGCCCTTGTATGGCTTCCTTCGGTCTCACTTCCCGCTCATTGAAGAACGTAGGTGTCCCAAGAAAGGTGTCTAAAGGACATTACGGATGAATCGCTTAACACAGATCTGTTTATACGGGAACAGTAAGACACACAATTTGAGTGCTTGAGACAGTCACTTCCCATCAGAACTAAAAATCAATTTACATCTTAACACAACAAACTACGTACGTCTTTAGTGGCTCACCTTATAAACGTCGTGACAGGACGACATTAATTAAGTATTGACAAGCCCAACTATCACACTCGCCCACCCCTACACGTACAGTGATACTGACCCACCGGCCCACCCCTACACGTACAGTGGTGGGTGGGTGGGTCAATACCACTGTACGTGTATGGGTGGATGGGTGGGTCAATACCACTGTACGTGTATGGGTGGGCCGTTGGGTCAATACCACTATACGTGTATTGGTGGGTGAGTGGGTGGGTCAATACCACTGTACGTGTATGGGTGGGTGGATGGGTCAACAGCATTGTACGTGTATGGGTGGGTAGGTGGGTCAATACCACTGTACGTTATGGGTGGGTGGGTGGGTCAATACAACTGTACATGTATGGGTTGGCGGGTGGGTAAATACCCACTGTACGTTGTGGGTGGGTGGATGGGTCAATACAACTGTATATGTATGGGTTGGCGGGTGGGTCAATACCCACTGTACGTGAATGGGTGGAAGGGTGGGTCAATACCACTGTACGTGTATGTGTGGGCGGGTGGGCTTTAGTAAGGTACCTTAGGGTCAATACCAATGTACGTATATGGGTGGGCGGGTAGGTCAATACCAATGTACATATATGGGTGGACGGGTGGGTCAATACCAATGTATGTGTAAGGGTGGGCGGGTAGGTCAATACCACTGTATGTGTAAGGGTGGGCGGGTGGGTCAATACCACTATACGTGTATTGGTGGGTGGGTGGGTTAATAACAATTTAATCCTTAATCCATTTAATGTAGTAAACATCACAGAACACAAATTACCAGAGAATTCTTTTGTGAATGTGAGCGTGGTACATCGAAATCGATCACCATAATATTTGTGCATTTTGTACTTATATTGTAATATATTTGTGCATTTTGTGCTTATATTGTAATAAATTTGTGTTGTGTGACTTTACTTGTACTGTCTTTAGATGGTGTATTCATTTTTAGTTTTAAGTTTTTATTATTTATTAGATAGTATTTATAAATGACGCAAATAGCTTCAGCATATTCAAACGAACCTTAGTTGCCCTGGCTATTGGGCTATTAATAAATGGATCTTTCTAAGAAACAGTCAACCTTAGTTAGTAACAATGACTTCACTCGTTCATCTACACTCATTTGCTCCTCATTTTCACCCATTTCTCTACAATCGGTGATACGTCTTGGTGATGAATAAAGAATGCCTTTAATGTAGACACGTGAATAGAATAAAAATGCATTTTAATTCTATTGCCATTACTGACTAATCTTTACCAGTAAAATTTCGTCAAGCAAACATTCTTGTCCAATTAAATCTGTATTTCAAACATTCTTAACTGAATTCAACTATAACGGGAATAGCTGATGGCTTGGGCAATATTCAATAGTAAACATTGCCAATGGTCGACCAATTTCATTTGTTACAGTGAATGATCGCTAGTCCATCCGTAGCGGCAAACGTTCTGGTCGACCGCGCAGTAGATTGGTCTGCTGAGGAAGCGTTGATCGCAGTCGAACCTCAGGCGGAAAACAAAGCGCGGACTACTTTTATACGATGCTCATGAATAAAAAATTATTCGACAACTGAAGTAAAGTTCACAATTGAAGGCATTACACTTAGTTTGAAACCCCATACATTTTTTTAAAATTCCTCTAAACGAGGTGGCTGCCTTTTACACGCACCAGAGCGATGACGGGGGTGCCGATATTAGCACGGTGAATTAGTAAGCAGAAGTAAATATGAGCGTTCACACCGGAGCGACATGCGGTACAGTGCATTCCAAATAGCAAGACAATCATAATTATTTAGTGGTAGTTTATTATTTGAGACGATAAAATTGTAAATTGAAAATTAACTCAAACATGAGGCCACAAACTTAACTAACCTAAGCCTTCCCAATAGAAAAGATCTGTGCTTGTAGATCTGCGTAGTTTTGGCGAACACTAACGGCTCAGCAACAGTCAAGAGGTCGCCTCACCGTTGTTTACAGCTGAGATGTTACGTAACGATAACAACTTCAATACCGAGACAGTCTACGACAAAGCCTGTCGACTACGACAAAACAATAAGTTTCTTGTGGACCAGCAACAGTACAAGGGGTCAGCTCACCGTTGTTTACAGCTGAGATGTGACGTACCGATAACAACTTCAATACCGAGACAGTCTAAGGCAAAGCTTATCGACTACGACGAAACATCAAGTTTCTTGTGGACCAGCAACAGGACGAGAGGTCAGCTCACCGTTGTTTACAGCTGAGATGTGACGTAACGATAACAACTCTAATATCAAGACTGTTTACGGCAAAGCTTGTAGACGACGAAACTTGCAAGTTTCTTGTGGACCAGCAACAGGACGAGAGGTCAACTCACCGTTATTTACAGCTGAGATGTGACGTAACGATAACAACTCTAATATCAAGACTGTCTACGGAAAAGCTTGTAGACGACGAAACATCAAGTTTCTTGTGGACCAGCAACAGGACGAGGGGTCAGCTCACCGTTGTTTACAGCTGAGATGTGACGTAACGATAACAACTCTAATATCAAGACTGTCTACGGCAAAGCTTGTAGACGACGAAACATCAAGATTCTTGTGGACCAGCAACAGGACGAGAGGTCAGCTCACCGTTGTTTACAGCTGAGATGTGACGTAACTATAACAACTCTAATATCAAGACTGTCTACGGCAAAGCTTGTAGACGACGAAACATCAAGTTTCTTGTGGACCAGCAACAGGACGAGAGGTCAGCTCACCGTTGTTTACAGCTGAGATGTGACGTAACGATAACAACTCTAATATCAAGACTGTCTACGGCAAAGCTTGTAGACGACGAAACATGCAAGTTTCTTGTGGACCAGCAACAGGACGAGAGGTCAGCTCACCGTTGTTTACAGCTGAGATGTGACGTAACGATAACAACTCTAATATCAAGACTGTCTACGGCAAAGCTTGTAGACGACGAAACATCAAGTTTCTTGTGGACCAGCAACAGGACGAGGGGTCAGCTCACCGTTGTTTACAGCTGAGATGTGACGTAACGATAACAACTCTAATATCAAGACTGTCTACGGCAAAGCTTGTAGACGACGAAACATCAAGTTTCTTGTGGACCAGCAACTGGACGAGAGGTCAGCTCACCGTTGTTACAGCTGAGATGTGACGTAACGATAACAACTCTAATATCAAGACTGTCTACGGCGAATCTTGTAGACGACGAAACATCAAGTTTCTTGTGGACCAGCAACAGGACGAGAGGTCAGCTCACCGTTGTTTACAGCTGAGATGTGACGTAACGATAACAACTCTAATATCCCAACAGTTCACGACAATGCCTGTCTACTACGAAGAAATTCATGCTGTCCTCAAACAATCATCCGATACTTTATTCATTACACAGTAATGTACTAACAATACATTCCTAACTTTCAATAATCTATTATTCAGAAAGGTTGACGGAATGACGGTGCTTCAATAAACCAAACCTTCATCGTTAACCATCTTACAATATTACCAAACATGCATAACCAATTCCAAAAGTAATTCTGTATGAAATAGAATTAGACGATGTCAATTTGGAAGTAAAAAGAAATAACAATATCCAAAAATAGTGTCCAACCATCGAGGAAAAGATTAATAATTTAAATTATCTGGATATAAAGCATGACTTTATTTGTTTATTTGATACATTTCAGGTGTGTAAGTATTCAAATAATCATAGATTCTGTTATGATGAGAATACGAAGAGCGCTGTTATGTACTTATGACAATAAGACAGTAATTGATTGTTTAACTTGGCTCTAACCACAGAAACGAATACATGAATGAACAATAATTAAAGAAATAGTCTCTTTTTATTATGTGCTCTAGCACAAGGGTCAACCTTAACAATGAATCCATATGTCAGATCTCAAGTCTAGGTGTTAATAAGCATGTAGGTAACCATTTCATTGACTATATAAATCGTTCAGATATACGTAAACAGAAGACATTTACAATAATTCGGACAAAATGCAATAGAATTGCTAGATTAGATAAAAGAGACTAGTGTTAAGGATGGCAACTATATATTGATAGATATATTTCGATATATCGAAATATTACTATTGATATTTCTTTTAATAATATCGGGCATATCGATATTTTGATCCGATATATCATATCTCTAAAAATTGACGTTATTCTCTCTCCTGAAAAATACCAAAATTCGGAAAAAACACATTTAATTTGCCTGTTACGCGTACAAAACATGCATTGAAATAATAAAGTAACTTTATTTACTTTTTTCACGTGAGGTTAACGCACTAAAATGTGGTTTATTGTATAACAGTGTGTGGAAGTTTAGTGTTTATAAGAAGCCTAACGACATTTTTAAACGTGAAAAACTAAAATAACAATGTTATTACATTATTCTTTTATAATTAACATAATAATTAAAGGTATAACTCTCCTTATTTTTAAATTTTTTCTTTCAACCCAACAGACCACAACTTGTTTCGTGTAGATAAATGTATTTAATTTGTACATTCAGTAGGCTATTCTAGATAGTGACAGCAAAACATGAGTATATTTTTGGTCATGGCACAAGGTTAGTGCATACTTTTAAACAGATAAATAATTTACAAATCGATAAATCGGTTACTCGATATATCGATATTATTCTTTCGCTATTATCATCAGATCGATATTTTGTTTGCGATGTATCGATAATTCGATATATCGATGTGTTGAAAATATTTTCCATCCCTACTACAGCAGTGGTTCTCAAGTTTTCCCAATTACATAATCCTGCAGAATCATGTAAATTACATCTACAAGGTGAGACCCTTTATTCCACGCCGATTATATACATTTTGGAACGAGCATAACACAGAGTCTGCATAGTAGTAGTTGTCTAGTAATTAAAGAAATTTAACAAAAGAACAGCAACATCACGACAAGTTAATTAACTATCTTCAGTCCTGAGTTCATTTTATACTGTATTCATACAAACTATCTACAAGTAACGGATCATGATAACGAGGAAACATACATACCAAAAGCTACATTAAAGCAAGAGACGTTTTAATGTACGTAAAGTGAAACCCATCGGAAAAGTCTAGATGCGACCAGAACTTATTTTATACCTGAATTTGGCGCTGACAATAAAATGGATCATTTATTTGTGGCAGTACTTGTACAAAACAAATATTATTTTTCAGAGGCTCTATAAATATAAATTGTAGTTGTTGTTTTATCTCGAGTTCTGTTGTAGATGGGGATAGCAACGATATATTGATATATCGATATATCAATATATTAGTATCGATATATCGATATATTAATATCGATATTTCGATATATTAGTATCGATATTTTCTTTCAATAATATCAGCCATATCGATATTTTGGTCCGATATATCATATCTCTGAATATTGCGTTATTCTCTTTCCTCAAAAATACCACGTTTCGAAAAAAAAACTTTTAAATTTCCTCTAATGCGTTTGGAATTTATTTAGATTTTTTACGTGAGATTGTGAATATTTTATTTTCAAACTTTTATTTTTAAATGGTTTATCTGATAAGTATTGGAAGTAGGTTCAGTAAATGGATTTGTTTAATTTTTTGTGTTTCTAAAAAGTCTAATGGCATTTTTGTAATGTTACAAACAAAGTAACAATGTTATTACATTATTATTTTATACTTAATATAATAATTATTAAAAGTCCACGATATAACTATTCTTATCTTGATTTTTTTCATTCAACCCCGCATGCCCTAACTTATTTATCGGTTACTCGATATATAGATATCTTTCTTTCGATAACTTCGTTAAATCGATATTTGTTTTGCGATTTATAGATAGTTCGATATATCGATATGTTGAAAATATCTACCACCCCTAGTTGTAGTGTTGCGTTCTGTCAGCGCTAAACCACAGAAGCCAAAGCGTTGTTCAGTCCGTCATACCATGTAGATGACGCTAGACAAACGCAAATAAAACAAGCTCGGTCGTTCTCCAGGGTAGCCTAAAAAGGCGTAGGTCCTGAGTATGGATGGCAAATATTTTCTACATATCGATACATCGCAAACCACATATATCTCTAACGATAATATTAAAAGAAAAGTATCGATATATCGGGTACCCGATATATCGAATTGTAAATTATTTATCTGTTAAAATTTATTCACTAACTCATATTTCATAACCAAAAATACACTCATGTTTTGCTGTCACTATTTAGAATGGCCTACTTAAAGTAAAAATTAAATCCATTTATGTACATGAAACAAGTAGTGGTCTGTGGAGTTGAATGAAAAATAAAATTAAAATAATAATTATTATAATTTAAATTATTATGTTAATTATAAAATAACAATGTAATAACATTGTTAGTTTAATTTTTGACATTTAAAAATGTCTTAAAGTTTCTTATAAACACTAAACATTAAACAAATTAATTCACTAAGGTATTCAAATTTTGCATCTTAGAGTTATCAACTCACGCAGAACTTCATTTACCCGATCCACCCTCTGCCACTCGTCCACCTTAAACCACATTTTAGTGCGATAACCTCACGTAAAAAAACTAATTTAAATTACTTTTTTATTTAAATACATGTTTAGTATGCATTACAGGTCATTTAAGTGGATTTTTTTTTTCGAATCGATGATTTTCAGGAGAGAGAATAACGTTATTATATCGTCATATGATATATCGGCCAAACAATATCGTTATGTCCGATATTATCGAAAGTACATATCGATATACCGAAACATATTTGTCGATATTTCCGTTATATCGATATGGCGTTGCCATCTCTATTCTCTACTCACAGCGACTGTGTGATCTGATGGCACGTAGAGGAGGTAGTGAATGTACGGTAGTGAGAGGTGAAATAGAAATCTAAAAAAAGATTAAATACTTCTTCTATTTTAATACATCTTAAAAAAACATATAAAGGAGCAGTATTTCAATTAAGTATATATGAGTTATGTAATATTATTCATTCCATTTTAGTAAGACGCCGATCGTCAAGATGAGCGAATATGAGGGGCGATTGAGAGTTGATGAACCATTGTAGTCATTGTTACTAACTAAGGCCGACAGTACTTCATAAATTACTATTATTTATTAATAGCCCAACAACTAAGGCAACTAGATTTACCAACAGATTTACCTGGAATCCGAACCACGTAGTGTTGGTCTGATTTACAGCTAACTGACAAACCTAACACTCAGTTCTCTTCTCTACACAACATCTGGACCTGGACTACCACGCAACTTGAACACTCCAGACTTCTCTAGTTCTCTAGACTCTAGTAGTGTCCGCGTCGTAGCACCATGTATTATCCTGGACGTATATGGATGGCGCTAGTATTTACTTTAAACAGTGAGCTTTTAAATTATAATGCTATAATATATTTTATAATATTACCCACACGAGGCCACGTTTTAGTATAAACTAGCATTGTAACTACAATAAATTAAATTGACGATCAATAACAATTAATTACGCTTCCAAAGCCTAGACTGCCAAGTTCAGGGAGATGTCTGACTCGAGATCACACTCCAGTTGACATTGTTATGCAATTTTTCTGTCCAGTACAAAACAGCCGAGATGTCGGAGTAGTTCCAGGTGCGGGGGGGAGGTCTACAGCTGCTTGTGATGTAGACGAGACGGAATTTCCTGGACCACAACTTCGCAGCTGACCGACGCCCAGGGTCACACCACACCGCACTGCACCGCACAAAGTGAATGTAGCCGTGTTGCCGAGGAACCAATACATATCCGAGGAGTTCTGCCCTCTGACAAATCTATTTAGGTGCTGAACTCTGAAAGAGAAGCGTTCATGTCTTTTACTGCTTGAAATGAGTCTGGTTTGGTCACAAGAATTCATTTCATAATGGGAGGAGCAACTATTTAGTGTAATAAAGCCGGAATAGTCAATAATTTGCTGAGAAATAACCCTCAAATTATTAGACAACCCAACGACAGAAACATTATATGTTTATCACACAGATGGTCTTGAACTCAATCCCCAGAAGAATTCAAACACTCCTCACAATTTGTTGGCCAAACAAGTTTTTATTATTTTTTCCCCCCTTAGAATCTTGGCATTTGCGTAACCGTCACACATAAGCGTCTTATGTCTAGGGATGGCAAATATTTTCACATATTGATATATCGCAAACGAAATATCGATCTGGCGATAATAGCGACAGAATAATATCGACATATCTTATTCTTATTCTTACATATGAGACGCCGACACAACGTTGTTGGTATTTTAAGGCGAATATGAATGGTTATACGAGTGTAGGATGAGTGTGGATGAGTGTAGTCTGGTTACTAACTGAGTTCAACTGTTCCTCAGAAAGGGCAATTTATTAATAGCCCAACAGCCAGGGCAACTAAGGGACCTACAGCTTTACGTGGAATCCGAACCACGTAGTGCTGGTCTAATTTTCAGCTAATTGACAAGCCTGATAGTCAGTTATCTCCACCACACAACATCCGCACAATGATTACCACCCAACATGGACACCCCAAGACTTCTCTAGTAGTGTCCACGCCGATAGCAACCATCAAGCGGACGCCATGTCGGTATTATGAGGACCGAGCATCCAAACTATCGCCTACAATCTCCCAAACACTTTGTCCCCATGTAGCTGGGTTACAGCACTGCGCCACCAGTGCCGACAACTCATACACGTACAGTGGTATTGACCCACCCGCCCGCCCATACACGTACAGTGGTATTGACACACCCGCCCACCCATACACATACAGTGGTACTGACCAACCCGCCCACCCATACACGTACAGTGGTATTGACCCACCCGCCCACCCATACACGTACAGTGGTATTGACACACCCGCCCTCCCATACACGTACAGTGGTATTGACCCAACCGCCCACCCATACACGTACAGTAGTATTGACACACCCGCCCGCCCATAAACGTACAGTGGTATTGACACACCCACCCTCCCATACACGTACAGTGGTATTGACCCACCTGCCTGCCCATAGACGTACAGTGGTATTGACACACCCGCCTGCCCATAGACGTACAGTGATATTGACCCACCCGCCTGCCCATAGACGTACAGTGGTATTGACACACCCACTCTCCCATACACGTACAGTGGTAACCGATATACGGAATTGTAAGGTTTTTTTAAATTATGCACTAACTCTTATGCCATAACTCACATGTCAGCACTGGTGGCGCAGTGCTGTAACCCAGCTACTTGGGGACAAAGTGTTTGGGAGATTGTAGGCGATAGGTTCCATGCTCGGTTCTCTTAATACCGACACGGCGTCCGCTCAATGGTTGCCATCAACGTAGACACTACTAGAGTAGTCTGGAGTCTCCGTGTTGAATGGTAGTCAAGGTTCGGATGTTGTGTAGGGGAGAGAACTGCGTGTCAGACTTGTCAGTTAGCTGAAAATCAGACCAACACTACGTGGTTCGGATTCCACGTAACGCTGTAGGTCCCATAGTTGCCCTGGCTATTGGGCTATTAATAAATAGTCCTTTCTGAGCTAAGTCGAACTCAGATAGTAACAATGACTACACTCGTTCATCTACAGTCATCACACTCATTCACTCCTCATATTCGCCCATATCTCTACGATCGGCGTCTTGGAGATGAATAATGAATTTTGCCAGACTTAACAATTAGCCTACTGATTTTAAAAGTTAAACACTTTTATCTACGCGAAACAAGTTGTGGTCTGTGTGGTTAAAAGAAAAAATTCAAAATAATTTTACCTTTAATTATTATGTTAATTATAAAAGAATAATGTAATAACATTGTTATTTTTGTTTTTCACTTTAAAAATGCCATTAGGCTTCTTATATACACTAAACTTACACTCCCTGGTCTACAATAAACTACATTTTAGTGCATTAACATCACGTACAAAAATTAAATAAAGTTACTTTATTATTTCAATGCATTAATTGTACGCATAAGAGGCAATTTAAATGTTTTTGTTTTCGAATCGTAATGATTTTGAGGAAAGAGAATAACGTCAATATTAGTGATATGATATATCGGACCAAAATATCGATGTAGCCGATACTATCGAAAGAAAATATCGACACTAATATATCGAAACATATTTATCGATATTTCAGATATATCGTTGCCATCCCTATTCGTGTCCGATTTTCTGTTTGGCAAATAAAATTAGATGCATCGGGGGCCAAATAGGTGTTAAGTGCATTTTGGAGTTTCCCCTAATTCGGAAAATAAAAGAAAATGTCCAAAAAGTAAACTTCGGAATACTTGTTGTTTTAGTAGGCAACACAAGCACGCGCCTCAATATCCATACTGTAAGTTTGTAGCTAAACAAGTTTTTTTTATCTCAAAAACATTTTTTATGTAATGTTTTTAATGGTGACAGCACACCCAGTGAGATGTCGTTAAAAATATTTTCCTGGAGTCAAAATATACGTTAAATTAATTTAAAAAAGAATCAAAATACATAGACACAATGTCCCAAACACAAATTTTACGAAAATTGTGAAAAAACACGTACGTTTCAAACTACGTTCGATTCGAGTAGGGCGTTAAACTGAAGAAGGACGGGGAAGGGTTTGTTGTAGCGAGAAAACTCGCAGATAAGAAAGTGTGGAGCAAAGCCTACGCTCAATAATACACGTTTCTATCACAGAGAAAACATAAACAGAAGTCGCTTTCTTGTGGCCACAGCGAACGCCTCAGTAGCAGTTTTAAATACATGACAACTAATGTACATCTTTATACATCTGTAGTATTAATTAGTACGTTTATCCTCTAGGATTTGGGAGGGGGTGATAAGGTGATTGGCGAACTGGAGAAAACAATCCTGCCCGACACACTATTGGACGCGACCTCTTTCTTCTCTGTGGGGTGGTAATGTACTCATTAGTTTCGACACTGGTCTGCGCACCATCCTTCTTAAATGCACACACACACACACACACACACACACACACACACACACACACACACACACATATCAATAGGGATAAATAAATATCAAAATATAAAAGGACGTAAAGAAGGAAAACGCTTTACTATATAAAGGTTAATAAATCTGTTATCCCAGTGGCGTATATAGGGGGGGGCTATAGGGCTGTAGCCCAGGGCGGCAGAATTTAAGGGGCGGCAAAGGAGTTGGAAGTTACCAGGCATGTAATGGTATTTTGAGAATATTTGAAAATTAAGGGCGTCAATGTCAAGTACAAAGTACTGTTCTTTAGAAAATATTATCAAATTACGGCTGTCATCTAACTGTGTTACGAATGTATGTATAGAGTGAGAGCGGCAGAAGTTGTGTACTTTTGTTGATAGGCGAGTCCGAGGAAGAGGGGTAGAGGGGTAGAGGAAGACGTATGTATCACCACTAACATTTCAATTAATAACACGATTAAAATAAATTGGTTTTAACTTATAGTGTTCAGCTTATGTTGATACCTACTACCTACTAAGTTTTTAGTACATTAGCTATGATACAAACAAAGGGCGGGGGGGGGCGGCAGATAGCCGCTATATCCCCTAGGCGGCAAAACGTGAAATACGCCACTGTGTTATCCATTTATAATTTAGTAGTTTACTGTGTTAAAAACAATCAAATACAATAGAAATGTGGCCGTACAATATTGTAATAAGTTTTGGCGGCGTGATGACGTCAGCTACGACCTTGATTACTTCAACACTCAATCCTGTAAATTTCGGTAAATGTCAAGGCCCAAACCGTTACTCGATCAAGTACTGGCAGAAAGATTCTTGTGTTTGCGATTGAAAATGATACTTCGTCGGCCGAGGAGCACGAAGGCCGGGCGTGTTTACAGCAAACGTGTCATCATTACAATAACAAATTATAGACAGAACAATGATTGTTAAGTAGCACAGAGTTGATTGTGATTGGATACCACATAGAAGCGTTCTTTTAGAAATGTGCCTCATCACAAAACCCCGATTTATTATGAATAAATACTGTCCCAACATATATGTCTAAATTAGCGCATGTTTATTTGTATTAAAAAAAAAAAAAAACAAAAGATACATTGAAATACACTGGCAAACTTCGATCTTAACCTAGTTAATTTCAAGTGTAGCCAGGTCGACAAATATTCCACAACTCTTTTATTTCTTGAGCGGTATCAATAAATATGGTAGCGGTTTGTTGTCAGCTACCATTTGTTAATTTTAAAAAGCTGTGATATATATATATATATATATATATATATATATATATTTGGATCAAGATCCAAAAATCATAATGGTATATCAATTGGAAACAGAACCTATTAATAATTTAAAGTTAGCTTGGTCCTCAAAAGGGCATTGTTGATGTTTAGTAGTAGCTGCCATAGCTGGGAGATCACAGTCCAGCTACCAGATTTGTTGCTCGTTTAGCACTACCCAGAGGGTACGTACAGCTTTGATGATTTGCTGTGGACGCGAACAAAATCAACCCCCAAAATAAATAAGGTAGCGTTTGTTTGAAAAATAAATGTATACAGTTTTATTACACTAATAGCATTTCTCTATACGGGGTGTAGTTCTTTACGAATTCAATCAACATCAACGTTTTTGAGGAGCCACCGTTTAGAAGTTTGGAGAAAAAATTTAAATTTTAAAACGTAAAGTTATTAACTATTATAGCATACATCGGAAGTTTCAACTTCCTACATTTAATAGTTGCTTAAAAACAATTAATTATAATGTAAAAAACCCAGCCAGATAGACGGACAACGATGCATTTTGGGCCAAACGCTTACGTATAAGAAGTTTTTTGTATTGTTTTGACCCCAGGGATTACCTCCTGAAGTGTGTCGGTGTATTTCAGTGGCACCCTGTATATAACTGGTGTGTTTATTTTGACATGAAACTAATGTAAAAATGTTAATAAAATTCATGTTAAAAAGTGCCAATCAGGTTAATTGCAGAGTTAAGACTTAGCCAAAATATCAAGAAGTACTACGGACAGGTGTTTCCTTCAAACTGAGAAAGCCACAACCGGGTACGTATGCCTGACGTTTGTTTACATACTACCAAGAATGTAAATAAAAGTGTAACTCGAGAGATAACTGGAGAGATTCACTCTGACCACGACCGTAATCTTCACTGCCATACTAACCCTACGCGGATATGCGGATGGGGAACACACACGATGGATGTACACCGTCGTCAGGACATAACGGTTGTGACTTCATTACGGAGATATCTTGTTGGCATGGCGACAGGGAGGCGGCTCGTAGTCATAACGCCATTAGCATAAAAAACTGCCGGGTCATTGTAGCGAGTCAACGGCTTGATAACTAACTGGCAACGACATTAAAGAAAGTAAGTCGAGTCCACGAGACGTCGCGGAGAAGCCAACAGGTAAGTCTGCGTACTCCAAATCTAGAAATCGTCAGCTCTAATCTCATCTATACTGTCGACGAAGAAAATACATGCCAAAGAATCAAGAATAGGATTTAGGTCAATAAAAATGTAAGTTAATGAGGCACGTTTAAGAGACGTCGCTGAGAAGCCAACTACAAAGTCTACATACTCTGAATTTTGGAATCTTCCGCCCTGATCTCACCTACACCCTTATCGGAGAAAATTTGTGCCAAATAATCAAGAATTAGCCCTCGGCCAGGCATTGAAGAACAGAGTGATCATGTTGACCAAAAATTAATTTGTGCCAAACAATCAATAGTCCGGATTGGGTAGTTGTTGAAGAACATAATGATCCATTCTGACACGAAAATTTGTGCCAAACTATCAATAGTTCGGCTTGGGTAGTTGTTGAAGAACAGAATGATACATTCTGACACGAAAATTTGTGCCAAACTCTCAAGAATCGGGTTTGGGCCAGTCATTGAAGAACAGAGTGATCATGTTGACGCAAAAATTCGTACCAAACAATCAAGAATCAGGCTTGGGTAGTCGTTCAAAAATAGAATGATCATGTTGACGCAAACACTTGAGTCAAAAAATCAGAAATCAGGCTTAGGTCAGTCATTGAAGAACAGAGTGATCATTTTTACACGATCATAAAGTGGAGGAACGCTTATAACAAGTGTCATAAGTGATAATGCTATAAGAAAGTGTAATGATAACGGACAAAGATGAACTATAGATTAGGTGCAAGAGCGGACTTAATAGTTCTATCCTCGCTAATACAGATAATATTGTTTGTAAGTTTCAAAACGTGAAAATCTTATTTTCTTTGGACAAAGAGTTAGCCCTCGTAAAGCAAGGGCTACTACACTGTTGTGGTTTCATTAGGCCACAATAATTGTCGCCTTAAAAATATCGTATGACCTTAAATTAAACATTCAACAAATGTTGAATTTTCTGAAGGAATGTCACCTGACTACCGAGATCATTATGCAGATCGACAAGTTAGAGTGTTCGCAAGAACGGCAAAGTTTTTGTGTGCACATGGAAGGTCATTAAAGGTCCCCAACCGTTCTGCTTCACCTGCTCCTTGAATAACCATAAACGTGTTTGTGTTACATTTTCTGTCTATCTTCGCTTTTATCTACACAGGGTGTCCAAAACGTCTGGGTACGGCAATATAAATTCCAGATGAAGTATTTAAACTTAACACAACAACTTGACCTCAATTGAGAACCTTCTACAAGAATGATAATCCAATGTTTTAATTAGCTCGATTTTGTACATTTCAACTAATAACTGCCATTTTATACAGGACTAGCGAACCCGGCGGACGTTATCTCGCCTTTCATTTTTCATTGACATACCAAAATAAAGCAATAAAAAGAATTATAGAAAAAAACCATTATTTATTAAATGAGTGCAAGCGGGTAAACAATATTTTTGGTCTTCTTATTTGGTGTATAAATGTAAAGGTTTTTTGGTGAGCCTACTCTCGAGCAAGCGACGTAGAGCTGTCCATGTGAAAAACACGGATTACTTAAATTTATTGCGGCAACGCGCAATGACTATCCTTGAGATTTATTAATAGTTATTGCGAAAGCAAGTCGCACAGGAAATTGGAGCCGTTTAAAATTGAATGGCAAATCAGTTGAAAACATCGGAATCCTTGGTATCAGCACATCTTCTCCAATCCAAACCAAATACAGATCACCTGATCAAGTAAAAGTAGTGTGTGCTACACTCTCAAGGTGAAATGTAGAACTAATAAATCAAAACATATACAGTACTGTTGTTGTGAGAACTTCAATCTGCTTATGGCATGTCAAACTACATTAAACCACACAGTCATATGTTTTTTGTAAACAATTCAGCTTCTCCATTTGAATAACATGGGATCTTTAGGAGCCCGTGGGGCGGGACCCTGTGGACGGATTTGCAACAAACTTCACAGAAACCATCTCGGGAGTATACAGGACAACATCCTAAAGTTTCATGGCGATCGGTTGGATGGTTTGGCAGCGCATAAACTTAAAACATATATATATATATATATATATATATATATATATATATATATATATATATACACAAACATCCTCTTTTATAAATATAGATACAAACATCCTCTTTTATAAATATAGATAAACTTTTAGGGTTAGATTTGTGGCAATGTGTTATAAATAAAAACTTATAATTTGATAGACAACTCCTCATATTCTTCCTTTTAGTTTTACTTGAGATTCCCCATGGATTATCCCTCTAAACCCTAATGTGATCATCAATTTACAGTTGCTTTCAAAAATAGGCTTTTAGCCAAAATATCGATTTTTACGAGTTATTTTTTAATCTACAATGGTCGAACGAAACAAGCAATTTGTTATCAAGCTCAAGGTTATTAATTTAAACTGCCGTCGTTTTGTAAAATTACAGTCTTTTAATGTCGGCTTTGAGACTTGGGTTTTTCTAGTGAATGCCTTTAATTTGAAAAGAAACTACCTATTCTCACTTTTAAGATTTTCTTCTAAATACTTGTCGACGGTCGCCCATGATATGACGAAACTGATAGTTGTTTTAAAAAAACACACATATTTTTGTGTTCAGTTTAAAGGCGTAATTTGTGATGGTTCAAATATATATATATACAATATCGTCCTACATTTTATGGACACCCTGGCCTGATTATAGTTTGTTAATCAACATACAAATGTTAGAAATACCAATACAAGTGAACATTGCACGATCACTTGTATTGTACCCCGTGTATACGACGAGAAGGTTGTGGATCACAAACAGACATCCGTACAAACGAGGAAAAGATTGCTATCTCACAACTGTTTATGCCTATTTTAAAATTAAAATTAGCTAATGACCTTGACAAGTCTGCTCTGATTTACGTATCAGCCTTCTTACTTTAAAATACGAGTATATCTCCTTCACAATATCTCATTAATCGTATTATAAACATACAACAGACGATGGAACGATCACAAACAACTATCGAACTGAGATTATCGTATATGAAACCTAATTGTAGCTTATCACAGACCAGTAAAATCAATGGAACTAATTTTATGTATTAAGATTATCCGTTCGTATAATATAATTTTCTGTAATGTATTTGTTGTGATGATGGAACCGTACAACTTAAAGAGTACGTGAATGTACAGTGAGTAGGGGTATTCTTCAGTCTAGGTGTTTACAGAGTAAGCAGGGGACGTCTTCAGTCGACGTGATTGTACAGGGAGAGCCGCCTAAAGATTGAACGGTGGGTGTGAGACACCTTTAGTCTACGTAATTGTTGAGTGGCTGGGTGGGACCTTCAGTCTACCTGATTGTAGATTAGGTAAGGGACATCTTCAGTCTATATGATTGAAGGGTGGATAGGGAATATCATTGGTCGACGTTATTGTTGAGTGAGGATGGGATATCTTTATTATTATTATTATTATTTTTTTAAGGAGAGGCCGATCTCCTTCCTAACCTTACTCTGCGCATTCCTCATAGACTATTGATCTGTGCGAAGAACTTAATCTTCAGTCTACGTGATTGTAGAGTGAGTAGCCGATATCTTCAACCAACGTGATCGTAAGGTGGATAGGGAATATCATCGCTCGGCGTTACTATAAGAGTGAGGAGGGAATATCTTCAGTCTATGTGATTGTAGAGTGAGTAGCGGATATCTTCAGCCAACGTGATCGTAAGGTGGATAGGGAATATCATCGCTCGGCGTTACTATAAGAGTGAGGAGGGAATATCTTCAGTCTATGTGATTGTAGAGTGAGTAGCGGATATCTTCAGCCAACGTGATCGTAAGGTGGATAGGGAATATCATCGATCGACGTTATTTTTGAGTGAGGAGGGGATATCTTTTTTTAAGGAGATGCCGATCTCCTTACTAACCTTACTCTGCCCTTTAATCATAGACTATTGATCTGTGCGAAGAACTTAATCTTCAGTCTACGTGATTGTAGAGTGAGTAGCCGATATCTTCAACCAGCGTGATCGTAAGGTGGATGGGAATACCATCGCTCGACGTTACTGTAAGAATGAGGAGGGAATATCTTCAGTCTATGTGGCTGTAGAGTGAGTAGCCGATATCTTCAGCTAACGTGATCCTATGGTGGATAGGGAATATCATCGGTCGATGTGACTGAAAAGTGAAGACGGGATATCTTCAGTCTACGTGATTGTAGAATGAGTAGCCGATATCTTCAACAAACGTGATCGTAAGGTGGATAGGGAATATCATCGCTCGACGTTACTGTACGAGTGAGGAGGGAATATCTTCAGTCTATGTGATTGTAGAGTGAGTAGCGAATATCTTCAGCCAACGTGATCGTAAGGTGGATAGGGAATATCATCGGTCGACGTGACTGAAGAGTGAAGAGGGGATATCTTCAGTCTACGTGATTGTAGAGTGAGTAGTCGATATCTTCAGCTAACGTAATCGAAAGGTGGATAGGGAATATCATCGGTCGACGTTATTGTAGAATGAGTAGCCGATATCTTCAAACAACGTGATCGTAAGGTGGATAGGGAATTTCATCGGTCGATGTGACTGAAGAGTGTAGAGGGGATATCTTCGTGATTGTAGAGTGAGGTCCGGATATCTTCAGCTAACGTGATCGTAAGGTTGATAGGGAATATCATCGTTCGACGTTACTGTAAGAGTAAGGAGGGGATATCTTCAGTATACGTGATTGTAGTGAGTAGCGGATATCTACAGCCAACGTGATTGTAAGGTGGATAGGGAATATCATCGGTCGTCGTAACTGAAGAGTGAAGAGGGGATATCTTCAGTCTACGTGATTGTAGAGTTAGTAGCCGATATCTTCAGCTAACGTGATCGTAAGGTGGATAGGGAATGTCATCGGTCGATGTGACTGAAGAGTGAAGATAGGATATCTTCAGTCTACGTGATTGTAGACTGAGTAGCCGATATCTTCAGATAACGTGATGGTAAGGTGGAGAGGGAATATCATCGGTCGATGTGACTGGAGAGGGGATATCTTCAGTCTACGTGATTGTAGAGTGAGTAGCCGATATCTTAAACCAGCGTGATCGTATGGTGGATAGGGAAATCATCGCTCGACGTTACTGTAAGATTGAGGAGGGAATATCTTCGTTCTATGTGATTGTAGAGTGAGTAGCGGATATCTTCAGCCAACGCGATCGTAAGGTGGATAGGGAATATCATCGGTCGACGTAACTGAAGAGTGAAGAGGCGATATCTTCAGTCTAAGTGATTGTAGAGTGAGTAGCCGATATCTTCAGCTAACGTGATCGTAAAGTGGATAGTGAATATCATCGGTCGATGTGACTGAAGAGTGAAGAGCGGATATCTTCAGTGTATGTGATTGTAGAATGAGTAGCCGATATCTTCAGCTAACGTGATCGTAAGGTGGATAAGAAATATCATAGGTCGATGTGACTGAAGAGTGAAAAGCGGATATCTTCAGTCTACGTGATCGTAGTGTGAGTAGGGGACATCACAAGGGTGTTATGTCCTCCTTGTGATGTCCCCTAGATTTTTTTTTACAATGTGGTACATGTCTTGCATTTTAGATTAATTATACATTTCGATTAGTTAAAAAAAACAATACAAATCAAAATGTTTATTAAAATTTCATGTATACACTGTTAAAACTATTTATGATAACTTTAATTAAACTGATCACTGCGTTTACTTAAGCATATACTGTACAAGTAATGTGTCGTAACTGAACAATTTCAAAAGGATTACAACGTGTCGATATTATTAATTTCACGAACTCTAGAATCCAAGAAAAGTTTGTTTCAAGAATTTAACATTTCTTTTCTTGAAAAGTTAAAATTCTCAAATGTATAAAACTTACGACAGCATCTATTGTCTACGTGATTTTAGAGTTGTTGAGACCTTCGGTACAAACAATAGCTTTTCTGACATTGAATAATGTACACTTTTATCTGACCGGTGATTTTACATTGAAACCAATTGACGATCTGAACTTAAAAATAAGCGTTTAAAACTCATATAGGCAGGTTTTTAACCCCGTACAGATACTGGGAAGCTGAAACTCTTTCCTAATTTCACGTGACTGTCAATTGAATGACCATTACGAATGGAAATTGGCACATCCGTCTAAATCTAAGAGGGAGGAGACACAATCAACTAATCAAACTTGACGAGCATTTTGCAAAACAATTAAGACGACTGAATTTTTATTTGGCATCTATAAATATGTCATATAAATTTAACTTTTCAAGAAAAGAAAAGTTAAATTCTTGAAACAAAGTTTTCTTGGCTTCAGTGTCCCCTTTAAATCTGATGTCAGGAATTTACACAAAATTAATCGAAATCCGGTGAGTAAAGGCGTACTCTAAGAACCATGAACGTGAATATCGAATTTACAATGAATACTACTCATTTCAACAAACCTTTAGATTGGATTATTAGTGACGTCTTGTATGCAACAGTTTCCATCATAGATAAATCCAGTGAGTAAAGGCGTACTCTAAGAACCATGAACGTGAATATCGAATTTACAATGAATACTACTCATTTCAACAAACCTTTAGATTGGATTATTAGTGACGTCTTGTATGCAACAGTTTCCATCATAGATAAATCCAGTGAGTAAAGGCGTACTCTAAGAACCATAAACGTGAATATCGAATTTACAATGAATACTACTCATTTCAACAAACCTTTAGATTGGATTATATTAGTGACGTCTTGTATGCAACAGTTTCCATCATAGATAAATCCAGTGAGTAAAGGCGTACTCTAAGAACCATAAACGTGAATATCGAATTTACAATGAATACTACTCATTTCAACAAACCTTTAGATTGGATTATATTAGTGACGTCATAGATAAATCCGACAAACTTCGAACAGATATTTGAAAGAATTTCTAGTCATATAATCATGCTATATTACATTCATACATGACGGACAAGATAAGACGTCATACAATAAGTGACATTGCTGTCGGCGCAAACAGTTTGTGTGTCCCTCAAGTTTGAAGGTTGTTTACCAAGAAACTAAGAGGCCAATCACCATCGTTTTCCTCGTTTAATTGTACGTTCTAATATATGCAGTTTTAATTGTACGTTCTAATATATGCAGTTTTAATTGTACGTTCTAATATATGCAGTTTTAATTGTACGTTCTAATATATGCAGTTTTAATTGTACGTTCTAATATATGCAGTTTTAATTGTACGTTCTAATATATGCAGTTTTAATTGTACGTTCTAATATATGCAGTTTTAATTGTACGTTCTAATATAATGCAGTTTTAATTGTACGTTCTAATGTATGCAGTTTTAATTGTACGTTCTAATATATGCAGTTTTAATTGTACGTTCTAATATATGCAGTTTTAATTGTACGTTCTAATAAATGCAGTTTTAATTTGTATTCAGGTTTTAACAATTTTTATCCTAGCTGCAACAAAAAAGTACTGGAATTTCGACTAATTCCAATGTGCATCAACTTTTTACACTAATTTCAGAATTTTAACTTTTTAAGAAAAAAGTTACTATCGATTACCTGAAACAATATTTTCTTGGCTTTTAGAGTTCGTAAAATTAATTGGTGACTTTGTATTGCTTACGAAAAGTTAGTCACCATAAATTACTTTTACATGCGCCTGTTAATGCAGTAGTTTTAAACTATTTAAAATCACATTAATTAAATTGATCACTGCGTATAAAAAGTATATATATAAACGTAATGTGTCGTAACTGTACATATCAAAAGGATTACAGCGTGTCGAGACAATCAATTTTACAACCTCTAGAAGCCAAGAAAATGCTGTTTCGGGAATTCTAAAATATATTTTTTTTTAAAGTTAAAATTCTGAAATGTACAAAACTTATAGAAAACTTTCATGTCAGTTACGTCATAAAATAAATCGACACATTAACTGGTTTTTTAGTAATAACAGTGTAAAGTCTATATACAGTGAAAACTAGTTGCAATTCATTTACTTGTTTTGTTCAAATCCAAGTAGGATAATATAAGACATTTTCAAAATGCATATTTCATAACAAGTAAAACAATGGGGTGATTGGATTTTTCATAGGCCACTTAACTATTTAGTAAAGAGCCTTCAAACTCGGGTACACATAATTTCTGCGCCGAGAGTAAACAGGTAAGGACTTGCTGAATTTAGGTTATAGATGTGCTCATGGGGCATTTTGGTGTCCACCTGCCCGAAAAACTGCACTCCACCCTTCTTTTGCAGAACCCCTTCCTTCCCAATGGCGACACAACAGACTTGCTAAACATAGCAACACCTGTCGACCCTCGTTCTCCCTGTCCGTTTTTGCTCGATCGATATTCCCTTCTGCAATCTGTGCCACCAAAACGATCACTAAACGTATTTCTACAATCTTTGAATTTTGACACTAGATAAATATTTGGCAGTAACAAATAAACGATTATTTACGTATATTCGTTTTTTTTAACGGACTGTACACGAAAGGCCTCATTGGCGGCGGAACCGCGGGGTCAACCGACCCCATAAAACTGTAGTAAGGGGTCAGCGGGGTCGTAGAAGAAACATTGAATACAAATTATTTTGAGCAAATTTGAAAAAGTTAGTTTTCATACCATATCATAATCAATCAAAACACTTTAATTTTGAAGTGGCTCATTAATTTATCAAACATATAGATTATTAAATTTTCACACGACAAGTTGTAAGTAACAATAGATGATTGATGAAATATTGGTTTACCGATATGTAATTTTCATAATTCCATCTAATATCGGTGGCTCATTTAACAAATTCCATTTAATTTTTTTTATTTATTTATTTTTTATTTATTTTAGTTAATTAGAAGGCAACGCAGTTAAGTATTGACTATTAGGCTGTTATTAGTTCTGTTAGACTAACTTGAAGATATTCAATCTATGGTAATGTAGAAAATAATAAAATAACAACTACCTAATATTGTTTCTAGTACTTTAAAATGTTACCATAGAATATACTTTCCTACTGTGGTATGTTTAAGTACTTGGTTAGTGTACAATATAAGTTCCGGGTTGAATGAATGAATTTAAATGTCTTTTATCTAAAGGCGGAGTTCGGGCTATGAAGTCCTCTTTTCCACTCAACCTTGTATAAAACTACACAAACAATGTAAAAATATAATTTCAAACAAACTAAAACTAAAATTCAAACAAAACTCATTACAAAGTGAAAACTACTAATGTGTTCATTTTCAAAAATGTTCCACCTCCGTTCCTTGGTACACTCCCCCAACTGACCCCCCCCCCCCATGCTCCAAACTCCTTGCAACCACTGAAAGGACCTGGAAAAGGACTCCACAGAGAAAAAAAGAATACAACTAAGGTTCATATATCTGCAAGAACAGTTGTTATGTTTATCCTTGCTTGAGGATCTTGGGAGAATACAGGGAGGGAGGGACAAGGTGCTGGCCCTGTCATGGCAAACTGGAGAAACAACTACTCGACACACACATTCAGCTCACTATTGTATGCTACCTCAGCTAAATGACCAGTTCCTGTACGCCTTTATCGTAAATAACTACTCGACACACACATTCAGTTCACTATTGTATGCTACCTCAGCTAAATGACCAGTTAGCTAAATGACCAGTTCCTGTACGCCTTTATCGTAAATAACTACTCGACATACACATTCAGCTCACTATTGTATGCTACCTTAGCTAAATGACCAGTTCCTGTACGCCTTTATCGTAAATAACTACTCGACATACACATTCAGCTCACTATTGTATGCTACCTTAGCTAAATGACCAGTTCCTGTACGCCTTTATCGTAAATAACTACTCGACACACACATTCAGCTCACTATTGTATGCTACCTCAGCTAAATGACCAGTTCCTGTATGCCTTTATCGTAAATAATTACTCGACACACACATTCAGCTCACTATTGTATGCTACCTTAGCTAAATGACCAGTTCCTGTACGCCTTTATCGTAAATAACTACTCGACACACACATTCAGCTCACTATTGTATGCTACCTCAGCTAAATGACCAGTTCCTGTACGCCTTTATCGTAAACAACTACTCGAAACACACATTCAGCTCACTATTGTATGCTACCTCAGCTAAATGACCAGTTCCTGTACGCCTTTATCGTAAATAACTACTCGACACACACAATCAGCTCACTATTGTATGCTACCTCAGCTAAATGACCAGTTCCTGTACGCCTTTATCGTAAACAACTACTCGACACACACATTCAGCTCACTATTGTATGCTACCTCAGCTAAATGACCAGTTCCTGTACGCCTTTATCGTAAACAACTACTCGACACACACATTCAGCTCACAATTGTATGCTACCTCAGCTAAATGACCAGTTCCTGTACGCCTTTATCGTAAATAACTACTCGACACACACATTCAGCTCACTATTGTATGCTACCTCAGCTAAATGACCAGTTCCTGTACGCCTTTATCGTAAATAACTACTCGACACACACATTCAGCTCACTATTGTATGCTACCTCATCTAAATGACCAGTTCCTGTACGCCTTTATCGTAAATAACTACTCGACACACACATTCAGCTCACTATTGTATGCTACCTCAGCTAAATGACCAGTTCCTGTACGCCTTTATCGTAAATAACTACTCGACACACACATTCAGCTCACTATTGTATGCTACCTTAGCTAAATGACCAGTTCCTGTACGCCTTTATCGTAAATAACTAATCGACACACACATTCAGCTCACTATTGTATGCTACCTTAGCTAAATGACCAGTTCCTGTACGCCTTTATCGTAAATAACTACTCGACACACACATTCAGCTCACTATTGTATGCTACCTTAGCTAAATGACCAGTTCCTGTACGCCTTTATCGTAAATAACTACTCGACACACACATTCAGCTCACTATTGTATGCTACCTTAGCTAAATGACCAGTTCCTGTACGCCTTTATCGTAAATAACTACTCGACACACACATTCAGCTCACTATTGTATGCTACCTTAGCTAAATGACCAGTTCCTGTACGCCTTTATCGTAAATAACTACTCGACACACACATTCAGCTCACTATTGTATGCTACCTTAGCTAAATGACCAGTTCCTGTACGCCTTTATCGTAAATAACTACTCGACATACACATTCAGCTCACTATTGTATGCTACCTTAGCTAAATGACCAGTTCCTGTACGCCTTTATCGTAAATAACTACTCGACATACACATTCAGCTCACTATTGTATGCTACCTTAGCTAAATGACCAGTTCCTGTACGCCTTTATCGTAAATAACTACTCGACACACACATTCAGCTCACTATTGTATGCTACCTCAGCTAAATGACCAGTTCCTGTATGCCTTTATCGTAAATAACTACTCGACACACACATTCAGCTCACTATTGTATGCTACCTTAGCTAAATGACCAGTTCCTGTACGCCTTTATCGTAAATAACTACTCGACACACACATTCAGCTCACTATTGTATGCTACCTTAGCTAAATGACCAGTTCCTGTACGCCTTTATCGTAAATAACTACTCGACACACACATTCAGCTCACTATTGTATGCTACCTTAGCTAAATGACCAGTTCCTGTACGCCTTTATCGTAAATAACTACTCGACACACACATTCAGCTCACTATTGTATGCAACCTTAGCTAAATGACCAGTTCCTGTACGCCTTTATCGTAAATAACTACTCGACACACACATTCAGCTCACTATTGTATGCTACCTTAGCTAAATGACCAGTTCCTGTACGCCTTTATCGTAAATAACTACTCGACACACACATTCAGCTCACTATTGTATGCTACCTTAGCTAAATGACCAGTTCCTGTACGCCTTTATCGTAAATAACTACTCGACATACACATTCAGCTCACTATTGTATGCTACCTTAGCTAAATGACCAGTTCCTGTACGCCTTTATCGTAAATAACTACTCGACATACACATTCAGCTCACTATTGTATGCTACCTTAGCTAAATGACCAGTTCCTGTACGCCTTTATCGTAAATAACTACTCGACACACACATTCAGCTCACTATTGTATGCTACCTCAGCTAAATGACCAGTTCCTGTATGCCTTTATCGTAAATAACTACTCGACACACACATTCAGCTCACTATTGTATGCTACCTTAGCTAAATGACCAGTTCCTGTACGCCTTTATCGTAAATAACTACTCGACACACACATTCAGCTCACTATTGTATGCTACCTTAGCTAAATGACCAGTTCCTGTACGCCTTTATCGTAAATCAGCGAAAGGATTTTAATTACACTTTAGGTCTCAAATTGACGTACTAATCATTTACCACAGGATAAATCTTATTTGGTCAAAAGGGTTATTTTAGATAGAAATCATTTTAAATTAAAACAGGAACGAACATAATTTGTAAATCAATTGGTAAGTAACTTTAATATACAAAATCCAAAAACGATAAACTGGATGTCCGTAACCACTTTGGAGGGAAGTGGGCTATAGACGCCCACTCAACACTCGGTGTCTTGCTTAAGTCCTTGTTATAATTATTATACCGGCATTGATCCTTATTGTAGTGAGAACAAAACTAATCTAATCATATCGTTTTTATAGTAAAATCTAAACCATTTGAAAATTCTCATTATTAAGAGTCTACAGAGGTTGTCGACTATGTTTTTTTAAGCCCATAAGAACGATTTTATTTTCGAACCTGACATACGATCACGCGTATCCAAACTAAACGAGTTATTTTTAAACGGATTTTTAAAATAAATTGCATTTTATTAAGAATGAAATTGCGCGTTGGAATTGCTTTGCGAATTTGTAATTAGATTTAAAAAAACTGTTTAGATTTAAGTTTTTACTTTCAACTATTTCTCAAAACAAGGCGCATGTTGAGAAGGGAATGCGAAATATGAAAAGCAAACCCAACGCGCAATACGATAACGTTTAAAATGACATCTCATACGCTGCTTTTGGTCAATAAATAACGAAGAAATGTGGATTCGCAAATAACATTGTTCTTATGGGATTTAAACCAAAATGGCCGACAGCCTCTGCAGAACGAGTTACACCCCTCGAATGTAACAGCGTAAAAATAATTAAAAATAATAGAATCTGAAATACTTCATGATGTACGTGGTAGGTTATTCTCGCCTACCGACAAGTAACCAGTGGTTTTGTTTCGAACCACAAAGATGAGTTAGACAAACAGAATTCACACAACTCAAATTAACACCGTTTTGTTGGTGTATATAGATGTATAATGACACCACTAAATATTGGATAATCCGATCACACTCGATTGTCATACCTCAATTGAACACCGTTCGCGTGGCTGATTCTCTTTTGACCGACCAACACTGGACTTTTTAGATAATACAGAAGTTGTGTGTTGCAACTTCACAACTCTACCAAGCGTCTATTATATCATAAATAACACAAACCTCTTTCGATTCTCGTTGTTTTCTACTT